>OY720675.1:213804507-214404507 GCA_963170755.1 Amphimallon solstitiale | reverse complement strand
TGTTTTGGGTGTTAATTTTGTCGTTGATTATTTTTGAATAGTTATTAAGAAATATATTGGCAAGAACATGACTATTTTTTAACAATATCGACTTCAACGTTTTGCTGCATAAAATACATTTCTCATTGATTTCTTCTACATATTTTTCCAATTTTAACATTGTCAATTCCCGTAAAATAATCCTTTGTTTACCTGTTTTTAGAAATTCAGTTTCATATTTATCTGAAATAAGCTCACTAAATGATACGCCTGAATAGAGACTTCAAAGAATAATTCAGATGGTTGTTTTAGAGCTCCTCTTGTTAAATTTTTCAAATATTTGCTAATATCTGCAGAGTCATTTTCACCACAATTGGTAAAATTTATAACAAAATCTGAATTGGTAGTAATGGATGTTAAACAATTGTCACAACCATTAACAAACTTAATTAGTGAATGTGCACAGTATCCGGCAATATAGAACAAAGATGATAATACAGAAGCATTCAGTGCAATGTCAAATGAATTATTTAATATATCTGAAAAAGAAGAGACGTTTTCAGATAATCCATCGTTTCTGGTTATTTTATCAATTGTTATAACCGATGACTCTGAGAAATGTTTAATACATACTACTGAATGTTTTGTTGGATTAAATGACTCTCTATGAATGCATTTAATCCACGTTTTTTTCAACTCTTCATCTTTTGGAAAAGAAAAGACGGACACATACGTATGGGTACTATCGTAATTGCTTGTGCAATTAGGCACGCAGCATTTATCAGGCATTTTTAATTAAATGAACAAGATTCACTCAGGTATCTAGTCAAACTGTTGGCGTTCTTGATTAACTAATTATTTTATATAAACGACACAACCATATTATAAACGACACCACCCGAAAGTTATTTATAAGTAATAAAACAACGTTCACATACAAAATTTACCAGCGGCCATATTTGCTAACCCACAAACTCGGCACTCCACAATTGAGAAACATTCTCTTTTCACTGATTTTACAAATTATCTGCACATAAATCAGGTAAATCTGAAATTCTACACCTTTAACTTATCACTTTAACTTATTTGAAGTTCTTTATGAGGGTTTTTGAAAGAAAAACTTGCGAAATCTAGTTCACGCGACTGACATGTGCGACCACGGCAAATCTAAACTGTAATGCTTCTCAGACGGCATTCGTGACGTCAGATCACGTGACACAAGCTTTGTTCGAGGCCTCTATATCACGGAGGTTACGGTCCAACAAATCTCAATAATACTAATTGATTTCGCTAATTAATGTCACCATTGTAGGGGATGGTTTTCAAGTTGGAATGGCGTTAAATTATGCGTAGATGTCGACCTTTCGTCCATTCTTACAAAAAGTATCTTCAGGTTTGCTTGTAGATGTCCCTTGCAATAGTGGACGAAAGCTCGGTATTTAGAACTATGTATTAAGTAATATTAAAATTGCAGTATTTTCAAATAATTCTTTCGCATTGCGAAAAATGTTTCATTTCATAAAAGGTAGGCTATTAATAATATAATTTAAGATGTTATAAAATTCATATAACATTCATCTCACCGTTGTGGTGCAGTTAGTAGCATGTAAGGAGTATTTTCGATGCACTCTAGTTCCGAGATTTTTATAATTTGATTTCTCTAATTTATATTACCTATCAGTGTTATCGTAGTTAACGGAGATGTTAATTTATAGCGAAAGTCACAATATAATAAATTATAATTTTTCTTTCAATTCTCAGTAGCGCGTTTGGTAATTATGTCGCATTATTATTCAAGGTAAAACTTGAATGGATGGTTATAATTACTACGGACGGAATCCAATTGAATTCAGTAGTAACTCTATGTACTATTAATTATGCTCAGCTTGGTAATAATTTTAATTTAATTTAATTTTATAAAATCAAAACTTATTTGAAAAATATATTTTTGACATCGATAACTGCAGCAGATTTATAATTTATTGCTTTGTCAAGCCGAGGATCTCTTCTGTTCAGCATGATTTCAAAGGTGGCTATCGACAGTAGCAAACCTAGTACGTAATACTCAGGAAAGTAGCTGGGTACTGGATAATTGGGGTGTAATGAATGTCATTTACACAGATTTTTACTGGCTATTATTTACTGTTGAAGAAGCTATATTGGCTTGGTTTTTATGAGAAATTTGTCGTCTTTTCTTTATTGTATTTGGACAATAAAATAAATTTCGTCCAGTATAATGGCTTTCAATCTATTAAATTTACTAACATATTTAGTGTGCCTCAAGAATCCAACTTGGGTCCTTTACTATTCGTATTATTTATTAATGACGAATTTGTTGCATTGTATTGAAGATCATTTGCAGAGTAACACAGTCATTTGGTATGGAACTGGTGTCAGCGGTATCAGTTAAATTTAAATATTTCAAAGTGCTGTGTAGTCCGGTACCTTTGCAGAAGGTAGCTGTACGCCTATGATTATAGCGCAAATAGGCAAACACAGTAAAGATCTCGAGTTTTCTTTAATAATCAATTAAACGTCATACTCAATATAAATGAAACTTGCCGATTCGGTTCTGCTATACTTGGGCTTATACTGCGAAATTCTAAGAACTTTGTAAGTCATATTACGCAACTTTCTTGTTGCTTGTTGGTGCAAAGCAGCATTGAAAATACATCTGTTGTCCGGTAACCGTTGTACGCTTTCCGCAAAATCAAACTAGAAAATGTTCATCGACGCTTTTTGAAACACTTGAGTTTCATGTTCAACGGTGTTTATCCAGAGATGAATTACGATCTTTGGAGTCATATAATAAACTAGCTGTTCAACAATCTTTTGGTGCTCGAATCGCTTCTTCGTGTTTAATTATGCCATTTTGAAGCTCTTCATAAAACTGTCTCTTTGGCAACGCGACCACTGCAGTCACAAACGTACCAGATAATCGTAGAATATTCAAGAGAGAGAATGGAATCATTGGCCCATACAGAAATTACAATCATTGCAGTTATATAATGAATGCTAATTTCATGTAAAACCTTAGACCTGCATAATAAAATTGATTTTTCTGCATTGCTGAACTCAATAAACTTTCACACACTTGGATGTTTCACCAACTGTATGATGAGAAGTCCTATAAATTGGATGTCTAGAAACACATGTACCTTATTTTAGTGATATTTTTATGGAGCAATGTGTGGCTTTCATAATTAATTTCTTATTCTCACATTGTGTTTGTTTTTATGTGCTTTTTTTTTTGTAATTAATGACTGATTTATTTTTGTTGTATGTATCCATTTCAGGTTGTAATAACTGTTGGGCATAGCAAGTTATTGTTATTATTGCAATTAGCCAAATTTGTCTTATAGACATTTTTTTCGGGTTACTTCAACACAAATTTTATAATTGCCGGTCGATCAGAAGATGTTAATTCAATTTAAGTTCTAAGTAAAATGATTAGTGTTTTCAATATGGGAGCATGTAAGTACATATAAAAACTTTATCGGTAAAAAAGTATTACTATGTTATTATTATCACATAAAATATCTTACATATATTTAGGTAATTAAATAATAGTCAGGAACATACAACACGACTGTGTCAGAGTGCAGAGCCATTTAAATATCACTTCACTGCAATAAATTACATTGTCACTCAATCGTGTAAATGTGACAAGTTAAAAACTGATATTCCAATGTAATTCCGGGACATCACCCATTTCCTAGCAAAATAAAAAACGCACGAGTGCTGAAGCCAGACACACACATATGCATTTATGTACATATACACACAGTGTACATAAGTATATACCTACATACAAGGGCAGCTATTTCAGTTCTATCGTTAATTTACTTTTTGTCGAGGCAGTTCTTGCCGTAACTTTGTTTTTCCGGATCTCAAATGTTTTAATAAACGAAACGAGCATAGGAAAGGGTCCATTAGTGGAATATTACAGCAGGATTTAAAAATGCAGAAAGGAATTTGTTCAGTTGTCGTCCACTTTGCTATGGTTAAACAGGATATGCACCGTTTATTTTGTTGAATAAATATGCGTTTTAAAGCTTATTATCGTTTTCATAGTCAGGCTAATAGGATACCAAAGCAGTGATAAACGACGTTGAACATATAGGTACAGAACATTTTCAGGCAAATTTATCGAGGCAAATACACATAGTTTTATTTGATTACAAAATACTGTAAGGCATTGTTGCCACGTGTTAAACAAACTTATACAAGTAAAGGAAAAATTATGTAGCATGTGCTAAATAAATTTATACAGGCTGTCTTCTAAGTATGTTCCTTTTGCCATCCCAAAGAAGCTTCCCCATGAATACGTGTCTGGAAATGAATATTAAAAGATCATCATCAAAAATAAAACCACTGGCAATTTCTGACTTTCCATTGACATTTACTTTATAACCACTGAGTTCAGTGCTATTTTTGTTTACCAAGTATTCGTGTTTTTAAAGCATTTTTATTATCAAGGGCAGCAAAAATGGCTAATATGCATTTTTTGTATGGGTTTGTTAATGGTTATTCCTTACTGGCTCAATGTCTTTGTGCAGAAACATACCTTAACCGCCGACAACTGTCGTACTTTTATCTCTGACTGTATAAAACCAATTCGCTATATTCAATATTAGATAAAAATGTACTCAATATCAATGAGATGATGGTTTTTATACCAATAATATTGGAAACAAAAAAGTAGTTAAATTTGCCGAAATTAGTTTGGAACGCAATTTCCACTGTTGGTATTTCCACGCCTCACTTAGGAAAATTAAAGGGTCCTAGTTAATCATATATAGGGCATTGTTTCAAGAAAGTAGTTTATTTTAATGACGGGATCATTCTCAAGATAATAAAGTGTACTTGGCGAACTTAGTTTCTTTTCACTCTGCCAGAGAACCTCAGAATTGGGTTAACTTTCAACACACCAACTGTTCCCAAAAATGATCAATCCCCTATTCTACCACTGGCTCCTGCAATTAAAGACTTTTGAGCAATTTTTCTAGAAAAATGTATGGCAGAGAATGCAACTCCAAAATAAGAAGCTATTAGAATTTATCTATATGTCGCATTGTTGTGAAAAATATTTCGTTTTATTTAGTCTATTAATGTTGATATTTATAAAATTGTTAATTATCATACGCAATAACGATTGATTAAAATATTTGTATGTTTCAACGTTTAATAAGTAATTTGCGACATAGGCATGATGCAGCAAGTACAAGCAATATCGCAATATTTTCCATCACATATAGCGGATAGCAAAAAGTAAACTAGTTTATACTAGGCATGAAACTCGTTCCTAGGAAAGAGAGAAATAAATTCGGCAACGAAACCAAAACAATATAACACTATCGTTATACAGCCTTTATGCTGTCGAGTGTGGTATTACAAAAAAAGCACAATAGCAAAATAAATGAAACGATGATGAGATATTTGAGAAACTAGATGGGACGATAAAGAGAGAATAACAAAGGGGACAATAAAGGAATCACTTAAATAAGCCAATAACCAACAAAATAAGAAAGAGACAACTAAATTGGAATGGGCACCTTACGAGGATGATACCAGATAAAATCACAAAGAGAAGAATACAAAGGAAGAAATATAACGATGTCGAAGATAGGTGGGCCATGACAAAAGTGTATTTAACACGTAGCAGAGGTTGGGAAATGGAAGGTGAATCATGAAAGAATGCAAATAATTACACATAATAGAAAGATATGGAAAACGAGCGGAGAGAAAACCAGGAAATGAGCTTAAACCCGAAACCCGAAAGAGAAAATGAAAGGGAAGTTATGAAAAGTATTACTTTTTGAGATTTTAGCCTTCAACTAATTCTGTTTACCGATTGGGATAAATTTTCAGAAACTGCAGTCACAGATTTTAAATAATAGATTTGCATGGTCCGCTGAAAATTCTTACCTAATTGTAGAGGATTAGACCCAATATGAATTTTCTTGAACCGCTTGGTATGGAATTAGTAGCGACTTACTAATTGTTCGCTTACTTCTTTCTCATCGTGAATTTTTTGAATAAAAACTTTATCAATTGCAACATGGGCCTTTTAATAATATACCAAAGCAGCTCATACCTCTTAGCCTGTCTATATACCGATGGGAACTATCATGGTAATCTCATTCTTTTGTGGATTTATTTCTTTGGGGGCTATGCGAACGTTCTTTGATGAGGTTTTCTAGAAAGCAAAGCTTGTGCTTCAAAATTAAGATTAAGCTGAAAAAAAGATTAGAAAAGAAATTGATGCTATACCATAGCCATGCAATACCATACAAGTCATGACCAATCATTTACACGAAATTGTTGAAAATAATGAAATCTATTTAAAGCCTGCAATATTTCATAAACAATTTCTTTTCATCGGTTCTACGAAGCAGCTTTTCTATGATTTATAATATTTAGTATTAGATAGTTTTCTGGATGATAGAAGTATAGTGATTGTTATTAAGCTTTATTTGATATCATTATTTTTTTAATAATTATGTCCAAGTTGTTAATTAACTTAAATAATTGAAATACATAAAGAATAAAGTTCTAACTATTACATACTTCTTAAATTTTATATATTTAAGGCAAATTCCTGTAACTTTGGCGATTATCGTTAAAACATGAAAGTCTTGATGTGCACTTACGGTAAAAACATACACTTCAAAAAGCGTGTACTTGTCAGCCATTGTCAGATGGAATTATATTGACACCGGAGAATATCGTGGTGCGTGTTAAAATAAAAGAGAAAAGCAAAATAAGAAAAAAGAGCCCAACTGTACTGAACAACATACCGAATTACATCCGGTATTACGTTACGAAAAACGTGCTAAACAATGTCTTCTTTATTTTCCTGGTCGTCTCTAATTACCCGAAAGGGACGTTTCAAACACTAATTGTGCTAAGACACTGAAGTAAAATGCACGGACGCAGGCAGGTATCGGTAGGTGGATGAGAAGTGTATTACTCCAGGGAAAGACTCAAGGGGTTGAAACAGGAAATTGTGTGAGTTATTATGCGGGGAGAGCTTTTTCCTCGCCTGTTAGCGTAACACCCGTTTGCGTAGCAAAGCGAGATCCGTTCTTTTGTTGCTTTGCCGGAGAGCGTTTTGACAGAAAAAATAGTGAGGACGTTGCTCTGAGGAGCACGGTTATTTTTCATATCTTGTTCTGAATTATCTTTCGACATTCATTGGTTAGAAATATTCAAGGAAACGTTTTTTCGTCTCTCTTTCTCTCTCTATCTCAACAACTCGAGAGAGATTTTAAGGAAGCGCCCCGGAAAATGATTAGGAATTAAATAAAGGTTTACTTTTGGTATACAGGCACGCTACGACATAATGCTGTGTAGGATATAAAATGGCCAATTTTAAAACGTAAATAGGGCTACCATTGAAAGGAATAAAAAAAATACGTTAATTTTTTACATCTATTGGCTTGGGTACTTTTTAAGGGATAGACGGTAATCTGTGGTCTTATCGGGTTGTAGATCTGATAAAGGCCATGTAAAAGCAGGGGTACCTCAAGGGTATGTGATGGCCTAATTATTCTTCTTATTGTTTATCAATATTTGCCATAGTTTGAAACTGACGCGGGACTTACGGTATTATTTGCTGATGGCAAACATATTGCCCTCTGTGCGGATAGTCCAGAATTATTACATTATTAACAGTTTATATCTTCTATTCTGCGCCAATTCTCCGCATAGTGTAGCACAAATCGTCTGGGCTTCCACTTTAATAAATCGTGTTACATTTATTTTCACTAGAGACGAAATGTAGATGCTTCGATGAACTTAGGGAGTCATCTGCAAAGTTCCTTAGTAGATATCTTGAAGCAAATCTTAATTTTGACAAGCATTTTGATGATATCTGCAGTACACTTAGTAAGTCCTTTGAGGTAATTCTTAAAATAAAACCCACTTTTTATTGGACAAATCTGCTTAAGTGGAAGCGCTTGTTTGTGGCATAGAGACGGATTATTCGTTTTGTTTTTGACTTGGGACTGAGAGATTCATGTAGGGACGTTCTTAAGGTGAATGGAATGCTCACGATCTTTGTATTTTTATTTACAATATGGTTGTCTATATAAAAGAAAACTTTAAATCATTTTCAAGACCTTTTAAATTTAAATTACTTTAGAGTCTACTTTTTGTTGTGTGTATTTTCATAATTTTAGCTCTGTTTACTTATGTCTTTTCACATTCTTATTTTTGCTCAAACATTGTTATAATTTTGTGTGAACCAATATAAATGTATTAGAATTTGATTTCGTATTAGTTATTAATATATGACTCAAGTAATTAAACAATAATATTATTTTAGTCAAACCGTAGAAATTCATCTTTATTTTAACTTTAATTGTAGATGATTGTCAACAATGTTTCAATAAGACTAACACATTTTAAAATTAGAAAAGAAGTAGGCAGAGCACCTTGATATATGGAATGCTTTAAAATATGGCTCACCTTAGAGAAATTATACTTATTTTTTGTTGTTGCATAATTTTATTTTTCTTCCCTTCACACACACCACCTTAATCCAGGACATCCCAAAGCAGTAAATGCTGCAGGATGTCTCAGGGGCTCCTCATGCGAAGCACGTACTGCAGTCACCCCACCAACACGTAGGCATTAGTAAAACGAGCACCAACCGCATCCCACATATACGTTAATTCATGTTTCATTATTCAACTATAAGCTCTTAATATTTTTTTATGCATCAGTAAGAAATCTAAATAGCAACAGTACTAACACATAAATTGACCAACATTCACAAAATGCCACCAGCCATGAAACTTGTTAGAGGGACACTTTTCGTGCAACTTCAGAAACTATATAACAAACCATTTATCATGACAACCAACCGAAAGCAGGATATTGCGAACCAAATGTGTATGTAGGGGAGACCTGTGTCAGTTGTAACTGGTGTCGATTGTAACAAAGGATATGGTGGAGACATCTTTGGGAAAAAAATTAAATTGTGCGGTTGGAAGCCCTCGGTAATGAAGTTCGCATTATATTGTAAAGTGTTACCATAATCGTGTGCGCTGATTGTTTGCAAACAAACAGTTTTGTGTTTTATAATCCGAAAGTAAATATATAGGGACGCAGTATTTTGCTTAGTGGTAGTGTGTTGAAATTTTTGATATTCTGAGGTAGGTTTAGTAACAGGTGTAGATTAGGCTACTCATTTCATAGTGTGGACTTTTGAGGTTATGAACTGATGCCAATAAACAAAGCATATTAGTTAAGCGGGAGTAAAGGTGTCGATTGTAACATGTGGTACGGTGTCAATTGTAACGTGTTACAATCGACACCCATATACAAATTACTTAGGTTAGCTCCTATCATAATGACTGTTTGTTTATAGATTTTGGAAAAAAGACATGGTAAAGACAAGAGCCCGAAAAACAGAGAGATACTCCAGGTTATCTTTGAAGAAGCTGCAAAGAAGGTAACTGAAGGTAAACAGTTTATTAGAAAAGTCGCCGAATATTATGGAATCTGTCACGTGTCCTTATATCATTTCGTAAAAGCATTAGCGAATAATTCAACACCAAAAGTTGGCTACATTACCCACAACAAAGTTTTCACTGTAGAACAAGAACAACAGCTTGTTAAATACTGTGAAAAAACTATAGATCTTTATTATGGTCATACTAGATTTTAGAAAATTGTGTTCATTTTGCCAGTCGTAATAACCTCAGGTATCCTGCAAAGGGAATGAAATTTGAACATGCTAGCGAGGATTGACTTGTAGCGCTCTTAAGGCGAAATCCACAATTATCATTGCGAACTCCTCAAGCAACGAGTCTCTCACGCGCTATGAATTTTAATGAAGAAAACGTTAACAACTGTTGTCTGCAGTCACGGAAAGTCATAAATTTGAACCACAAAATACTTACAATATAGACGAAACCGGGGTTACAACGGTTTAACAGCCGACCAAATTAATCGCTAAGAAAGGGATTAAGCAAGTGGGCTCTATTACTTCCCAAGAACGAGGAACACTAACTACCATGTGCTTCGCTGTAAATGCGGTTGGAAATACGGTTCCACCAATGTTCATTATTCCGCGAAAACATTTTAAAAATAATTTTATCAGAGGCGAATCAGTAGGGTGCATAGGATGTGTCAATAAGTCAGGATGGATGCAAAAAGACAATTTTCTTGTCTTTATGAAGCACTTCGTAAAGCATACCAAACACAGTGAAACCAATAAAGTGCCGATCCTTTTAGAAAACTATTCCTCACACATTTCCATACCTTCAATAGATTACTGCGGAGCCAATTCAATAACTTTGCTTTCATTCTCCTCACACACTTCCCACAGGTTAGAACCTTTAGACCGAGTTTTAGACGAGAGTTTATAGCTCACTCAAGAAATATTTTAATAATTCTGGTGATCAATGGATAAAAAATAATCCAGGAAAAATAGATGACGATTTATGATTTGTCCTCAATTGTCAAAGCATCACTGCCCCTGGCCACTATCCCAAACAATATTCTTGCTGGATTCTCTTGCAGGGGCATATGGCCTTTCAATAAAGAAATATTTAGTGAGTCTGACTTTGCCCCATCAACTGTTACAGACAGACCTTTAGTCAATGAAAAGGTAAGCGTGAAAAGGTAAGCGAAACTACTAATAATGATGAGAATGAAAATAATGGAATTAATGTTACTCGACTAATCACCCTTGACATCAATCAACCCAGAACTTCTACAGAGAGATACAGCACCTATTTCAGAAACAAAAAAATTGTAATACCCAAAAATATAAATCCATATACCAAAGCTGACGTAAATAAATCCAGACAAGGACGAAGAGCAAAAGGAAAGAAGGCAATTTTAATGTATACGCCGAAGAAACGTTTAATTGTAGAAAGATCTCCAAAAAAGGAGATGCCTACAAAACGTAATTTTAAAAATACAAATAACAATAAAGAAAAACAAAAAATGAAACAGAAAAGTACTAAACCAAATAGATTGTATTCTTCAGAAAAAAGTGTCGAAGAAACATTTTGTTTAGAATGTTGTGGCGCCTATTCTTTTAGCGAAGAAGACTGGTTGCAGTGTCGTCAATGTAAGCAGTGCGCACATTTTAACTGCAGTAGCAAAAGCCCTTACTACATTTGTAGACACTGTGATTCCGGTGAGGATTCTTAGAATGTTTTATTAAATGCAACTATGTAAACATAATATTGCATCTTTTTTATACCTAAGGCATATTTACTTTTTTAGACGTGTAGTTATTGCTAGTACGTATGCATTTTTCTTAGTTAGAGTGAAAATCTTCTTTGTTTATTTTGGAAAGTAAAGCTTTTTTCATTTGAGATTTTTTTTAATTTTCTTAGCTCTCTGTTACAATTGGCACCGGCTTCGTTACAATTGACACCAGTGAGATTTCAATTGTAACTCTTGATTGTTGTATACAAGTACAGATGTATAACATGCCTTTTTGATAACATTTTGTTAAACTTGAAAAATATCAATCAATTACACAAATATTCAATATTATGATACCCTTAAAACCGAAATTTTAAATTGTAACTATAAAAAAATATTGTTAAAATTTTGTTACAACTGACACCGGTCTCCCCTATTTATTTAATTAAATGAAATGTTTAAAAGCAACACAGAATCCCCATAGTTTATATCTGACTTTTGTAATTTTTATTTAATTCGTTATTTTTAATATCGTTACGGACTTTATATTTGAAAAGAAAGTCCAAAGCTTTAGTTCAACCTGTACAGAAGTGAATATATTTCTTGTATTAGTCGTTTCTATCTGAACATTTTCCGGAAATACCATTAGATCACAAGCAATATATCATTCCGCACTATGTAGAATATTATTTTTCTAAAAAAATGATTTATTATCCAAATCGTTTACAAGTATTCATTACTTTAAATTGATTTTCACTCCCTTCCGATTCTTTTCTATTCTATTTTCTCAAGTTCGAACTTTCGTTTGACGTTCGATTTATCGAAACCAGCATTAAGAAGAGTAAGTTTAATAATATATTGAAGAAGATTACACGTTTCATCGGATGTAAGTAAATAATTTCTTAGCTTCGGACTTGTAGTGCCATCCACCTTATTGATTTAGTAATTTAGTTGTTTGTTATGAAAATTTATGGGAAAAAGTGACTCGGTTCAACAAAGTTTTCGCTCTTTTAGCGCCGGGTTTAATTACCCATTAAGATAATGCGTTAGTATTAAATTCTTATTTTCATATTTCACCTTTCAGCCGTCAGATGTCGTTTTAATTAACAATGGCTGGGAAAATTCGATAACGGACAAGCAAATGGATAAATTTAGTTCTAAAAAATCTACTGAAGATTGTTTATAAAGTGTTTAGTTACTTCACTTTATATTTACCACGACCATCAATTGACTTGCTATAATTATTGGTACAAAATCTATCCTTATAAGTATTATTATTAACCAAAATACACTATTTGTTGAACTTATTGTATGAAGAAATGCAACGTTCAGCAATATTGGAATTTATTTTATAATTGCAATATATACAGGTGTCCCAGAAATAAAAAGACGGAGTAGCAGAAATCGGAAGCTAGATTGTGTAAAAACGTACCCTCAAAATATCGAGTCTTTATTCGTGCGCAGACGGCACAAAAAAAATAATAAAGAATTCAATTGGCCTTACGCCGACCCTGGACCAAATATCCACCTGCTTCACTTTCACACTCGGTCCTTTTCAGGACCACCATATTACTTGTGTTAAAAAAGGGAGGAGGAATAGATACTTCATAATAAATATCAAACCATTAATTACTTTAATTTTACACCTGCTGGAAAAAAATAATTACATTCTTGATATTTACTACGATTTATTGAATATTCTAAAATAATGATAATCAGCTGTTTCCGACTACAAACACATTAAAGCGCAACAACCTTCCTATTTTAAAAATAAAAACAATCTTTTATTGTCTGCAATAGAGTGCGTCGTCCATCTGGGTCAACAACCAACTAAATAGCTGCGTTATGTAGACGCATCGGGCAAAAAATATGTTTTATATGAATGAGTACGATTTAACATTTTTTTCCCCGTTTTATACAAATAAAAGCGTATTTTTCAATGAATGTGTGTTCGTTTCTATTTACAAATGAGCATTCTTACGTGTATTTATAAACATACATTCTGTGCCAGGTCCGTAATGTAATTTTTTTATCTAAAAAACAACATAGAAAATTAAATTTTTAATTTCTTCATTATTGCGGTATATTTGGGCATGCTTCTGTTCGGACTTTACATACCTGCTACTCCATCTTTTTATTTCTGGGACATCTGTGTATATATATTGCAAAATATTGAATTGAAAACATTAATAACAACAAATAGTGATCAAAGAAATTTAAACATTTTCAAAAGTTTCATTATTTAGTCTTTATTGAATGAGAAAACTGACATATAAAACAACACACAACTGAAAATAAAACAAAAACGATCAAAATATCAACATATTATTATGTCTGTGTAATTTTAAATTGTAAAACAAAATAAGGAAGCATTGCATTTAAATTTACAACTATGAGAGTGTAATCAAATGCGTAACTAAATTCAGGTAGACGTATAAACAGAAAACAAAACTTATTATTTCAGTGGACGTCTAGACGCTTGGTTCATCGTGATAAGCGTAAAATATATGCTTAAAGTAGTTCTATATATATATCATATTATGCATAAGCTGTTATACAGGGATATTTTTTTAAATCTTGACATACGCTAACTTTTTTATTTGAAAAGATAGACCTATGGTTCCTGAAGCAAAGATTTAGCAATTAGTCCAAATAAGAAAATGGAAAAAATAAAGGCGCTGTTGCCAGATTGGGCGCTATTTCAGAGATACATATTTTCTTAAATGTCAACACTGCATTTTTTTAACAATTTCTAATACATCTTGAGATTCAAGACAAAACAAAAAGAGTGCAATTTTTTGATTAGAGTGGCGGTTTACGAGCTAATAGTGCCTAAACTTATTTTATTTTCCAATATTACCGCTTCCAAATATAGCTTCCTTGCTATTCCTTTAATGTTGGAAGAAATGTATTAAAGTGGCGAAAATTTTCGACCTCGAGATTTTTGCAGATGTTAAAATCGATAGACCGGAAGCAGTAGCTTACTTCAGTGAAAAAAATGTACTTTTACCAATATTTCGTCAACTACTAAGTTTAAACAAATTTATAAAGAATTCAAATGTAATCAAAAGTGAATTTTAGAAAAGTTTTATTAAAAAAGTTTATCGAAATTCCTACCGGAAGTAGGTCTTATGTTGAAAATAATTTTTTTGCCAATATCTCGCGATTCATGCTTTCTAATCAGATAACGATAAGTATAAAAATACTTAAGGATTGAGTTTCACTACTTTTATATAAAAATTTTCAAAATTCGGACCGGAAGTAACACTTTTACTCTTATCGAGTGCGCAAAGTGTGCATTCTATAGATATTTATTAAGAGTATAGAACTACTTAGAACAGGATTTTGAATAATTTTTGTATAAAAAAAATTTCAAACTTCGGACATGAAGTAACTCATTTACTCACAGGTTTCTAATTTCAGTAATTTTGACAATTAAGTGTGTAAGCAAATATTCATGTGTGTAAACACACAAATAATTTTAAAAGAGTTACGAACAAGAAAGAATAATTTCGTCAGAAAGAATAGGATCTAATTCCCGAATTCATAATTTCTCAATTTTACGCCATTCCTTATTTTTTTTCGAAGCAAATTTGTTTATTAAAGTTCGATAAATCTAGTAACTGTTTTGGAGGGTAAGTCATATTAAATCCAAGCATATTAATTCAATAACATAGATCCTCTCAATAAACGTTCTAATTTAATTGACTTACATTAACTGCGGCCTTAACTGATACCCTAAAAGTGTCTAATACAAAATTCAATGATTGATTATTATTGTCATTGACATTCTTGGTATTTCAATGTATTTTATTCACCTCAACACATTGGTATGGAACATAAACCATAAATCCATTGAATATTAAAAAAAAAAATGTAATCATTTCTATAACATAATTATTAAATTAATTTAAAATAGGAAAGAATTAGCACTGAGAATTCAACTAATTCTTTTTATAAAACAATCACAATAATAATAATAATATCTTGTACGTAATAGCAATATCATAGCAGGTGATAAAATGGCTGTGCCAAACGATGTTTGATTTTTTTTAGAGAAAAATAAAAAAAGAAATATTTAACATAAGACGTTTCTGAACATTATCAGCCTTCTTACTTATTGTGGGCGCAATATTGTGGTAATACTGTTGTTATTTTCAGTTATTGTAGTAGTACAAATATATTTTTTTCATAACGCCTAATAGCAATAATTTTCGTTGACGTTATAGATATAATTAAACTAGAAAAAGTATCATGAAAGTTTTTTATAGTGATATCTCGTTTTAATACCATGTACAAAAGTTTGTATTATCTATACAAACTTTTGTAAAGCCAAATGGCAAAAATTAGAAATTTAGTTCATTTACAAATTTGTTTAACTGATTAATTAATTAGGATAAAATTCCTTTCGGAAAAAAATGTAAATTAAACTTTATTTGAACAAAAAATTTTGGATAAAAATCTTTTTGAAATAATCAATAATTATATACAAAAGAGGTACATAAATTTTACTGAAAATAGTAATAGTACAAAATAATTTTTTTATTATCAAATATTTTTTATTATTATTAGAAAACAATATTAATTTTAAGTGTTATGTACAAACACCACTATCATCCTCATTGCAATCACAAGGTTCATTCTCTTCTTGGCTGGTGGAGGAATCTAGGTGTGGTCCATCCAAGAGTAATTCTTAAAAAAAACAAGTTTTCCTTCTTGCTGCCAATTTTCGTCGTATAATAGCAACAATGTTTTAAGATTTTTTAATTTTTCTTCCTTTATTGGGCTTTTTAATACCTTTTCTTTGACATTCAGCTCCTTTAAAACTTTACCTTTTTTTGTTAAAATTTCAAAACTTTTCGATAAGTCGTCGTTTCTGGTATATGGTTCCATTTTTATTTTAACAACTCCCTTAGAATCTTTTCTTAATATAACCCTTTTCATGTCTTTTATACCTTTTAACTTTTTCAAACTTCCATCAATCTTTGATTGTCCAATCCATTTCTAGTTTTTTCACCTTTCCCACTTCTTTATAAATTTCTATGTACTCCTCAGCATTCAGTATCACTTCTATTTTTCTAAGCTTCTTTTCAAGACGTCCGAACACCCGATCCGCTGGCAGAAAGGAGTGCCCTCTAACCGGAAACGTAAGTGTAATTTGTTGTAATGTCACAGGAGCACATTTTGACAGCCAAAAGGCCAGAACATACATAACATATGAGTTTTTATTTTGCCCTGCACACCCGTCTGCAAATAAACGTAACACTTTGCAATTATCAGAAAAATTATGCGAATTTAAGAAATTGGTAATGGCAGAACCAATTTCATTCGCTCCTCTACCGGCTTGGGTTTCTGTCCAGATGTAAAACAAGGGGGATGAAGTTGCAACATCCGTAATACACAAATTATAAAAGGAAAGCTGCCTTAAGTAATATGCTTCTCCGACTGGCAGTTTGGGCAGATTCTGCACCTGCTGTAGGTCGAAACAAAATACTTCACTATTTTCTTCATTTTGATTCATCAGTAAGTGAAATTGTTTGGCTCTTAATTTATGAAGTCTTAACTCTGTCATCAAATTAACTTTTTGCGCTTTAGTGCAATCCTTTAGTTAATTTTTCTTTTTTAAACAGAAACTACAAACATCCGACGCAGGTGACCCGAAGCCAATATTAAAATCCACAGAAAAGACCTTATAAAAAAAAACATATTTCACCATGTGATTTTCAGCAACAGTGGAATTATACAATTCCACAATTTTCCTATATTCAAATGGGCAGGCAAATACAATCTTTTTGATTTCTTGCGATTGTAATGGCTTTCTGTGGCACGAAGCTTTCCAAGAAACATTTTAACCTTTTCTCTTTTTTCATTGTTCTTGTTTGAACGCCTGTCTCCTCCTCTTCTCTCCTTTATGTCATATCCAAATCTTATATTTCTTGTAATTGTATGCAACCGTTTGAATGAAATTAATTCCAAAACATTGTAAAATCATTTTTAGGCACACTCTGTGGGTTTCCCCATTTGTCCTAACCATTTGGTATTTTGCTGACAAACCATGTTGTTGATTTCGGCAATTGGTTTTATATTTTTCTCTGTGCCCCTTTGCATCAGAAACTTTACAGAAATATGACAACTTCCTGTCTTGAACATGCTTATCTGAAATTTGAAAATTTTTTTTTCTTGCTGCAATTATATCGCGTCTTCGAATTTTTAAATATTTATATGTAGGCCCATTATGTGTACAGGGACGTTGGAAGTTTTCCAAATTCGGAAAATGATCGAAATATCTTAAATAATTATAACATAAAAAAGTAGGGTTAAAAATTAAATTCTCGTCCTATTACCTTAATTGCTTTGCTTTCTCCTTTTTGGTTGTATTTTTCTTCCTTTTGCGACTTCCCTCATTTGCTTCGCTTACTAAAACACCATCTAAATCCATTTTTTTTTCGGTAAATAGACCTTAAAGAATAAACGAGCTGATTTTCGTGAGTGTTTATTTTCATGTAAATAAAAAAATAAAATTCCATCTGAAAAGAAACTTTAGGATAATAATCTTTTTGAAAAAATTGCAATCTTTTGACATTTATTTTATATGGGATAAAATTTGTTTAGAACGCATTCAGTTTGGTAACATGTAGATGTAGTATTGAAGCACCCAACACCACCTATACGTCAGTAGCTGAATTAATTGGATAATATTCATTTTGAAAGTTTGCTCCTCATTTGTACAGTTCGTCTAGTAATTGTGATGTTGACATGAAGTTGTTCGATTGGATCGGATTGGAAATGCTAGAGTTGTTGAATCCTGCCTTATGTCCGCTCACTTATTTTTTATGGGGAATAGCAAGAATAATTTTATACCCCACTCAATTGATCAAGCAATATTATACAAGGATATAATTCTATTCAAACCTGCAAACCAATTTAATCTGGAATTTAAAACGCTTAGTAGATACGTAGATTATGGGCGCCTGATAAAATATATTCTCAATTGTATTATATATTTTTCAAGATAAATATTTTCTGTAATGTTTATTTCTATTTTTAAGAGTAAAGAAAAACACGTAATATGTAGATACGTAGGTATATATCAGATATTGAACTGGGTATATGTAAATCAGATTACTGATTCTCTAAGATACCTACATACATATTTCCTCTTTTGTAATATCCTCTATAGTAATATAAGTATAGGTATGAGAAAAACAAAATCGAAAAAAATCATATTGTCTGAAGAAAACACAATAGATGTTGAAACGTCACATTAATTGATAGTTTTATTAATAAGCCGCTATTCCCAAGGAACATACCTACCAAGTATAGGTATATTTATGTATGTGAGCCTTTTGTATTCCACATATTTATTTATATTTTTGAATTTCCTTTTCCTTCGATACTATTACAAATCGTTTCAAGTCGCATCTATAGAGGGACCACACATTGTAGATACCTTTCTTTTTTCCGAATGAAATTGGAAAATGTAATTTATTCACAAACGTTTAAAATGAATCCCTTTCCATTGAGTCTGTTCTCTTATACGTACTTCATTTCATAACGTTTCCTTTTTTGTGTTTTTTCCTGTTTACTTTTTCCTCTTAAATTTTCCTCTTTTTTCCTATTTTCCTGATATCTGTGGTACACATACGAAAGTACATATACATATATGAGACGATCAGATGCTTTCAATTCCCCAAACATAAGAATTTCCCTCATCTCTTTATGGTCTTTATGCTTGATGCATCCTTTACTCTTACATACAGAGAGATTTAATACGTACATGCTGTATGTACATATTTTGTCTACCTGCCTCCCTGGCGTATTTGAATTTTATATTACGAATAAATAAAAAATATGTTTGTTGCCTTCCTCCGATGAGATTTCTCTCCGGATGTGTTCCTTTTGCATAGACGGGTCTCCGAAAACACTTACAAAGTAACATTGCACACAGATGTATCTTCTAAATGTAAATATGCTTGCAAGTATTTATGTTCATATATGTATGTGTGTTTGTCCGGATGTTATTGTTATTTAGAGTCATGCAGGACGACTATAAATTGATTTTGTTCTCCGCCATATGCTACACATTACGAAAAATAGGTCAGGAAATATGAAACATATAGATTTGGATATTGCACGTACCTATATGTTTAAATAAAAGCAGTATTTAGGAGTCTTAATTTAATTCTGTTAAATCATGGATATTCTAGTATTTAGAAGATGCTTTTGCACGTAGGTGTGAAATTGAAGATGCTGGAAGATATTTTCTTTTTCTAGTTTCACGTTCGAGATGGTAGGATCTTTTGTAAAAAAACTTACTTACTGTTTTTCAATAATTCCTATATGCATAGTATTTTGATTTTAATTTGACTTGATTGATCATGAAATATTATTACATAAGATTTTTTCATTTGGTATGGTACCTACTTTGATTAATCTGCTTAGATCTTATCTTTTTGAAAGAAAATGCTATGTCACCTATAACGGATACTCTTCTAGCAACTTTCTTCTTACGTCTGGCATTCCTCAGGGATCCAATTTGGGACCGTTATTATTTGTCCTTTTCATTAATGACCTGCTCCTCCAAATTAACGGTCCTATTCTTGCGTATGTGGATGACATCAAAATAATTTCTCGGATTACATCAGCCCGAGATGCGCAGGCTCTTCAGACAAGTTTGGACATGTTGGCCATGTGGTGCGAGGAGTTTAGGCTTGGGTTGAATATGAATAAATGCTGTGTTGTTACGTATACACGTTCCTCTACACCTTTCTACTACTGTTACCAGGTAAATGATACCGCACTTGAACGAAAATTCGAAATCATGGACCTTGGTGTTGTTTTCGACTCTTACTTTACCTTTCGAACACATAGTGGGGTGGTCTGTTCTGGAGCCTTTAGATCACTTGGCTTTGTAATGCGGGTATCCAAATATTTTAAGAATATTGCCTTGCTCAAATCCTTGTACTCCGCCTACGTTTTGAGTAAAATTGAAAACGCTGCTCCTATCTGGAATCCCATTTATGCACACAACTCGCTGGCACTGGATCGTGTTCAACGAAAGTTTTTAAAATTTCTGTCAATTAAAATCGATGGTATTTATCCGGAAAGGGACACACCTCAGGCTGATTTACTATTACGCCACAATTTTGCATCTCTACAAGCAAGAAGAGATGTTCTCTGCCAGAAATTCTTGCATAAACTCATCAGAAGCGACATTGACTGGCCCTTCATGCTCGAAAGATTATTGTTGGTTGTTCCGCCAGTTACTTCGAGATACAACTCAACGCCATTTGCGAGGTCTAATGCAATGAAACTTACTCCTGCATATCTTCTTGCCAGGGTGGGTAATGGGATGGAGTTGGATTTATTCTTGTGAGGGTGTGGGGATTCTCAAATGAAATATTGGGTGCTTTATACCGGGTGGTGCAATAGTGTGTCGGCGGAGCTTAGTATGAAAACTAATAACGCTGCAGCAATGAGACTTTATGTACGTATGTAGTATGCCACTGTGCATTTTCTAATTTTATTTACAAATATACAGGGTGTTCCAAATTTTCGCAACCACATTCAACTTTTTTATTTTAAATACATTGCTATACTTTCTAGATATTATAATGATAGCCATTCAAATTATCTTTGCAATGATATATGGATATGTGCACTTCAGACTGTTCGTTTTGATTTTATTGATAATATTGTTAAAATCTTGACAGTTGCAGCATCTAACATTTTAAGCTGTAGTCTGTAAATGGGTAGAATGCCTCACGTAACTCTTGTGTCTCTAATTTATGGACTAACACGTTATTTGTTTTGAGGTTGAACAAAGTGAATAAATATACAGGGCGTTAAATATGTCGTGTCTAAGTTATCGATCTTTATTGGTTATTTTCTCGTTTTTCTTAAATCTAACCTATAATATTTTTATAAGTCAGCATATTCCTTGTAAAATCGCCTTTAAAATGGTACCAATAACATAGTACTTATTTCTAGTATTTTCAAAGTTATAACCCTTTAATGGGATATACTCATGTTTATAACATGCAAAATGCGGGGCATCTAATAGTTGGTTGGCCATGAAAATAAAACAAAGTAATTTTAACAAACACCTGTTTTTTAAATGCTTTATCATTAGTTTTAGAAATACATTTTGAAAATTTTCGATAATAAAACAATCTTAATTTAAAATGTGTTCAAATATATTTCCATTCTGCTCTACACATGCTCTCAACCGTCTCTGTATCGACAGACTTACATTCTCAGCTAAGTTATTCTCACTTAATTGAAGAAAAGCGTTTCTTATTCGTTGCTGCATGTTCTCTGCCGTTGTAGGAGGTGTTGCGTAAACAATGTTTTTTACAGTTGGCCACAGAAAGAAATCACAAGGTGTGAGATCTGGTGATCGTGGTGGCCAGTTTATCAAACTTCCTCTCCCAATCCACTTATTGGTGAATACCCTATCTAAATGTGCTCTTGCAGCAGCACCATAATGTGCTGGTGCACCATCATGTTGGTACCACAATCTCCTGATGACGTTATCTGGGAGGCCTTCTAATAGCAATGGTAAATTATTTTGTAGGAAATTTGTGTAGATTGCACAATTTAAAGTATTATCAAAAAAGAATGGACCAATAATAATGTTTCCTATGATGCCTCCCCATGTGTTAACACTCCATTTTTGTTGATATAAAATGGGCTGAACAAAATGTGGGTTTGTAGTGTCATAATAATGGGTATTTTTTCTGTTTGTGGTTCCACAATTAGCAAATGTTGCTTCATCTGTGAAAAGCACATGATCTAGAAAAGTGATATCGTGTCGTAATTGTAAAAGTAGCCATTCACAGTACACTAGTCTCCTTTCAAAGTCCGTTTGTAATAAGCCTTGATGATTTTGAATTTTGTAAGGGTGAAACTTATGTTTTTTTAAAATCCTTTTTACAGCAGTGACTTCTATCCCGTGTTGTTTCGAAATTCTCCTTGTAGATACGTGCGGATTTTCCACAATGGACTGGACGACTATCACTTCATTATCTTCTGTAATCATAGTCTTACTTCTTTCATGTTCGACGTAATTCACTGAACCCGTTCGAAGAAACCTTATTAACAAATTTTCAAACGTTTTACTATCCGGTGCTCTTCGGTCGGGATATTCCATCGCATATGTTCTTGATGCTAAAAATGGATTTCTGTTACTAGCGCCAAGAGCAAATACCATGTCTATGAGCTCCTCTTTCGAAAAATTCATTTTAAAGCAAAAACAACAATAAATTATTATGGTATCTAAATGAGAAATAATGTCAATAAAGCGATATAACTGATAACAAGGTAAATACAACACGTAACAACTACTAACAGACAAACGGAAATTAATAATTCACTAGCCGAACTTAATTTATAACAACAAAACGCAATTACAGAAAAGAGAAAATACAGAAAACGACTTTTTATGGACTTTTGAAGTAGAGATTTGACGTTTGGTTGTACAGCCATTTTTTTTTTAAACCAAGGCCAACCAACTATTAGATGCCGCACATATTGCATATTATAAACATGAGTATATCCCATTAAAGGGTTATAACTTTGAAAATTCTAGAAATAAGTACTATGTTATAGGTACCATTTTAAAGGCGATTTTACAAGGAATATGCTGACTTATAAAAATATTATAGGTTAGATTTAAAAAAAACGAGAAAATAACCAATAAAGATCGATAACTTAGACACGACATATTTAACACCCTGTAAATTTATTCACTTTGTTCAACCTCAAAACAAATAACGTGTTAGTCCATAAATTAGAGACACAAGAGTTACGTGAGGCATTCTACCCATTTACAGACTACAGCTTAAAATGTTAGATGCTGCAACTGTCAAGATTTTAACAATATTATCAATAAAATCAAAACGAACAGTCTGAAGTGCACATATCCATATATCATTGCAAAGATAATTTGAATGGCTATCATTATAATATCTAGAAAGTATAGCAATGTATTTAAAATAAAAAAGTTGAATGTGGTTGCGAAAATTTGGAACACCCTGTATATTTGTAAATAAAATTAGAAAATGCACAGTCGCATACTACATACGTACGTAAAGTCTCATTGCTGCAGCGTTATTAGTTTTCACACTAAGCTCCGCCGACACACTATTGCACCACCCGGTATATGTGTATGTTTATGTATGTGTATTATAATATATGTATTTATTTACTGTTTTGTATAGATTTTCTCTGTTATTGGGTATAGCCTGTTGGGAAAATAAAGAATTATTATTATTATTAATATGGGAGAACACACAAGTACTGATGGCTTGTAGGTCGAAGCCAGGTATGATTTACTTGTACTGTTTTCTGCTCACAACTGTATGGTACATGCACTATGTCACATAACCAGAGAGTAAAGAATTAGTGCCTCATAATAATATTTGCCATAAGAAAGTATGATCATGTCTATCACTGGTCTTTCAATTTAGTTACGTGTATATTCCGGTGTATAGGAAGAACAACTGTACTATGACACAGTAGATATGCTGCATCCTGCGTTTTACAACACTAATTTTTAAATTCTTGTTTATTTTGTTCTTCTTCTTATTTTTACATTTCTTATTATATGTGTTATTTAGTTCATTACAATATATACTTTTTTTTGAAATAAACTATTAATATGCCAATCTACAAAAATACTAATAGCAAGTATTATTTTTACGCACATTCCTTCGGATTCCTTTGTGAAATCGTTTTTATTTTTAAATAAGTATGCATTGTTACTGATCAAAAGTTTCAATGGAAATGAATTTGAAAAACAAGTTTGAGATTCATGTTTCATTTCCAAAAATTTATTGGTAAAAAGTTAGTAAACTGAAAGTAACAAGCCAAAGTGCTTAAGAAGCAAACTAACTCAAGCATATATGTGACTCACTAAACTAAATCAAGACGAAACGTACATGACAAGGAAGTGATGTATATTTGTTCTTCCAACTGTTTTAGCTGACTTCCACAAAGAAAAGTTCATTTTTGAATCAACTAAATTTAAATGAATTTAAGAATATTGATTGTTTTAAATAGCGGTGTAGAAATATTTGTTTGACTGAAAATTACATGCCACATTTAAACACCTGTTTCTTTTAGCCCATCTCTGTTGATTCGAGAAAATGTTTTTCAGTCAGACAAATAATGTTCGAAAAATATGACAAAAGGCCGTTTTCTGTATGTCTATTTTACACTAAATCAAGTTTGGTTGACAAAGTAGAATAATGGATATGGAATTCTCCGAATACCACTTAGTATACTGAATGGAACTTCTAGAAGTGTTACTATCTGCAAGACCACGACAGTGTCGCCATCGACAAAAAGAACGCTAAGACTCGTGTGAAGAGAGGTTTACCTTATACAAGTCCAAAGCTATTACAAAGTAAATTAACGCTTTGAAGGAGGCAAAATACGCAGACAATCATAGTTATGCATGAGATTGTTTCAACAAAGGGGTACAATGGTGTATATTAAATGTAAAATACCGATACACGTTTTGTCGTTTCCCATTTGTCAGTATGTTCTCATTCTCTGTACATTAATAAGCCAAATAGTGCTAGTCTTACATCCCGAAAACATTTGATGTTAATCGATATTTCCATAATGAGAAAATGTGATGCGCAAAATTTCGTAACTCCATTTGGCGACGAATTTTACAGGTGGTAAATAAAACTCCTAACTCTTCAGATAATTTAAAAGTTTTGTTTTTGGCAGCCACTTCATTTTTTTTTTGGACCCAAACAAGCTCGATAGGATTCAGTTCGCAGTGGTAAGGAGGTAATCGTAACACAGTTTTATTTTGTGATTTTGCTAGATAGGAATTATAATTATTCTTATGAATTTTAACCAAGCTTAACAGTTCAACTCTGACCATATCCTCATCATACTGTATTTCCTTGCTTGTTAGCCCATTTTGAATATTCACCTTTCTCCATGATGATGATGGTGGCTTTTAAATTTTTCGACTATGATATGATGCATTATCTAGAACTATAACAGCATTGTCAGGTAAATAGTTTAATATTCGAGAGAACCATTCTTCAAAAACAGTAGCATTCATTTCATTGTGGTAATCGGTGGTTTTCTTTCCTTCAAACAATAATAAGCCGTCTTTTACAAAGCCATTACAACTTCCAATGTGTAACAGCTGGAGTTTTTAATCCAGCTTTTCGGTACTACGCAAATGACTCGTATTTTCACTCTTTTTCGGAGGAGAACAAGCATGTACACAGCCAGCGGCAGTTGTACTTGGTTGTGCATACATATGGAGACCGATTATAAACCTCTTTTAATTGTATTTATTTTAATATATTGCTTATATATTACGAGTATATCTGATAACTATTACTGTGAGCTCTGAAAAGAACTGGTAAAGAGTATAATGAAATAACGGAGAAATAATAGAAACAACAACATGGCTTAACCATAAAAAATGTCAGTTGACAGAATCTGAGCAAGATTGATACGGTGTCATTTGGCCTTGCTTTCAACCAATTTGATTTCACTGTCAAAGTGGTCTGTTCAGAAATTCGTCTCGCTACTTTAAAAATAGAGTATAGAAATAGTGTTTGGTCCCAATATGGAGCATTGCGCTACTCTATTATCAACAACAGTATGCAGCTATACAACATAGAAATTTAGTGTAAATTCGAGTATTTAAATTTACATTTAATAAAAGAGAACTGTTTTTCTTTTAATTTTATTTGTTCATCAACTTTATTTGCCTTTATTTATTGGGCAATAAAAAAGTCTAAAGAAACAAGCCGAATTAGAAAAATCTGCTTCGTCTTCTCTACGCTAAAATTACATACTTTTTACGACATTTTTTACGATACACGTAGTTACATTGATCGGCGTTACGGTCCCGACCCTAGCCAGTAGAAGAAAAACTCGGTAAGTGTATGCGAAACATGGTCTTTTCCACTGGAACTCACCCGGTCTGCTACGAAATTCCACTTAAATGAAGGACAACTTGAACGTCTCTACATTCACGTGTACGCATCGTATACGATAGAGGACGCTCACAGCGATCAACCGGCAACCGCGTGAAAGAAAGGGGGCGCGACAGAGACAGCAGTAGCAAACATAATTTTTCTTTCACCTTTATCCAATTTTTTCCTTCATTCGTTTTTATTTCTTTCTCTTTTCTCGCAACGCTGGAAACTTCACGCGCTACTTTTTCTCCATCTCATAATAAAAATTAAGAAAGTTCAGTATAATTAGTAAATGCAGGCATCATTTAGGGCACCCGGAATTAATTAGATTGTGAATTGTTAATGAGCGTCGGAAAATTTCAACTTGTAAGTCTGACGAGAGAGGATGTTCGTTCTAAATGCAGGAAAAGTGGCCAAAGTATGGGGCGAAACGGAAGGAAGAGAAGAATGGAGGAGATGCAAAGAAGAATAAAGTTTTAATTTTATTAGATAAGGTAATTTTACAGACTTCTCAACGATTATTTTACATTCTGACGGATGAATCTTTTGTTAAAAAATAGGAACCAAAATGATTATAGTTATTTTAGTATGAATATTAGATTTCAATATAAAGTACAGTAGGGGTAGAAAAAAGTACGCTCATAAGTTTAACCTATATCGGTTTCATGGCGTTCAGTAACCTAGTAGAGACATGCATGCCATTATGTTTTATGTGGTAAATTGAAAATTGAAAATATTTTCGAACAAAATTTTAACGGTTTATTTACATGGCCCTCTTACAAGCCTTGAGCCAACCCTGTCAAGCAACAATTCCAGCAAGCATCCGTTTATTGTAATGTTACTCGCTACTCGTCAGAGATTGTTTCAAATTCTCAATGTTAAAAAAAATTACGGCGACAAAAATTGATAGGTAGCTGCTTCAAGTAATTTGATGCAGTAGCCAGTCATAATCACTAATGATCCTTACAAATTGGCTAGATTATTCTGAATTACTTAAATTGTATATCACCATTTACTTTATATCACTCGGTCAACATCTCTTCCAAAAGTCTTCTTGGAGAACAGGATGGTGAGTTTGTGATAGAAAAATGTTGTTACCGACTAAAATTGAATGCTGGCGGTTTACTTAGAAAGCCGAACGTCAAAGAGTTCCTTGTTACAAAAGGAGAGTGAAGACAAAAGTGTTTTATTTGTAATTAGTTAGGCGTACGCGAGGTGTAAACCACTGGGGATGTTTAGTGTACACACAAAAGGATGTCCGAGGATGTCCGGGGATGTCTGGGAATGTCCGCCGATGTACACGTACAATTCATATCACGACGCATGCGCATGCACAAGCGCAGTGTCTTCTTTATATCATCTGACACGAGAAACCATGAGAATTCTAACCTCGTGTCGACCTCGTTTATATATGGTGAACAGTTGGTTAAATAATTTAAAAATAAATTGCAGATTCAAACCGAATTCAAACTAGATACAAGTAATTTAGGTAAGTCTACAATATAGATATTTTATATACAGTGTGCACGCGATCCACCTGCGGATGAATATATGTACTAGACAAGCTGGTCGACTATAAGTGGGAGAATAGGAGGGGGCTCAGTTACTAACATTAGAGCTACGTTAAAGTTGACACCGCAGAAAGCGTTACTGCGTTAATCCCTGAAAATTGCTACTGCTACTGTTAATAACAAATTCTTTAACCAAGAATAAGGTCATTTACTGTACTGCTTTAGAGAAGATGGAAATAATATTAATCAATAAAAAATCACTACCTGGATAATTTATAAGTAGAAACTTGTTGTAGCATCAGATAATCGCACTAATTAATTTTAGTAACGGATATCAACACACCTTCCCAAATTGTATGATTAAATAAAATAAATGATCGTCAATTCTAAAAACTTAAAAATAATAATTTTTTTCTTAAAATATCAAAGATAAGAACTATAGCTGATATAAAAAACGAAAACGTAACAATAGCAAAACTCCTATTAAGATAAAAAAGTAAATAATTCCGTAGTATTATAAAATAGAAAAGGATACAAACTAAAACTCTGAAAGTAAACAATAAATTTGTATGAAACTAAACAAAATGTTTCAGTAAGTATAAACGCAAAAACAAGGAATTTCATTGGAAGTTAAGAATGGAATTATTAAAGAAAAATGAATTTCTACAAGTACTTAATTATTTATTATATGCTCAAATAAGCCTCCCTCTTGAGCTGAGAAGTAACCCAGCTGATTATAAAAATTTCGACGGACATTTGTTAACATTTCCGGGGTAACATGATTCGAAAATTGTTTTAAATTAGATAGACGAAACGCGATTTAATAATGTGCTAGTCGATTAGACATCGAGCGTTAACAAAATTCAAATGAAATGCGCAAGTACAGCTGCTATCCTTGTCGCAGTGATTAAACGAGAGTAGTCTAGCCTCCGCAAAAATGTACTCGAATTCCCATCTTTTCAAACTCTACACTCGACCAAAAAGCATATATTGTATATGGCTTTCTCGTACTAACTCATACAAACTCTCGGTGTCGTCGTTTTATCACACAGTAAATGCATCCGCAACTTGCAGGCAAGCAATTGGCATAACCGGGCTTTTAACATTTTTTAATGATAGCTACTCCGTGGAAAGTGGATACAGCAGACTGTTTTGCTAAAGTCGACGCGGAATTAAAAATAAGTGTTCCGAAGTGTATTAAAAACATTTTAAGCATAAATAAGTTTAATAATGGTGGACTACTTTCGGAAATTTCTGACGTAACCATCCAGTAGATTGAAAATTTCTGTCAAGACGTTTTACCGTCAATTATTCCTGAAGACCAATATAAGGATTATTTTGGAGTTCTTCACTTGAACCCCAAATGTTCTCAATTTGTACCTGGACATAAACAAATAATTGATCTGATTGTTAAGTTTTTCAAAGATACATTTAAAATAGTATATTAAAATACAAGTTTCATAAGACACGATTTTTGCGCACGCGTTCACGTTTAGAAAACGAGCCGCTAGACGAGTTTTCTAAAGAACAAGTGCGCAAAATGTCTTATGAAACGTGTATTTTATACTATTTTTTCTATTTCGGTTATTAAAAGTTCAAAAAAGCTTAAAATAAGAGACATGTTTTGTTCGAATATTTTAGAAATTTTGCTTTTTTGAAGTTGGTTAGTCTGATTTTTGAGTTGAACGTTTTAAATATTTGAATATCGGTGGTGCTATATGTAATTGTGTTTAAAATTCAGACTGATTTATACAATAAATTATTTCAAATTATCAACAAAAAGGACGAAATAAATAACTGTATGCCCCCAGAGATTCGTAAAATAGCAGAAGACAATTTACAAAATCTTTCGTCCACAAACTCTCTACATATTTATCAAAACAAACTTTTATAAAAGTTGTACTATTCAACATGGTAAGTAAATGTCAATAGTAGCATCCGAAAACTTATCATCCAACTCTGCTCAACAATTTATATTGCTAATTAGTAAGTGAAATGTTAGCATGTGTGCTTTTTATTCTTTGTACAATTTTATTGCACATTTTTGTTACTTTAAAGGCTTATATTTTGACATTTAAATACGATTTGGTTCCATTTCTTTTGTTACCAACTTCAAAAAAATAAAATTAGCGTGCGATAAAGTAATACTTTATGCAACCAAAACGGGTGTCGTAAAGTGAACTTTATAGCACCGGAATAGAAAAATGAAATTGTATCTGCACCTACACTTATTGCCGCTTCTGACGGTAAGTAAATAAAAAGTAATTATTTATTCAACTATTATCCTTTATTATTTTATTTGCAGTGCAAACAGAAACACAAAATCAAAATTAAAGACTGGCCGATCAGAACATGATTTTATTGTCAGTAATAACTTGACAGTAGAAACTAGAGTAAATTCCCGAACCAGTTGCACATGGTTGCAATCTCAATGTCATAGTGATGATAATTGGAACATCATTAAAGAAAAAGTACGATGACTGCGTTTGAAACAAAAGTAGACATGAAAAACGAACTAGGGGGATGTCCGGGGGATGTCTGGAGATGTCCGGGGATATCCGGGGATGTCTGGGGATGTCCAGGGATGTTTGGGGATGTACGAAGGATGTATGGGGATGTCCCTAGGGAAGAAGGATGTCTAGTGTACACATTTTCCTCAGTGGTTTGCCCCTCGTGCATACGTAAATAAATATTAAAAAGTTAAAATTCTGTTCTTTGTAATAAAAATTAAAGGCGTTCTTTTCCAGTTTTATCTGCATTACTTATGAAATCCATAAAAGAATGTTCCCCTTTGACTCACATTTAATCTATAATATTATGAATAGAATAACTGCTTACTAAAACATAATTAACGAAATTTTAATTTGACCCTTTTTAAATCAAATTAGTTATACGCGTTTGTTTTTTTTTTTTTGTTTTACAAAAGCTCTGCGAGATATGACTGAACGAAAAGACGTGTCTCATGCTACTTACTCGCACAAAAGAAAGAACATTCAACATCAAAGTGAAAGAAAATCCAATATAAAGAAAAGCCTCCCGGCAAACGTATTTTTAAATGGTAATTTATACATGAAGATGGAAATTTTAATTTTATAAATTTGGCGAGAAAATGTACCGCGTAATCTGTCTTATTTCATTAAATGCAAATTAACTATTGTCAACGTCTTAGTGCAGATGCCAAGGAAAGAAAATGTATTCATATTATTAAAGGTGAAATTAAGAAATTTCGGAACGCAATGTCCGTACAAAAGCGAAGAATAAGATTATTGTGTCCATAAATATATTTTCAATTATAAAATGCAAAATAGAAGTGAGGATAATTGAGTTACTTCAAATAAATCCCCTGCTAGAAATCGCAGAATTTTATGTTTAAAGTTTTAAACTTTTTTTATTAGTTATTTTTTCACATTAGTAAATTCATATTAGATCGATATTTATGGAAAATAAATAAAGTCAGTAAACACAAACTAATCATATACTATAGATTGGTATTCATAAAGTTTGAATTATTTATCCGTTTTGCCATCTTTATTAGATATATGAATAAGAGAAATAAAAACACTGTATCGTAATTATAGGTAATACGAGCTATTGCAGTATAATTTGCACATTGATGTTATAGATATGTTAATTAAATGATATTATGTTTTGAACGATGTAATTTTTCAAGGTGTGGCATTTAAGTCGACAACCTTGCACTATTAATATAACTTGAATTATGTAGTGTGCATCAAACTCTTTCAATAAGTATCTACGCAAGGCACTACTGATTTAATTGATACGTTAATTTAAGGTATTAAGTCTTAAATGTTACAGAGTTTTTTGGCGCCAAGCGTGGGGTTAAATAAAAACCAATTATTTATTTTTAATATTGAAAAAAAACATATAAAAGCTATGATGATGAGGTTAACTTTAACTGATGTCGAGCATTGAAAGATATGAAAATTTTTTAACTGAATCTAACAAGAAAAAATTAATAAAGATGATTGAGAAAACGTATATAATAAAAGGTACATACATTGGAGACATTCAAAGTAGTAATATGAAAACACATGATATATTTTTCTTCATTTTCCTGCGTAACAGTTTTTACTTAATTCTTCAATATGTCGATTTCATTGTATTTCTAATGGATGAAAGTCGCATAATGAAATTTGTATCATAATGGAAATTTAAATGCAATTTATAATAAACGATTAAAAGAGAATATATTAATTTAAGTGACAGTACGCTTTGAACGTTTTAATATCTCAAGGAGCAGCGTTTAAGTCTACAACTCCGCAATATTAATATAATTAGAATTAGTTTAGCATATAACTCTTTCAATAGGAAACTACATAAGCCACTATTGATTTAATTTATAGGTGAATTTAAGCGGTGTTAATAAATCTCAAGTGTTATCGATTTTTTTGGCGCCTAGCGTGGGGCTATGTAAAATCTAATTAATTATTCTATATACTCAAAAAACATAAAATTTGTGATAAGGATGGACAAAACAATGTTAGCAAATGATTAGAAATGATGGGTATTACAAAGTTTGTTAACTGACTCTAAAAAGAAAGTAAATAATGATAATAGAGAACACGTGTGTAATAAAAGAAGATATTCGAAGTAATTATGTGAAAAATTCTGATATAACTTTGTCAATTTTGCTGTATAATATAGTTAATTCTTCAATATTGTGACTTCATTGTAATTCTAATGGATGAAAGAACGAAGTCACATAATGAAAATTGTATCATAATGGAAATATATATGCTGTTTGAAATTAGTTACCAAAGGAGAATATTTTCCAACCAAAACATATATATATTCTCTAATTTGTATGTAATTATTATCCGGTATTCTAGACAAAATTGAAATTATAATGTTTTTTATTACTTTCTAATACTTATACTGGAATTTATAATTTACTTTCTCATGTACAATATTATTTAACTTTTTACGCAAGATATAAATACATCGTTATCTGTTTTACACAATATATACCTACAAAAATTCCCTGAATAGATAATCTCGTCCTCTATTCTAATAACATATTAGAAAATCCTATCTAATTTAAAATTTTAATTTAGATAAAAAAAAATAATGTATGATAATTACCAATAATTAGTGTAGTAGGATATTCCTACGTTATTTTATGGATAACATTGTTATTATATACATTATCAGAACAGTTTTCGAATGGAAACATGCTAAATAAATCGGGTGTCTTTTCAATTACGTTGGTAAGACATCGGATTCAAGTCGGTCAATATCTTCACGATATAGCCTGATACACAAACCTGATTGGATAATCTGTCAATCAGTAACCGTACACGTTCATATTGTTGCGGAAATTGGTTAGTTTGCTGTAAAATATACGTTACGCTAGAATAACAGCAGCAAAAGCAGCGAGAACATCCTGGATATGCTATAATAAATTGATTTTATTTGACATATTGTAAATTCTAGAGATAATTTCTATATATATATTCACAATTGTTAAATTTAAAACTTTAAGTACAGGAAATAGTAAGATTGAAAATTATTAATTATAAAGCATGATTAAGCCAAAAAGTATCTGAATATTTGTTTATTATTTTTGTGTTAGAATAGCTATTTAATACCAATATACACTGTACACCTGTAATATATTAACAGCGAAGAGAAAATAAATTCAATTTATCTGAAAAATCACTTTTTTGTTAGAGTGAATGATATCAATATTTCTGTCTGTCTGTATGTGGCTGTGACCACGTTAACGAACAAACTGCTAAAGCTATCAATACCAAACTTTTTATTCAAGAGTATAATCTTAAAAGCTGAGATTTACAGTAAAATAGGTAGACCGGAAGTAGTAGTTTATTTCAGTGAAAAAATCAAAATTTATCAATATCTCGTGAGCTGCTAAGTTTAAACAAATTTCGATGGAATACAAAACGTAAATTTGTTTTGTGTAAAGTTTTTTTTATAATTTTTTTTTTTGGAAATCTCTACCGGAAGTATGTTTTTTACTTTGATGAGAAACAGTTCTGTGCAAATATCTCGCAAATTATTCATTGTATAGAGATGTCTTAAGAGTGTAGAATACTTAGAACAGGATTTTAAATAATTTTTGAGTATACAAATTTTTAAAATTTGGATCAGGAGTCACAGGTTTGTTTTTTTAAGCATATAAAAGTACTTAAAATTTAATGTGGAACAACTCTTGTATAATTTGAAACGCACGTACGTATAAGAAGATCGTGTGGTGCCCACACCTCATTTTTGAATTTGTCGTCAATTGTGTATTTTGTCGAAGTTACGCAGAGTCATTATTTTATATTTTTGTAGAAAAATGATATTTGCCTTTCTAGTGGATTTCCACCAAAATTGTTTTTACAATTGAATTAAGTATAAAGAGCTCGTTTTATTGGTGCACAGTTTATTTTTTTTAAGATTCAGAAAGGTCAAGTAATGGGATGATGGACCAGTCTTCTGGTCATCGTATGTAACATTTAATTCTGTTCCAAATGCCTATAGTCATGGACTAATTGACGTTTAAATGCTTTTAGATTATCTTAGGATAATTAATTTAAACCTGAAAAATGTATCAGTGGCACTAATAAGTATACTCCTAATAATTATGGTTTTAAATAAACTATAGACCATCTCAACCTTAGTATTCAGTATGTGTCTTATGGAGAGAGACAACATAGTTGTCAGTTCGACAATGACAGGTTAGGTTGGTAACTCATTATAATGACACGACATTCTTATACTTGTTGGTTAGGATATTATTCTATATTGTTACATTATAATATTAATTTGACACTTGACAGGAAGGTTATGTTGTGATACTTACACCACACCGATAATACCAACCATAAACATAATAAATCGAACTGACAACATTGCCTTGAAATAAAAAAAGACTGTTTATTACAAATTGCTTACGGTAGTAAAATAGGTATATATCCCATAAGAGACTGTACTGAATACTAAGGTTGAGACGATCTATAGTACACAAACCTCGGTGAAAAGTTTCATTCCTAATTCGAGATGAAGTTAACCGAGACGCGAAGCGTCGAGGTTAACTACTTAATCTCTCGACAGTAATGAAACACTTTCCACCTCGGTATGTAATATACTATTATTTGTCACTACCAACATGATATTTTGAAGAAATAATATCATGGCTTGCTAGAGGATACATTTATTTGATCATATTATGGGTATATATTTTATTCACCGCACGCGTAATGTTGGTATTTCTAACATTTTAAAAGTTTGGACGTCTCGCATTGTTCACATTTACATCATGTCCTCATTTTCCACCCTCATTTCCCATCCTACTCAATCAAATTTTTGTTTATTTTTGATTTTTCATAATATATTAAAAAACCTTTCGATTTAATTAAGACGAACAAGAACTTGTTTATTAAACTGGCTTATTAAAATTAATTGTTACATTAGAATTATTGGAAGCTTGAATCCATATAGATAGTAATTTCTTAGATAGTGATTTCTGGTATATTGATTATTGAATTGAACCGTAATGGGCTGTGTGAAACTTATAATATATGTCAGTCTACACTGAAAGAAATAGAAATATTCATTCAACTAATATCTAAATATTAACTCCTAGCTGCAGAGACAGGTATGTTAAAAAAAATTAAAAACTTCATCTGATTGATTTTCTTATCTTCTACTTAAAATGAATAGGAAAATATCCTAGTTCCTTTGGCGAGATGGAATCAATAAAAGCGATGTAATGGGGTGAATTTCACAAATTATAATCGGAGATGAAAAACAAAAAGTCACATTATGAACATTGAGCAATCATTCCATACAATCTCTAGGTTATCTGGTTTAAAGTTACGTCCTCTCAGAGTTAGTCGAAGAAATGAAGAAATTTGTCGACTTTTCCACACTTACAACGTCGTACTACAGTCCTTATTCACAAGAAAGCTAGTTGGGCGTTTGAGTTTTCGCTGTCAACTACATTACACCCTCTTTTACCACATCAATCTACTAAAGTTTTGCTGTAAATTGCTGACGTATAACTCGTAGGAAGGTGGTGGAGGTTAGACGCATATGACAGTAATCTTTGCTAAGTAAATATCATTTGAAATATGGTCGCCGCAGCGTTGCGGTCGCGTATATTGGGGAGGGGGGGTTAGAATGCCTCAAACCATTGAAGATCACGACGCTTGTGAAATACGGTTTGGCTGTCATTCGTTTCTTAAAAGCGAGAGATGTGAAATCAGCCGAAATTCATCGGCAGATTAGTGAAGAAGGATTTCAAGATGACTGTATGAACGTGAAAGTGGAGAAAGTTTAGGAACAATTTCGAGGCAGCACACGCTATACCATTTCATCATTGTCTAATTAGTTTCCTCAAGCTTCAAGAGGTGTTCACTATGAAAGTGTGACAAACTTACACTCACGCTAAATTTCTAAAATGTTCACGGAGTTGCACAAAACCAGTCATTTAGTCAGTGCTATAATTTTCCCTGAGAGATACTGAGCTGTTCTTAAGCGAAATTGTCATTGGTGACAAAACATGCGTTACTCATCGTACAGCGGAATCAAAACGATTGTCTATGGACATTCAACATAATCCAAGAAAGTAAAGTTTACGCAAACAATTTCAACCTGAAACTTCATGGGATAGAAATACGTAGATGTTTGTGGATGTTTGCAAAAACCTCGGCATGATCAGCAGAGGGATCGCTTTGCTTCATATTTAACGACTACAAGTGCCTTATCGAAACCAAGATCTTGTTGCTTGATGACTTACCACCCAGTAATGACTGGACAACTTTGTACAGCGCTACAATGATGATGACGATACCTAAACGGCCATACTAGAGTGGTTACCAAATCAACAGATATATATATGTGGGTGGAATACAAAAACTGGTTGTAAGGATATGGTACAATGTCTCAATATACAGCTGCAATTATTGGCAAAGTAGATGAAAATTACGGCTTTTATGTCAAAATAAATGTGCGCTCCATAATAAATTATTTGATATTTTGAATAACTCTTACCTTTGCAATACAATTCAGCTTTCACAGCATTTGATTAATTTCGAACTGCATCTTGATAATACTGAAACAAAAGGAAACACTCAATGAGAGCTTATTTTATCTAATACAAGATATGTTTGTAATGCATTTTTCAAAATTGCTCATTTCACATTTACGGAAGGAACAATATAAAACGTATAAGTAATGGAGCAGTGCTGGCATATATTTCTCTGGCAATATGTGAGAGCTTTAATATCTTCAAAAATCGATTCCCAGCTTTTGTCGACATAGTTCTCTCTATTCATAAATGTATGTATTACTATGTATATGTATATATGTATATAGGCATAGGTTCTATATATTTTCTAACTGCCATCGACATACAAAAGTGTTCAACGATAAAAACTTTGAAGGGTTGGCGTGGAGCGTTCTTAAATTATTTCCGAGGAATTGCTCGCAATAAAGAACGAATAAAAACTGCCGTCGTTCTCTTTTTCTCTTTCAAAGAGTATGTGCCCGCGTATATAGGCGGCGGGAGTTTGAAGTCTGGGAAAAATAAACGAAAAACGTTATGAGCCGGGTACCAACAGTACGTTCCCGGAAAAAAAAAGAACTAAGAAGAAAAAGAAAGACGAGTAGCAGGAGGAGGAAACAGAAAAAAGAGTAGACTTGAAACGGTAATTTTAACTGAGTCAAATAATTCACGGTTTATTGCGACTTCCGTTGATTTCGTAAATTTTAATAACACACAAAGAACTTCGGTAATTAAACAAAAAGAAATGCTCGTTGAAAAGTTGGCCTGCTTTAACATAAGCAGGTGTAGCAAATTATTATTTTTTTTTGTTTCTTTTGTTGTACCATTTAAGGAAATTATGATGGGTGTTTAAGATATGTGTGCATGCCAAATTATCTGTTGGTATAAATTTATTCTGTCTTGTGGATAAGTTTGATTGATGGGAAGCGTTTTTATAAAGATACGAGAACAGATATAATGTAGGTTAATTTTTTGTATAGTCAACAATGCAAAGTATAGAATTATTTACAGCTAATTTTAGCCGTATGCTTCATGTACCAACTTATTTGGTACAGTCAGTCGGTTGTAAGTCTTCGTTAAATCATAGAGGAACATTTTCCTATCAAAATATTTCGTTTTACGTGCATAGCGGTTTTATACACAAGTGTTTAGTGTAAAAGAAAATTTTGCATTTTATTTGAAATTGTATTCCAGTACATGAATAATAATTAGTTGATTTATAGTCATTCAGCCAATCGTTTGATACACTGAGTCAATTTTACGATCAACAAATTTTGAATGATAGGAAACGGGTAATTAAATTGATAATTTAAGAATTTAATAGTTAGTCTGTCACTAGCCAAGCTTTAATATCATGAAGTAAGTTACGGCTTATCAATTCTCGGCTAACCCAAATTGAGTAGCCATTAGAGATATGTCAGTTAAGTAACGAGAATTTTTCAAACATGTGTTAGGGTATTGATACCTAGGATACTGAATGCTAGTTGGTAAGGATTCCCATGAAATATTAATAATTATTAAAGTGTACGTATGACAGTATGTTATACATTTTTCATTATATCAATTATTTCTGTATTGTCATAATGAAGACCGAAAAGAAGAAGGCGCACTGATGACTTCTTGTTTACAGATCTCGCATTCTCTAGGATCTTGGAAATATGTAAATCAAGTGCTTTGTCTCAAGTCGCATTAAAAATTATTGACCTTTCAAAATTATATAATAATTTGTTCTGCATATGTAGTCTTCATATCTAATAGAAAATGTCAGCTATTTTTATAATAAAAGAAATAAGAATATTTGTTTTTGGAAAATTATCGGGAAATAACCTAGCCTGCAATTATAAACTGAAGGCCGAATCGCTAATGCACATACATTGCCTGTATTAGCTGCGTCTTCAATAACGGCTCATAGAAGTTTTTGCAATACTTTCGTTATAAGTTTTATTTCAAAATTTGCACATTTTATACCGCAAGCCCCACGAGAATTTGAAAGAAGAATAGTGATGGCTTTAAAAAGGCAATAATGAGCAAATGGAAGAATTGGAATTTCGTACATATACCGCCGTAAAATCATTTGAAATCATAAACAAACAGCTACAGTCGGAATCGGCTGGGCATCCAGCATATGGTCCTGATGTTGCCGCTTCTGATTTTGATTTGCTTGGGCTATTAAATGAATTCTAACTAAAAAAAGATTTCTGTAATCAATAACGCTGTAGGATGGTTCAGAAGAAGAAACATAGTCATGTGAAAGATTTTTTACAGGTGACGTACAAAAAACTTGTGTATCGATCTCTAGTTTACGATCGTAGCTAAAACGTGGAAGTGATTGTTAATTTAACAAGCCTTTTTGTGCCGATTATATAAATTTAGGGTTATGTTTTCTGAACCAAATATTGAAAATTCTGCTCTAAGTGTTTATGTGAAGTCATTAAACACACGATATTAGAATAGCAAACAACCTTTTTCTCAAGACTTTAAAGTTGTTCGTTCAATAGTGTAGTTGTGAGTTCAACCTGAAAAAAGGAGTTCTTTAAATTAGAAACAGGGAAGGTCTAAATGTTGACACCTGAGGAACACCATTTCCTTCTCGTAATATTAATATTAGAGATAAAATTTATGAAAAATACATTATTCGGAGAAAAGGGAATGAATAGTGGTATTAGAAAGAAGAATAAGTAATTGGTACAACATACATTTCGAAATTTCCTGGCACATAGGTGGGCGAGTGGAACAATTGTACAACTATACAAAAAAAGAAAAATGTAGAATATTCAGTAGCTTGAGGGTAACTTTATTAAGTAACTTGAAAATTTCAAACTTTATAAATGAAGAATTTGTAAGAAAGGTGATTAAATTACATCAACATTAATTAATAGATGCAAATTCTCAACACTATCAGCAACGAACTTGGACCTTTTTAATGCAACGGGAATAACATTTTTAAGAAATCTCCAAGCTAACACAACAAAAGATAAACAAAATATTAATTTAAAATTGATCGAGATTATAATCAAAGACAGTTTAGGTGGCTGGGTCATGTAACCTCGAATATAAGAGGAATAATTGTTTGACTTGAGGAAAAACAGGAAGGGGTAATTCCATCAATACATAAAATGAAGTAAGTGGCAATGGGAGGACATTTGAAATGGTTTAAGACAGAAAACTTGAACTTGTTGAAGACAGAAAAATATAGAAAGAACAAAGTAGATCAAAGCCATCCTCAAAATCCTACACTTACTAATATCGTCTGACTTTTAGTTTGACAGAAATAGTTGCTTAAGTGAAGGTTGTAAAATGGATAAAAAAAGACTTTAAAGTATTTCTTTCCATAGTGTAGTTGTGATTTAACGTGAAAAAAGTAGATCTTTAAATAGAAATTGGAAAGGTCTAAATGTTGACACCTGTGGAACACCATTTATTTCTCGTAATATTAATGTTAGAGATAAAATGTCTGAAAGATATATTATTCGGAGAAGAGATGATGAATAGTGACAATAGAAAAGAAAACAAGCCTTTAGTACAACATAAATTTGGAAATTTCCTGGTGTATTCTCTATATTAAACGTATTAGTATACATTACATGTAGTGCATACATTTTAATATTCAACCATCGATAATATAGCTAAATGGTGTTAAATATCTGGTACGGTAAAGCTCAATGCTACTCGCAAAATAATCCGAACACAGTACGGCACATATCCGTCTTTTCGCTTGAGTATGTAAATTGGAAAATGTATCATTTATGGTGTCCCTTACTTATTGATATTTAGTCGCGCTAATAAATTATTGATACGTTTTTGTGCGGTGCGGTCGGACAAAAGCTTCGTGAAAATATTCAATTTTTCATATGTTTGGCGAAGCGCTTTTTTTTGCACAATTCCCTCTCCCAGTCGAGAGAAAGTACAGAAGCGAGCACAATGTCAATAACTTTCAACAGGGTCGTATATTCCAGTTTCGCAAGGATCTATATGGATATTGGGCGTTTATTAAAAGTTTCATCCTAGAATTTACGCCCGGTGCACAAGGCACTACTACAATAAAACTTGTTTATAAGTTAGGATTAAGCGGAATGGAGAACGGTCGGTTAAATCGTAATTGTTGAAAACAGTTTGTCAAATGTAAATAAACTGGTACAATGAACCTTTTGCTCTATCACTTATGTACGCAATTTCTTCTTTAATATTAAACGTGCTTTATTAGTTTTAACTGAGAACGAGGTCATATACGAATATAAGACATTTATGACAAGAGTTTGTATAAAACAAGGATATATGCCGACTCCCTCGCCATTTTCTGTAGTAATAAAAAGAGCAACTGAAAATAAGGGAAAAATTGAAAAGTAGATTTGATGGAATTAAGGTTCACAGACGACAGGGCAGTAATCGTACTATCAGATGTAAACCTGCAAAACAATATAAGTATTTTAAAATAAGTACCAGGAAAGAAAATAATATGAAAATAATAGTAATCAAAGTTGGTCATTGCATATTTTCTGGGGAGGCTGGTATAATGCAGGCGATTCAGTCTGAAGCTCTAAAGATTTCCCATAGGATAGTAGACGAAACGTCGACAGCAGAAGAAAGGACGACAATTCGTCTCCATTCCAAAAGCCAAGAGGAGGAAATAAATCGAGTGGAATAAATAGACAACTATAGAAAAACTTATAGAAATGCGGAAATAAACGAAGAAAGAGGAAGTGGGGGAAATCAGAAAGTTTCAAGAACATTTATTACAGTAACCTTAATTTATAGATGTGAATTATGAACGCTATCAGCCATGAACTTGGACCGTTTTAATGCAAAGGGAATAATATTTTTAAGAAATGTCAAAAAGGTTAATAAAATAATCAATTATAATTCGTTGAGGTTAGAATCAAAGATAGTTTAGGTGACTGGGTCATGTAACATCGAATGTAAGAGGAATAATTGTTTGATTCGGAAAAAAAACTTGAAAGGGAAATTTCATGAAGACAGAAAACGAAGCAAGTCTCAAAGGAAGGACATTTAAAATGGATTAAGACGAAGAACTTAGTTTTAGACTCAAAAATGTAGAAAGAACAAATCAGATCAAAGCCATCCCCAAAATCCTGCACTTTCTAATATCGTCTGACCATGACGTTTAGTTTGATAGACACAGTTGCTGAAGTGAAAGTCGTAAAATGGATAAAATAGCTATTCGTGGAGCGTCTCAGAACTTGTTTTTTTTTTAAAGATCAACACGACTGAGATTTTGACGGATATCCAGTAAACACAGGATAACGATGCTTCTTCGAAGGTCGTGATTTACTGTTGGGTGGCTCGCTTTTAATGTGGCGACATAAATCTCAACGATGATGAACGTCGTAGACCATTAAAATTTCCTGGATTACAGGCGTGTATGTCCACCATATTTACGAATTAAATCGAATTAAGCTGCTGAGTTTACTGAAGCCAAAACAGAAGCGTAAAAGAGGTCTGATAATTTGAAGCTTCTTAACATCAATTCATTAGATCTTTTGGGATGCTTTGTTACTCCATTAATATGTGCCAAAACCCAGACTGCCATATCAGCAGTGGAAGCATTGTGGCAGTTCTTCGCGAAAGAAGTTGACGAGGTTTCTTGTGGCTGAAAAGATGATGCCTTTAGCAGAAAAAGATGCGCAAAAGCTCCAGGAAGAGCTATTCCATCATGACAATGTGCCGTCACACATCAACAGCATTGATTGAAAAAACTGGATAAATTACTATTCCAGGTTATGCTCCAAATGGATCTAGCCCCTTAAGACTTCAACTCAAGCCACTCGCAGGAAGAGAATTCAAGACAGAAGAGAAAGTTATTGCAGATATAGTGCAGTATTCTAACTACCTTGCTGATGCTTATTAAACTGGTTTAATGGCACTAATATCATGGTCCAAGTGTATTAATGTTGAACGGGCAGAAGTTGTAAAATTAAAACAAAACCGTTGCAGTAATTTGTGTTTTATTTTAAGCCTCATCCTCGTATACATTAAACTACTCACATGGCCAGTCTTTTAAAATTCAATTCAATTTGGAGGCTGCTTTTGATTGCAAGTAACTGATCATTATAGCATGAGTTTAGTATATAATTTATTGTTTCTAAAATTATTTATACTAGCATTGAATCAGAAGTGTTGAGAACATGCGGAATAAAAAGTTCATCGTGATGTACTACTTTTCATATTTATGAAATATTCGAAGAGATATCTTGCTGATGAATTCGTATCAGATATTGTACGATTTAACTCAGTTTGAATCGATTTGGATTCTTCGAGGTTACTACCGACTTCCAATGTCTTTTTCCTAATAAAATACTGGACCAATTGTTATGCACATATATACAATCTATTTTTTCTTCTTCTTAAGGATATTTAATATTTTATTACACAATTTGTATTTGTGCTTTCCGCTAAACATTATTAATTTTGTAAGTAATGTTTTGCTGAAAACAAAACAAGATCGATCGATTTCTCTGAACACTGTGTTTCTTGTGCTTCTTTGACTTTCTCTACTTGATGTCGCATTATAATTACTAGGGTGTACAGCTCACCACATGTAAGTTGAGCGGTGAAGGTCATATGCGCAATGGACAAAGGGGTGAGTGGTAGTAGCGGGGTATACACGCATGCGTTTGTTTCAGCTCTATCCATCTCTATCGTGTATTCTCTCACTTCTTGATCTGCGTCGATGACCGCTCAACTTATATGTGGTGAGCTGTAATTTATAACCTCCATCAAAATCATAGATATGAAATATATCTGGCCGTCATATTGATAATATTTTGTCTAGGACAGCATTATTTCTGATCACATCATCATTCAAGTGTGTGTAATGGAAAGGTGTAGTGCTCCCAACGATTTGGCGTAAAAAGATTATGTATAGTTTGTAAGAGAGAACAAATTAAAACACAGTTTTATAACTATTTGCTACATGATCAGATTTTATTTTTTACGCTAACTTCGACAGATTGCACAACGCAATATCAGTCTAATATATAACAAATATGTTACCGGTATTATAGTATTTTAGCTCAATCACCAGAAATTCAAAAATATTATCTTGCATTTGAATGATTATCTAAACTGTTAAATAAACAAAGGAAATTAGGTAATACTAAATCGAATAATTACCTTGCTGTAACCGGAAGAATTTGTTCACCAGTTGACGGATACACATACTTTATAGTCTATTGCCCTATAGTTTTTCTAATATATCATTTTAAGGATGATATGGCATAACGCACACACGCGATGAGTCAGCTGACAGTGATTTTCTTTTCTACGAAAACTAAATTTAATTTTCCCCATCCACATGTTACTATTAAATTTTTTCATTTAAGAAAATTAATTCCTAATTTATGCCGTCAAAAGAAACCTCCTACATCCTCACTATTTCAATCTAGAACTATTTTTGCATATAAAATATTTCCTTTCATGTGGTCATTGTCGTAATATGATTTAATATCACTGTCAGTCACTTTAATTTGTAGACGCGACGAAGTAAAATATCAAGCAAGAGCGCAATTCTGTCCTTGAGGCATTTTTATGAAACGCAATCCAGATAACAATGTGAAACAATGAGATATGTTAATTTTACTTATTTCAAATTTTTTTATGTCTTATTTAAAATATGTGGAAATGAACATAAAAAATTATGCATAATTTAACTTAAAAACAGCATAATTGTTATGTGTACATATGTATATGGACTAGCCAGTTTTAAATATAGTATTTGCCAATGTACAAAAATAGATTTAAATGCATACCCTGTTATAATTTATTCAACTTTTAGTATTTCGTTACATTTCCTTATTTTTCATAAAAAAACTTCGATGAATTCGAAGCCATATTCTTTAAGTAAAAAATCAGGTGTGGCCACCACACGCCTTTCTTATACTTATACGTATGAGCGTTTCAAACTCAAACTATACAATGTTAAGAATTTTTTTATACAAAACTTATTCAAAATCCTATTCTAAGTACTTTCATTCTCTTAATAAATCGCTATAGAATGCATATTTTGCAAGATATTCGAAAAAAAGTGCTATTCGCTAAGAGTAAAAGTGCTACTTCTGGTCCGAATTCTGAAATTTTATATATACAAAAAATATTGCACATCCAGTTCTAAATACTTTTGTACTCTTGATAAATATATATAGAATGCATAAATTACGACGTATTTGCAAAAAATCGCTATTCGATAAGAGTAAAAGTGGTACTTCCGGTCTGAATTTTGAATTTTTTTTTATACAAAAGATATTGAAAATTATGTTTTAAATACTTTTATATTTGTAACGTACTTGTCCAAAAAGCAGGACTTGCGAGTAACTGATTTTCGATAAGAGTAAAAGACCTAATTCCGGGTGGAATTTCGAAAAACTTTTTTAAGACAATTTGTCTCAAACTTAATTTTAAGTACATATGAATTCTTTATAAATTTGTTTAAACTTAGTGGTTGACGAAATATTGTCAAAATTCGATTTTTTCACTGCAGTAAACTGCTACTTCCGGTCTGCCGATTTTACTAAAAATCTAATCAGATCTCAAGAGGGAGATTATACACGTAAATACAAAATTTGGAATTGATAGCTATAGCGGTTTGACCGCTATCGTGGTCACAGACAGACAGACAGACACACAGACATTTTTTAAAAACCACTTTTTCGGTACCAGGGGACTTCAAAACGTGGACATCTGCAAAAATCTCGAGGTCGAAAATTTTCATTATCACAATACTTCCTTATACTACGTATAAGAAAGTAAAAAAAATTAGGTGTGGCCACCACACGACTTTCTTATACGTATGAAAGTGTTACTTCCGGTCCGAATTTTGAAATTTCATTTATACAAAAAATATTCCAAATCCAACTCTAAATACTTTTGTACTCTTCATAAATATATATAGAATGCATAATTTACGACATATTTGCAAAAAATCGCTATTCGATAAGAGTAAAAGTGGTACTTCCGGTCTGAATTTTGAAATTTTTTTTATACAAAAGATATTTAAAAGTATGTTCTAAATACTTTTATACTCTTAATGTACTTGCCTAGAAAGCATGACTTGCGAGATATTCGCAAAAAACTGATTTTCGATAAGAGTAAAAGACCTACTTCCGGTAGGAATTTCGAAAAACTTTATTAAAACAATTTTTCTCAAATTTAATTTTGAATACATTTGAATTCTTTATAAATTTGTTTAAACTTAGTAATTGACGAAATATTTGCAAAATTCGATTTTTTCACTAAAGTAAACTACTACTTCCGGTCTGCCGATTTTGCTCAAAATCTAATCAGTTCTCAAGAGGGAGATTATATTCGTAAATACAAAATTTGGAATTGATATCTGCAGCGGTTTGACCGCTATCGTGGTCACACACAGACACACACACACACAGACACACAGACATTTTTTAAAAACCACTTTTTTGGTATCAGGGGACCTCAAAACGTGGACATCTGCAAAAATCTCGAGGTCGAAAATTTTCATCATCACAATACTTCCTTATACTACGTATAAGAAAGTAATAGGTATTAAAACAAGTTTTTACTTTCTTATACGTAGTATAAGGAAGTATTGTGATGACGAAAATTTTCGACCTCGAGATTTTTGCAGATGTCCACGTTTTGAACTCCCTTGATACCAAAAAAGTGGTTTTTAAAAAATGTGTGTGTGTCTGACTGTGTGTGTCTGTCTGTGTGTGTGTGTGACCACGATAGCGGTCAAACCGCTGTAGATATCAATTCCAAATTTTGTATTTACGTGTATAATCTGCCTCTTGAGATATGATTAGTTTTTCAGTAAAATCGGTAGACCGGAAGTAGTACTTTACTTCAGTGAAAAAATCGAATTTTGCAAATATTTCGTCAACTACTAAGTTTAAACAAATTTATAAAGAATTCATATGTACTTAAAATTGAAATTGAGAACCATTTTATTTAAAAAGTTTTTCGAAATTACTACCGAAAGTAGGTGTTTTACTCTTATCGAAAATCAGTTTTTTGCCAATATTTTGCAAGTCATGCTTTTTCGACAGGGACGCCACGAATATAAAAGTATTTAGAACTCAGTTTCCAATATCTTTTGTATAAAAAAATTTTCAAAATTCGGACCGGAAGTATCACTTTTACTCTTACCGAATAACGATTTTTTGCAAATATGTCGTAAATTATGCATCATATATAGATTTATTAAGAGTACAAAAGTATTTAGAGTTGGATTTGCAATATTTTTTGTGTACATGAAATTTCAAAATTCGGACCGGAAGTAGCACTTTTTTCGAATATCTTGCAAAGTATGCATTCTATAGCGATTTATTAAGAGAATGAAAGTACTTAGACTAGGATTTTGAATAAGTTTTGTATAAAAAATTCTTACAATTATATAGTTTGAAACGCTCATACGTATAAGAAAGTCGTGTGGTGGCCACACCTCATTTTTTTAATATTTCTTTTGATACGACATTTAATTTGTTTTTGTTAATATTCATAGTATTTTTGGTTTCCTTCATGTTTCAGACATGTTGCGACATCTATTATAAGTGTGCAATGATATTAATTATAATATCCTCCGCTGTTTTCTATATCTTGCTCATAAGATTGTCGGCATTTTTCGTAATCCTGGTTCGAACTGTCGAAGAATTGTAGTATATTTTAAAAAGGTGTGCACCAGTTTATTCATAATTATTAGACGTTCGTACTGTATCTTATATACCGCCAAATTTCTGATAAGTTTTTTTAATATCAACGTGTGCTAATAGAGCTACTTTGATTGGATTTTGATCCATTTATCGACCTTGGAGAAGCATATTTTTTGTTTACAACCGGGTGTTCTAAGACAGGTAAGGTGGATATTTTGTTTTATGCAGTTTGCATTTCATTTTCAGGTGCAAATTATAATAAAGCCCGACAGAAATTAGTATGTAGCAGTTTTTAGAAATATGAAAAATACATGCTAGGTTGACCTAAAGGGAAACTAGGTAACCTCTCGCAACTAGGTTAAGGATAGAACAAAGGCTATCATCTAAGAGACTTTAGTTTAAACTTAATTTTCTTTATATTATTTACATTTTCCGATATCTCTAAATTAGAATAGAATCAAATATTTTCCTGCAGTAATTTTAGAGATTATTTTTCTATAGTAGTCCTTCAGCAATCCGTAATAAAATTTGATACATTACGAATTTAATTTTGGAAACTTTCTTTAACTGAACGAGTTATGACATTCAATCGACAGCATATGCTAAGATTTTCCAGTATTTACTGAAAAAACAGAAAGGGGACCGATATTGAAACTAAGCAAGGAGAACCATTATTGTCTCTGATTTGAAACTCTTCCGGACATTGGGCATTAAATTTTGCTGGAGCTCGTACATTTTTAATAGCTTTATCAATTTCCATTGTACTCCTGATTCCTTTAATCGATCGCTCGAAATCATAAGTCTGTCTGAAGTCACTAAATAAATGATGCATTGTTGTACATTTTTCAAGAATCTGCCTAAGCTTAAAGATCTGTTTTTTTTCTATTTATGCTTCTTCTGAACTCACTCTAATAGTCTTGAACTAGGTTTTTCACCAATGGCTTTAATTTGTTTTCTAATATTTTACTAAATATTTTGTAATCAGTGCAGAAACTAACTTATCACTACTAAGTATTCTTATGAACAGGTACTAATGTCCAAATATTCCACTTCTCTGCATTTCCTTTTTTTCTCAGATATTTTGAGTATGACTCAACTCACATAAGTTTGAATGAAGGAACATGCATAACTTTTCTGAGTATAAAAATTTCATTCAATTGGTATTCAAAATGAGTGATCGAATGTTGGTGTACAGATTGAAATGTGGTACTTTCGTTTCCAGCTGCTTATGCGTATTTTATTGATAATTATACAAGAAAGTAGAAAGTGTTCAAAAATTATGAGAAACTTAGTAGAACTGTATTTTGTATGAGCATTGTACTGTACTTGTAATCTGTTAATCTTTCAATATAGATCTCAATGTTTTTGTTTTTTATTTTACGAAATCCAAGACGTCAATTTAATCAGGACCAATATCTAACATTTACTGGGTATTGACAAAATAGAAGATTCTTATCTTTCTTTCTCAAATCCCGTTTTTCCCCAGAACACATTTACCAAACATTTCGCAAAATAAGAAAACTCCTTTCCAGTTTAGACATCCCTTTATCCGCGTACTACATCCTTCCAATTTTTATAAAAGAACATATCCCTAAAGACACAATGACACGATCCTTAGCGTCTCATTCCGCTCCGAAAATGGTGTACGACGGACTTTGGTACAATTGTTCCCAACTAGATGGCTCGCTACGAGTTCGTCCCTATAATCCTCAATACACGACGCCCTGCTGCCGTACACTGGCAGCGTCTGCATCGCTTCCATACACCGAATGAGATGTTTTCAGTGCCGATTCGGGACATTTCAATCGGAATAACTCCTGTCACCCATATATTCAAGTATGGGCTGACCGCTGTTGTGATTTAGTAGGTTCAAACTGGGGGGTTCCTCCGCCATATTTTTCAATGAACGGAATGTATCGTGACCCTTTACACATACATACGCATAAGCACAAACACAGACGCATGTGTAAGCGCAAAAGGTGGAGGATAAATTATTGTGTTAGCCACGTTCGTATCGATCGTCTGTGTCCTTCCTTCGGATAACTGATGTGATTTAATACATTATCCACATATAATCAAGGGCAATCAAGTGTGTACATTTCACGATTCTCCACTGCTATATGTAGTGTAATTTCGGTGGTAGTTTGCAAGACAGTAAATTAATTATCGAAAGATTGAAGATACGTGGGTTTGGCGACTTTCAAATTTGTTCTGACTGTAATTTAGTGACACATTTCCTGCCCAGGGTGTTTTATTGAGACAGAAATTTAATTGAACTAAGTACTTAATAGCAGGGTTTTACGGTTATTTGTGTTCGTTTTTCTTTTCGTTTCAACGGGTAACTTGATTATAGCTTGTTTGGATTTTTATTTATTTTCCTTACTTTTGTGGAATGTGCGAAGCATTATTGCATGACAATAAAAAATATGACGTATGCAAAATTTAGTTTTAGATTGGAGTAATGGTTTGCCTAAACAAACATATTGAAAAAGATGCAATTCGCTATCGCATATAAAGTGATCATTAAAAATACTGTACGATATTATTTTTTTAGTTTGATTGTGTGGTAAGTAGGGAATAAATTATGATTTTTAATGTAATAACCAATAAATTAAATTAAAATTGGTCTTCTAATTTTCAAAATAAATTTAATCTAATTGCAAATTTATATTTATTTATTAATATTTAATGTTTAAGTTTGGGTAATTTCAAATAGGTACATTATTGACATCTACTTAAATTTACAGTTTTGCTTTCAACTATTTAATTACTACCAAACCTCTAAGTATTTTCTATCGAAAGGACCACGGAAAACATAATAATTTATTATTTCAGTAACCACATAACATTAAAAATGCCTCATGTTCAAGAAATTTTATTAAGGTGAAATGTATATACAGTGTGTTTTGTCATTGATAGAAGTTATAAGAAAAATATGAACACTTACGTTAGTTACTGCGAATTCCATATAATTTTTTTAAATTCCTTTTTCTTTATTTAAATATACGTGACATTGTTAGGACGTACATCACAGTACACATCCGCATACCTCTTTCGAGCAAGTGCACTATTTTGTTGGCTCTAACCGTAAATAAGTAGTATGTCCAACAATTCATTATTATTAAACGCTATAACAATAATTAGCAACGATAATCAACAGAAATATAAATTATTCACTTAACTGAACACAACGACAGCGACAATAACACAGTCGTATCTTTGGCCGATTGATCTACAATTATGATGATAAGTACTTCAAATACAGTTCTAAAAATAGGAAACATAGGTACTAAAGGGATTCGTGGCTGTGACTAAATTATGGCATATGAGAATTGCAACTCTCGCCGCATAGCGGGATCAAGCTCATTCAATACAGACCATTTCAAAAATATTGACCCCACTTAATTTTTTTCCGGCCTTAATTGCAAACATTGATATACAAAATTGTTGTCCATTACTTTGTAATTATTGTGAAGTATGTCACCTCAAAATCCTGTCGATCTATGACCAAACACAGTGTATATAAGAAAAACAATATACTGTTATAAAAGTAATGAATAAAAAATGGCAGTGAGCCCATATCAGACACGTTTCAATACATACATTTAGAAGAGGGTACTCAAAAGGAACCGAAACGATGTTGTGGTGGATAGTGTTTCTGTAGTACTGCGTTTTGCCGCTAAATGCGTATCGAGCTATTCGTCTCGAGTCAGTAAGCCAAGCGTCGTCGTTAAAGAAGATGCCATTCGGTTTGTGTGAATTTTTTGGTGATACTTGTTTTGTATGTTCATCGTTTTTGCATTGGCAAGCTTTGCGTCTTACTCTGAAAAACTAGTACAGAAATTCTTGAAATGTTAAAAGCAATCTACTAGGTTGACGTTTTAAAAGAAGTGAAATGTCAATTGATGGCAAATCACGCTCTGGTCGTCCTGTGACAGCCCGGCCCGTTAAAAATGTTGAAAAAAATCGCGAATTCATCTTAGAAGATCGACCATGGACTATTGAAGTTGAGGATGAAAAGAATGGCTGCTAAAATCTTGCCTCAACTGCTGAACATAAACAAGGTCTTGTAAAAGTATTCTGTGCTTTAAAAGAAGAGTTCCGAAGTAATCCAAACTTTTTCAAGGTCATAACGGGTGACAAGTCATGGTGCTACGGTTACGGAAACGTCAAGCACACAAAACAACTCTCAATAGAAAACCGAACGTATCCTTCTTCTGCGACGGCATTTGACTTACTGACTCGGAAATGATAGTTCTATACGCGCCTAGTGGCAGAACGTGGTACTACAAAAATTCCGCTCAACAAAACATAACTTCGGTTTCATTTAGGAAACCCCCTCTATATATGTAGCAATTATGCTTATACGTATAAAAAAGATGAAGATTTTCACAAACATAAATTGATGGCAATTTTTATTTAATGCAATAAAATAGTTCTTACAAGATTATTTTCATTTTAAAGATTTCTGCTAGCTCTTTTTTGAAGAATAACCGATTTCATTTTATAATGCCGCATTTGTCTGACTAGTTTTCTTTTTCTTCTTCCCAATTCAGATTTTATCGTTAGATACCATTTACGCTTATTAAGTTCTTAAATGTAACAGATGACGTAAGATTCCATAGACATTTAAATAATAAAAATTTAATGACCAAGCTAAGAGAACATATTAAGCAATCAAAATTTCATGTTTCCTCATTCGCATTGTCCAATATGGCGAGGATAATAATTTAAAAATCAGCGACAGGACAGATATGATCGTCTACAGTAATGAATACCTATTACACTAACTACTTTTTGCATAGATGAAACTACCCAGATAAAATTTTATACATTAAGGTGTAAAGCTGGGCATGGCGTGCGCAATGAGTCTGAAATATGCGCCCCCTTCTTAGTCTTTCACTCGTGTGTCGATTGTTTAACGTGAAGTATACTGCTATGTGTATGTATATGCACGTGAGCAGTAAAAAGAGTGGAGCCCCTTTTAAAGATATCAATCATGCTAACTTCCGTACTCTAGAACCACAAGCTGTCATTTTAGTTAAGTGTTGTTAAATATTTAAGTCCAACCTGGTTGTATGTACCTAGTCCGTAATGACATCACATAAAGCATAAATCACTATTAATACATTTAAGTTGAATAAATTATGCGCTCGGAGGAGTTCCGACGCGTCACGTTACCTATACCGTCGTATCGACGTGCTGGTTAAAAAGGAAAGGTCGGATTAGTGTAAAGAAAAACATGTTTGAGTTGGAGTGTCTGGTTTCAATATATTGATCCGGGGGTATTTTGTGGTAAAAAAAGGAACAGTAAATACCTACGTGTCTTGAAAGCACGGACAACGTAATAACTATAATATACAAGTTCGTGTAAAAAGTAAGAAAGAGCATCGTAATTAGTGTAACAAATAAATTTTCAGCACTTATTGAAATGTTAATTATCTTCTTGTCTTAATAATTCTTGTCTTCTACAATTGAGGTTTTCAACTTAAGGTATGCCATTACAGCTTTTTTCCCTATAATTGACAACATATACAAAGAATATAACAATAAAATTAACATATTTAGAATGATTAGCGAAGCTAAAATAGATAGGTTTGTCTAAATCGTAGGTTTTCACGGTTGTCGTTGATATCTTCTTAGGTTTCTGGGTTGAAACCGCGTCGTCGTCTCTGCTTCTACTGCCGAAGTTTTATCTACTATCCTATGGCGCATCTTCAGGGCTTCTACTACTGCGATAACCTGAAACAAACAGTTTCAGGTTATCGCAGTAGTAGAAGCTCTGAAGATGTCCTATAAGATAGTAGACTAAACGTCGGCAGCGGAAGCAGAGACGACGACGCGGTTTCAACCCACAAACCAATATCTCATACTAAAAACATATCTATGTAATTTACCTAATTATATACAGACCTCTCCTACAAAACAGTTTAAATACTCTCAGAAATTTTAAATCTAAATTCAGTGCCGGTAATTGTGGTTTTTCATTTAAATATGATTGTTTTATATATTGAAGAAATGTTAATGTGTCATCATGACGTGGAGATATCATTGATTAAAAATAGGCAACTAATAACGAAATGACAATTAGGAAAGAAAACTACCATTTATGTAGTTTCCATCGAAAATTTTTTGATTTATTAAAAACGACATCCAACTTTACTACATCGTAGACAATGATATGATATATTTGTTTAGTTGCAAAACATAGAAAACTGATAACACAAAATTGTGTAATTAAAAGTGAAAATGGAAAATTTTAGGTGTAGAACAGCCGTTACCTTTCATGTAGTTTCGTCAGAAGATCATTGATCTATCAGGGACGACATCTAACTTCACCATATGGAAAGCAATACATATAAAATTATGTAAATAAAAAGTGAAAATGTTACACTCTAAAAAGTGTTTGTGTAAAATTACAATGAAAATCATTGGCAACTCCATGACCAATTATAATCATTGTAAGAAAACATGTGAATGTAGTTCCACAACTACATCAATTAATATTACTTGTTCAGCTGGTACAGACACAGCAAGGTAATGCAGTGTTACAAGGCATGATTGTAAATTTCAATTTTTAACAATAACATTTACACTCTTGTAATGTAATATCACAGCACCGCTATGTAAGACACAACGACTCGATGTAAATGTACTTACACTAACTGTGGAATGTACATTTATTCCCTGTTAAGATACATACATTAGGTGTGGATCTACAACCGGAAGACTTAATTATATGTACAGCTCTTGTAATTTTTTTTTATTATTAAGGAGCCTTTTTGTCTGTCATTTTTTACGTAAAATCAAGTTAACACTTATGCATTCGTCCAGAAATAATATACATTGTGGGCAACGTAGATTTATACCGGCATACTTATCTTTCAGTTTATGCATGCATTCGCGAGGCACTATAGAATCGTGTAGATATATCGCTTTTTAAAAATGCTTTTCATTTAGATGTTACCCTATAATTTGTAGAAGATATGTTTCATTGAATGAAGCACGGCGTAGATTGCGGAATTTGCCAATCCTGTGCTGCTCCACTACTGTAATCAAAAAATAAAAGAAACAGCTGTTTAAGATAGGGATTTTATATATTGCAATTAATTTTATTATTACAAAGATAATTACAAGGTGCAATGTATATGAAACACAAAAAAAATCTATGGTAAAGCAAAACACGAACCCATAAACTTAACTAAGAAATTAACATGTAATCAACGTTTCAGCATTTTAACAACTAATATTTCTCAACTTATTGAGTAAGGTTACAATTTTAGTAAGGCTTCTTTTGTTGCTTTCATCTCCTGATCAGGGTTAATTTTCAAAAAATACATTTGATGTGTTTTTCTGCATCATCTGGAGGTGGAATGTCGGTCATAATGTTTTTTCAATTGCAAAATTGAAATAATTTCCTGTCTTTTAGCACAAAGTTTTTCTCAACTTGTCAAAATGCCAAAATGATACTTCTTTGTGAAAAGAATTGGTCATTCTTCTATGATTTGTTGACAATAGGCTGCGAACGATTTATAAATGTTCTTCGCATTGTATACGTGTTATTAAGAAGCTTCATGGAATCTCTATCTAATATAAAATCTTCGGGCGAGTCAGTTTATTGAATGTCTATATAGGATCTGATCGGCGTTATATTTTTCAAATGAAGGGGTGCGATCACCATACATTCTGCATATGTACCTATATTTCTTCCTATACATCCACTAAAAAAAGTAAAAACTACTTATTGAATACATTACATATTCCTGAACACTATAAAATGATACATAACATCGTATATGTATTGTTGATTTGCCCAACAGAATAGTGATTAACGTTACATATAAAACAAACAGAGCTAACTTACCAAATAATTCACTGTAGGTTGGGCTCCACTGCATTCTGCGAACTTAACCTTTGCCACAGTCAAGCTGACGCCCAAGCTTTAAATAATTATTACTGTCAGATGCTAATAATGGATCACAGTGATTAACTTACCTTATAATAACTTATAAATTACAACTATTAATTGTATAACTAAAACACAGACAACAGCATATAAGGGTCATGAAAACCACTAGTAAACTGAAATCACTGCGCATGCGTTGTCGGATTGTAGAAACAAAACATCAGCGGCTCGCAAACATATGAAAATTAAACTTGATTTTAATTCCCTTTTTAAAGATAGTGCACGTATGGGCTTGCTAAATATAATTTTACTATCATACAATATAAGGAGAAGTAATACAAGTCACCTAAATGGAATGGGTCTAGAACAGAGACTTACACTCAGGCATCAACTGATTTATAGTGGAATTGATTATTATAGGATCTTGGATGAATCTATATTATGGCAAGATTTATAACAGTTGTAGTGGGCAATAATATAATTATTACACAATTATCTTGTTTGCTTTACCATGCTGTTTAGGTACCTATACTATAATAAATAGTATTTATATTAATTTTTATTTTTAAAATATTTCTGACGAACGTAAAATTATTTATTCGCACGTATAAAAATCACAAGTGGGTTAATCACTAAATATGTTATAAACTTTTAATGAGAATACTTGTTAAGAAACCTTATTAAGTATTTTGAATTTGAAATCACAGAGACTAATAGCGAATTTACATTACAAGTGATGAAAACACACCAAATATTGTAGAAGTTCTATTAGATAATGCAATTTTATATTACTTTTAAAACTAAAATTACATACTAGATGTAATTTTACAGATAAATTGCAATTTTACATTAAACTTCAGGCGATCTTATATTACATGGATTATTACATTTTGATTATTGGAAAAATTACCATTATAACAAATGTATTTTTCAGTCGATTTTTTACAGTGTAACTATTAGGTACAAGGCAGCCGTAGAAACACGTGTTTTAACCTTTTAATTTCCTTCAATACGGTACAGCCTAATATTCCCAACTGAAATTTGGCATTTTCACTATACTAACAGTTGCTAAACACTGGGTTTTTGAAATTGGAAATTTGTTTGTCTCTTGCTTTACAAAGCACAAAGTGTAGTTCTGATTACACATTAATTACATACATATTAATTAAATTGATTTACTATTCCGTCTTTAAACATTCGTCAGTATAACGGGTGTCTGTAACTGATTATACATGACAATTTAGAATTTTTCAAGTTATTAAATTGTCAATTTGGAAACGTCTTTCTTCATTCTACTACCAGAGTCTTTCCTTAATATTTAATTCCCAAAAATAAACATAATTTTACAGTCAAATCATTAGAAGTTTTGTGAAGAGTTGATTAATTTATGACGATAATGTTCAAAAATTGCACAAAAATATTTGAAACACCTACCATAACATGATTTAATGAAATTTTGACAATTACTTAAATTCAAGCTCGGTCAGAAATTATGAAACGTAAAATTACCTAAAATGGAAATGGCCGATCAGCGAATTAATTGCAGGCATCAGTTATACATTTTCAAGTACGTACATTGGAAGCCCAATTAAAAGCGTGCCATATGACATAAATTTTTATATTTACACTTAGTGTTTAGTATATTGCTAATACTATCTGCCCATGGTGCATATTTGTTATTATTACCACAGATTATTAGTAACAGCAATAGGTTTACTCTTCGGCGGCCCCTTTGTTGTTCGTGTACCAAATTTTATTTTTGAGGACTGCGCATTAGCTCATTGACAGAGGGGAAGTGAATATACAAGCGTCAACAAAGACCCGTGTAACCGGACATGTATTTTAATTGAGGGGGTAGAAACATGATCTCTGAGGGAATGAAGTTACTGTCCTTGTTACTATATTGTGTTATTACTTAAAATTAGGTATATATAGGCATCTTCCTTAAAAGAAGGATGGTGTATTCCCAGTTATAAAAGAATATTTTACAAGAGCCAAGTATGTTCACATGTTTTAACAAAAGTTTTATTCGTTCCAGTATGTGATGTGGAATTTATTGCTAAATAATTATTTCTACCATTATCAGTTTAACAGTAAGATTCAATAAAAGAAAATAGTATTCTAATATGCGTCGTCTAGTTTAAGACCTACTTTCTAGTTTTACAAACATGAAATGTTGAATATCATTTCAATATCTCGTTATAAATTGGGAAACGTTTTCAAACATTGATAAAAAAGATTCAGCAGTTGTAAACTAGACACTGATGAAGCTTGTTATGTGAACAAAATGTCAAGACGAATGAATTAGATACGTCGCAGTCCAAAAGAAGGTACATCCTTCCATCTTCGAATCGTCAAAAGCGTATTTTTAAACGTATATTTTAGGTAGAAAATATGTGAATTCATATCACTTATGTAAATATGTCTTTTATATATTCGGTGTTAAATAAGCTTGGATGCTAATTTTAATAAATCTCGTCCTCCGCCTCAATCCCACACAAATATTTAACTCGTTTTATGCTTGTTGCATTCATACCAATCGACACAATGAACCGCGTCGTAAAGATTAATAAAAAAATAAGAAGCAAGAAGGAGAAGAGAAGCAAAAGAAGAAAAAGAACCGGCGATGTGACAGCGCTAATGTTCAAGGTTCAATAAACTCCTTAATATAATAAGGAAACGTTACCTTACGGTATTTTACATAACTCTCGATGTGTTATTTTTAAATGGCCACACATTTCACTGTTTCATTGTTGTTGTATTACACATGTTTGTTTCGAAATGGTATCTACTTTGATATTTTATTCTAGTCTGCTCCGTGTATATTTTTACCGCATATGTTCTACTCCTCGATATCCAACTACTGCCATTAAGTTTGTATATAACATTCACAGAAAGCCTTTTTTTATGATATGAATTCAGATTACTGTGAGCTGATGTTTGTAGATAAACTTGTTTTCTATAAACAGATATATTTCATGATTATCTACTAAAAATATGCTGTTACTTTGTTAGTTACAAACGTATTAAAATATATTAAAAGACATACTACATGAAAATGACATTCTATAGTGTCAAGGACTTGATTTTTTTGCTATTAATAAATATAAAGTAGTAAACTTTTTAAGCTGGTGTCGCTCTATCTTAAAATAACAAATTTTAATCTAGCGATTATTTATAATTTATTTACAAAGGAATAGAAGGTACAGGCAATAATCCAATAAGTTATTAGTTTAATTCTTATAATATTTCTTCAATTTTAAATACAATTTTTCTTAAGAAGAGGCTTCAATATTCATGGATACCAGTCGATTAAAGACAAACAATAATTCTGAGGTAGACAAATTTGTTTCTTTGTGTGATCATTAATTTTAAATTTCTGACGATAATTCGGTATCGAGAACAGGTGCTTTAATTACCATAAGACGAGATAAATGAAACGTAGCTCGAAGAAAGAGAATATTATGAAAAAAGGAATATACATATGACAAACATGAAGTAAGCAAACAGAAAAAAAAGTTCATTAAGCTGGTTCGCATCGTCGTTAAGGCAAATGACATAAAAAAAGATTTAGGAGATAGGATAGAAAACAAAGAATTCTAAAATCTAGAAAATATAAATGGAATAAAGATCGACCTATGGCCAAGAACAGAAATGTCTAACAGTGATCATCGACAGCTATCTTGATAAGTGATAAGAAATTTTAGCAATCGAGAAAGAAGATATGTTATCAAGAGTAGTGAATATTAAAGTATAAAATGCGACCAATGAATTCTGTGAAACAAATAGGGAGTATCATAGAAATATTGTCCTTGATGTAAGTGATAACAGTCCTAGATAAAAAGAATTACTTGTACAATAAAACTTTTGTAGAAAACGTGAAATATACCAAAACCCTCTCCCAAACACATGTAAGTGAAGAGTAATAGAGCATTCGTAAGAGCAGGTTTAATAACCAATATACTAAACTATAACGTGATCTTCCAGATATAGAACATTTATTTTTTAGGTATTATTTTAATTGATTTTTTTTGGGATTGCCGGCATTGTCCATGTATCCAGATCCCACCTAACAAATAAAGAGAATTGATGATGAACCACAGGTTGAACGCAGACTTTTCATCATAAATGCTCTACAAGATGACTTTACATCAGATACCACATTAGGTCTTGGCAATATAGGGTAACACTCAAATAGGATTTACTGCAACTAATCTTTTCTCCTGAATTTTTAAAGAATATTTATCTAGGCAACCTAGGATATTCATCCCTTCTCTACATTTAATCAAAGACATCGCGACAAGTTCGATGCTGTTTCTTATAATCAAAAAGCCATTGTCAAAATTACGATGGATATTACAGGTAACACTGAATATTTGTTGCGCTTTGTATGGATTGGATAGAACCCATGCTGAAATTTAAGTCGACCAATGATGAATATGTATTTTTCTGAAATCGAAAACCAAACTATTATGTAAAACTGAATGTGTTATGGCATGCCTGGACTAAGTGTTAGTTACACATGCCTGTTATTGAAGCTCCATACTTTTTCTTTATTTTCTTTAACTACCTATAAACTGATGGTATCTTCCTAAATCACCAGTCGACATTTTGTTTTCCCTTCTATATTCGCAATTTTACTATCTACAATTGTAATGTTGTTAGTTCTGTTTGCATTTATATGTACCAATCAGTCAATTCAAGTTTTAGCTTTCGTCCACTTGATGATGACATAATATGGTAAAACATTGCTGTGCACATAACATAATTAAAACTTGAAAATAAATTTTCAAATATTATCCTTGTATATTTATATAAACACACAACTACATCACGACACGCGATGAAGAAGTGGACTCGGCGTGATGCACATGCGCAGTGATGCCTTCTTGTATTTCATGTTGAGTCAACGTTATTTTCTTCTTGACATTACACAGACGTTCTTTCCGACCCAGGTGGATATAAAAGATCTGGATATTGAACGGAAAATCAGACTTTAATACGCATGCGAACCGATCCAGTATTTTCACTATTACGGTAGACATTTGTACTAGTGAAAATCAAATAAATTATCTCACTACTACGAAAGTCTTTTGTAAGCAGTAAACCACTAGCAAATAATATACAATTTACCTGTGTCAACAACCAGAAATTTTAAATTCCTTTAGAGGCTGTTAAAAAAAGTATTGCTTATAAATAAATATGGTTGAGTTTATTGTGACGTAATTACTGTTAATCAGGTACACCCTAAATGAATCGAGAGGTAGATTCATAGAACAGGGACGTAATTAATTAATATGCGTATGTAGAACGGGAAGGTATTGTATTTTGAGGTGAGAAAGCTTAGGCAATATCGTTTATGAACCGCGCTAATAGCACCGCGATTTTTATTTGTAATACTAGCACGTAAATATCATTAATCAGTAATTTCTTAAATGGATCGAAAGGCAGATTAATAGAATGAGGACCTGATTAATTGATAATCGTGAAGTGAAACAGGAAACTAATGTCTCTTGTCGTGACAAAGCCTAGGCAGTATTGTAAATGAACCATATTAGTATCAACCTGTGCTTATTTTAATTATGGATGATAAATATTTTTCATCTGTGTGATATTATCATTGTATGCATATTCCTCCTTAGTTAACTTTTCCAGTAAGAGAATTTTAAGAACAATAAAGAAAAAATCTACAAAGTTGTTTCGAATCCACTGCATGCAAAATAATATTCTATTTGAATTATATCAGGCAACAATCGCAATATGTTATCTACAGTGTATTTTTTGGAACTTAATATTTTAGGTTTTACTAATTAGCGTATAATTTTTGTACTTATTATTATTTATTTACTTTGAAATCTCTATCACGTTACTGATATTAGATATATAGATATTACACAGTATAAAATATATAGGGAAATCAGTTTTTGTGGAGACACTATAGTCTTTTGTTTTCAAGCTTAGTCCATGGAATATAAAAGTAGCCTTTGGTATCTATATATATTTGTACGTGAAATTACATCATATCAATGAATGAATCTAAGTACTTTCTAATATGTGCCAGAGATACGTTGATATCGATTAGCGTTATTTTAAAAATTGAAGGAAAATAACTCAGAGCAACATTGCGTACGTTCGCTATTGTTGACTTCGCTTTGTATTTCCATGTACGACGTACAAATACATATGTATGTGTGTACTAACGTAATGTACCCTCACAATTGGATACACACCTTACATAGACACATTTCTTCTTCTTTTAAGTGTGAACTTGTTCGTTATCACGGCAGCTAACTTGCGTTAATAACACTAAAATTACCAGATTCATTCGTGGTGTTTACATAACAGAATCTATCACGAATAGATACGAAAATAAAAGAGATGCACCGTTCGCGCGGAGGCTTAAGTAATTTTTTTGACAAATATGCTTCGTAGAAAATTACTTGTGATATTTAAGTAGCGACTTCTTAATAATGTTTTAACAACAACGTCGAAGTAAGTTTCTCGGCTGAGGTTTGCGTTTTAATGTAAAACGTCTGCTTGCGTTGACGTTGCACAGAGTTCAATTTATTCCGTTTTTTACTTAAGTACATGTAATTCAACTTGAAATACGAGCTGTGCGTTACAGCAGGATTTGCTCTTGAAGTATGAATGTTACAGTTAAGTTTTAAGACGAATTAATTTGAAGTTCATGTCTCCATTTCAAATTAGTATGAGAAATACCCCAGTTATATACTGTCTCTAAAATGTGCGGAAAAAACGCTACCACACATTTCTGAGGGCAAAATATGACGATCTAACCCAACTTACCTCAGTCCAAAAGTGGATGCTTTTGGAGATACAGAGTGTCAAAAGTTCAATTTGGTTTTAGTTTTTTATAAATAATTTCTGTAATAATTGGTATATTGTCACAATATTTGGGTAGGGGGGGGGTTTCGTGGGGTAAAAAAATTAAATGTGCTCTCATTTTCATTGCAAAATGTAGAGGGCGCCACCTGCGGCATATTGTATCCATTTAAAACGTAATAACTTTTTTGAGACACACTGTAATTAACTTTTAAATAAAAATTCTTATTCTCCAATGTTTTTTACCTAGAAAAGGTATACCTGGTAGGAGTTGATTGGAGCAGCCGTTTATGAGTAATCTGGATATAAAAAATTCATTCCGTATATGGACACATATGCTTCTGTAATTTGGGTGTTATTCTTGTGGCAATTCAATGCAATGGTGCATCCACTTTTGGACTGAGGTAAGTTGGGTTAGATCGCCCTCAGAAATGTGTGGTAGCGTTTTTTCCGCACCTTTTAGAGACAGCCTGTATATTGCTATAAACTTGTCAAGTCGATAATACTAATTGAACCTAAATGTAATTAAATTTACATTATAATAACACATAATTAGAATATCACCAATAATGAATACATTTAAAAGTGGAGAAATACTTTTGCTTGGTTGTTTAATATTGAGGTTGCATTTGAAATGATTTTGGCGAGAGAGAAATGTCACAAAAATAGCTTTTTACTTCAAAATTTTCGAGCGTTAGAACGCAAACCCAGTTAAACTATAATTAGTAAATAAACTGGAAAATGTAAATTTAAAAATTACACCGTAAATTTGTATGTAATATTGCAACTTCACTGGGTATTTACATATGGAAGCTAAAAACAGTAAAAGTAGCTAAGCATAACTCTAATTTTTTAAGATAAGTATGAAGTAATGATTATTATTGTAATTTAGGTATGCCATTTACGGATATCTGTTACATTTACAACGCATTACGGTGCAGCACATATACGTAGTATAAATGGCGCTTTGTACAACTATAAACTATTATACATCCCTTAAATACAGACTTTAAATTTGTTCAAACTAATTAAGACGAATACCGCGATTAGTTGTTAAAATCTATGCAAAATCCCATGCAAGTTGACAAAGTCTATACCGAATTCAGTAATGCATTTAGTAAGATTAACCAAAGAGTACATATCATATTGCTTGTTATAGTGTTACTCCCGAGAGGTTATATTGTTTAAATTTACATTCTAAACTATACAAATTGTATAAATTGCTATTTTTTAAAATTCTGATTATTTTTTCATTATCTGTTATTGGTTATCTGTTATTTGTTACACTGCTTTCACTATAAATATTGACATTTTTTATTGCCTGTTATAACAACGACATTGGAGAAATGACTGCTAAAGAGCAGCAATGTAAAATCAAAGTAAGGTTTGTAGATATTAAAATATATCATTTATGCTCGTCACTGATACATTTACAAATATATGTACAGTGGGATTTTTAATCTAGGACATACTGTTAAATTTGAGGTCAGAGAAAATTTACTTTGCACCAACTAACAGAATCTATTATTGTTCTTCAATTTAGTCTCATTTAGGTAAACTGATATATTACTAAATAATACTAATTTACAAACCGAAATGTTCGCTCATATATATCTCCATATCAGCAAGATTTCTTATCTGGAAGGTCAAACAGTGTCAAACCCCATCTAACTTACACAATATATAGAGTGTGTGAAGTTAGCCCCCCTTTTTTCGAATATCGGAAATCTGACGGTTGTTCCAGGTTGTTCTAGGTTTGTTCTAAATTGTTCCAAAGTATTTCAAAAAAAAAGTCAAAATTGGCCGAGATAATTGAAAAAAACGACTTTTTCACCCAGCCCCCCTTTTTTCGAAAATTGAAATTCTGAAGGTTGTTCCAGGTTGTTCTAGTTGTTCTAAACATTGTTCCAAAGAATCTCGAAAAAAAAATCAAAATTGGCCGAGATAATCGGAAAAAACGAGTTTTTGCCAGCCCCCCTTTTCTTGAAAATTGTAATTCTGATGATTGTTCTAGGTTGCTCTAGGTTTGTTCTAAATTGTTCCAAAGTATTTCATAGAAAAAATCAAAATCAGACGAGAAAATGGGAAAAAACCAAAGCCAAAAGTATGAAGTCGGACCCAGTTTTTGCAAAAATTAAAATTTTGACGGTTGTTCTAGGTTGTTCTAGGTTTGTTCTAAACATTGTTCGAATACGTCAAAACCGTATCTCTTATATATCAAAAGATATGGCAAAAAAACCAAATCCAAAAGTGTGAAGTTAGCCCCCCTTTTATCGAAAATCTAACTTCTGACGGTTGTTCCAGGTTGCTCTAAGTGTGTTCTCAATTGTTCCAAAGTATTTCAAAAAATAAATCATAATTGGCCGAAAAAACGGCAAAAAACTTTTTTTTTCTGGCGGCCCATTTTTCGAAAATCGAAATTCTGACGGTTGTTCTGGGTTGTTCTAAGTTTGTTTTAAATTGTTCCAAAGGATCTCAAAGAAAAAATCATAATTGGCCGAGATAATAGAAAAAAACGATTTTCCCACGGACCCCCTTTTTGCGAAAATTCAAATTCTGAGGGTTGTTCCAGGTTGTTCTAGATTTGGTCTAAACATTATTCTTATACATCAAAACCGTATCTCTTATATTTCAAAAGATATTGCAAAAAAACGTTTTTAAAAAAGTGTGAAGTTAGCCCCCCTTTTTTCGAAAATCTAACTTCTGACGGTTGTTCCAGGTTGCTCTAGGTGTGTTCTCAATTGTTCCAAAGTATTTCAAAAAATAAATCATAATTGGCCGAAAAAACGGCAAAAAACTTTTTTTTTCTGGCGGCCCATTTTTCGAAAATCGAAATTCTGACGGTTGTTCTGGATTGTTCTAAGTTTGTTTTAAATTGTTCCAAAGGATCTCAAAGAAAAAATCATAATTGGCCGAGATAATAGAAAAAAACGATTTTCCCACGGACCCCCTTTTTGCGAAAATTCAAATTCTGAGGGTTGTTCCGGGTTGTTCTAGATTTGTTCTAAACATTATTCTTATACATCAGAACCGTACCTCTTATATTTCAAAAGATATTGCAAAAAAACGTTTTTTAAAAAGTGTGAAGTTAGCCCCCCTTTTTTCGAAAATCTAACTTCTGACGGTTGTTCCAGGTTGCTCTAGGTGTGTTCTCAATTGTTCCAAAGTATTTCAAAAAATAAATCATAATTGGCCGAAAAAACGGCAAAAAACTTTTTTTTTTTGGCGGCCCATTTTTCGAAAATCGAAATTCTGACGGTTGTTCTGGGTTGTTCTAGGTTTGTTTTAAATTGTTCCAAAGGATTTCAAAGAAAAAATCATAATTGGCCGAGATAATAGAAAAAAACGATTTTCCCACGGACCCCCTTTTTGCGAAAATTCAAATTCTGAGGGTTGTTCCAGGTTGTTCTAGATTTGTTCTAAACATTATTCTTATACATCAGAACCGTATCTCTTATATTTCAAAAGATATTGCAAAAAAACGTTTTTAAAAATGTGTGAAGTTAGCCCCCCTTTTTTCGAAAATCTAACTTCTGACGGTTGTTCCAGGTTGCTCTAGGTGTGTTCTCAATTGTTCCAAAGTATTTCAAAAAATAAATCATAATTGGCCGAAAAAACGGCAAAAACCTTTTTTTTTTCTGGCGGCCCTTTTTTCGAAAATCGAAATTCTGACGGTTGTTCTAGGTTGTTCTAAGTTCGTTTAAAATTGTTCCAAAGGATTTCAAAAAATAAATCATAATTGGCCGAAAAAACGGCAAAAAACAATTTTTTTCTGGCGCCCCTTTTTTCGAAAATCGAAGTTTTGACGGTTGTTCTAGGTTGTTCTAAATTGTTCCAAAGGATTACAAAGAAAAAATCGAAATTGCCCAAGATAATAGGTAAATCGATTTTACCTATTATCTATATTTTAAAATGAATAATAATACTCATTTGTGATTCAGAATAAAGCAGAAGCAATAAATATACATATATTTTCCCAAGTAATATAATTCATTTGTTTGAAAACAATATTGTTACTAAATGCTGATGCTCCTAACATAAAATAATATTAGAACAGTGACGTTAGTTACATTATTAATGTAGATTAAAAACTACCTCATAAACATATTGAGAATGATTATACCTTGCTCATAAAAAGATTAGTGTTTTTCTCATGAGCTGCTAGGTTGATGTTTCTTTGTTTATTTTTATTAGAGTTCATGCTTTAGTTTATCCCTAAAATCTAAAATATATATTTTTTCTGTAAAATTTATTTATTGATATTATTATATTATTTGATAACATTGACATAACTAATATATTTTTTTATCAATTTGGTATTGTAAAACAGTAGCCTTTCCCAAATCGGCTACTCTTTGACGGATATACTATCTTATATTATCTAAATAGGTACCTATATAATATTTTTTCCAAATAAAGTAATAGTAGCCTTTGAATCGTTTTAGTGAGAAAATTAGACAGCATATTTCAACATGTTTACGAAGAGGGGCTACAAAAAATAAGCATACTTGATAGGAATGTCTACACGTGCTTGCATTCCCGGAGCAAAAACCATGAAAAAAAGTGGCCAGACCACGGCTAGACAAAATAAATACTTTGAAACTGTAAGAATTTCGATTTTTAAGAAATAGGGACTGGGGAAAAATATCGTTTTTTCATAACCGGTTTTGATTTTTTCTTTGAAATAGTTCATCAGCATTTGGTAACAATATCGTTTTGTAATAAATGAACATTATATTTCTTGGGAAAATATATATTTATTGCTATATTAGATGTTTATTTCTTTAAATAGAACTGCATCATACAAAAACTTCCTTCAACACAGTAATGTTCGGAAAGTGCATTCCGCCCATTGTAAAATCATTTTTTCCTATTATCTCCGCCAATTATGATTTATTTTTTGAAATACTTTGGAACAATTGAGAACACACTTAGAGCAACCTGGAAAAACCGTCAGAAGTTAGATTTTCGAAAAAAGGGGGGATAACTTCACACTTTTTGAAAACAGTTTTTTGCAATATCTTTTGAAATATAAGAGATACGGTTCTGATGTATAAGAATAATGTTTAGAACAAATCTAGAACAACCTGGAACAACCCTCAGAATTTCAATTTTCGCAAAGAGGGGGTCCGTGGGAAAATCATTTTTTTCTATTATCTCGGCCAATTATGATTTTTCTTTGAAATCCTTTGGAACAATTTTAAACGAACTTAGAACAACCGTCAGAATTTCGATTTTCGAAAAAAGGGCCGCCAGAAAAAAAAAGGTTTTTGCCGTTTTTTCGGCCAATTATGATTTATTTTTTGAAATACTTTGGAACAATTGAGAACACACCTAGAGCAACCTGGAACAACCGTCAGAAGTTAGATTTTCGAAAAAAGGGGGGCTAACTTCACACATTTTTAAAAACGTTTTTTTGCAATATCTTTTGAAATATAAGAGATACGGTTCTGATGTATAAGAATAATGTTTAGAACAAATCTAGAACAACCTGGAACAACCCTCAGAATTTGAATTTTCGCAAAAAGGGGGTCCGTGGGAAAATCGTTTTTTTCTATTATCTCGGCCAATTATGATTTTTTCTTTGAAATCCTTTGGAACAATTTAAAACAAACTTAGAACAACCCAGAACAACCGTCAGAATTTCGATTTTCGAAAAATGGGCCGCCAGAAAAAAAAAGTTTTTTGTCGTTTTTTCGGCCAATTATGATTTATTTTTTGAAATACTTTGGAACAATTGAGAACACACCTAGAGCAACCTGGAACAACCGTCAGAAGTTAGATTTTCGAAAAAAGGGGGGCTAACTTCACACTTTTTTAAAAACGTTTTTTTGCAATATCTTTTGAAATATAAGAGATACGGTTCTGATGTATAAGAATAATGTTTAGAACAAATCTAGAACAACCTGGAACAACCCTCAGAATTTGAATTTTCGCAAAAACGGGGTCCGTGGGAAAATCGTTTTTTTCTATTATCTCGGCCAATTATGATTTTTTCTTTGAGATCCTTTGAAACAATTTAAAACAAACTTAGAACAACCCAGAACAACCGTCAGAATTTCGATTTTCGAAAAATGGGCCGCCAGAAAAAAAAGTTTTTTGCCGTTTTTTCGGCCAATTATGATTTATTTTTTGAAATACTTTGGAACAATTGAGAACACACTTAGAGCAACCTGGAACAACCGTCAGAAGTTAGATTTTCGATAAAAGGGGGGCTAACTTCACACTTTTGGATTTGGTTTTTTTGCCATATCTTTTGATATATAAGAGATACGGTTTTGACGTATTCGAACAATGTTTAGAACAAACCTAGAACAACCTAGAACAACCGTCAAAATTTTAATTTTTGCAAAAACTGGGTCCGACTTCATACTTTTGGCTTTGGTTTTTTCCCATTTTCTCGTCTGATTTTGATTTTTTCTATGAAATACTTTGGAACAATTTAGAACAAACCTAGAGCAACTTAGAACAATCATCAGAATTACAATTTTCAAGAAAAGGGGGGCTGGCAAAAACTCGTTTTTTCCGATTATCTCGGCCAATTTTGATTTTTTTTCGAGATTCTTTGGAACAATGTTTAGAACAACTAGAACAACCTGGAACAACCTTCAGAATTTCAATTTTCGAAAAAAGGGGGGCTGGGTGAAAAAGTCGTTTTTTTCAATTATCTCGGCCAATTTTGACTTTTTTTTTGAAATACTTTGGAACAATTTAGAACAAACCTAGAACAACCTGGAACAACCGTCATATTTCCGATATTCGAAAAAAGGGGGGCTAACTTCACACACTCCAATATATATCAGAGCATATGGATGGCCGCAACCAAGTTTATGTCATTTACATTGACTTTTCCAGTGCTTTTGGAACGAGTTATTCCTTCATACATTTAATCTTATTTACCCAATAGAATCAATTATATTTTTTTATTCTGAAACATATGTCTCTGGGTCGGGTGTACCATAGGGCTCTAATTTGGGCCCATTTCTTTTTATTCTTTTCATTAATGATCTTTTAACTTCTGAGACTTCCCCAGTTTTGTGTTATGCTGATGATTTTAAAATTTACTCCAATATTTCTTCACATGATATTGCACTATTACTGCAAAAAGATCTTGATGTTTGTACCAATGGTGTATTGACAACAGGTTGTTTATGAATATTCCTAAATTTTGATATATGACCTTTACAAGGAAACTGTCAAGTCTTGCATGTCACTATGATATTCATGAACAACCTCTATCTAAAGCAAATCTTGTCAGGGGCTTGGGACTTTGGTGTATTGTTTGATTCTAGCTCTAGATATTCGACGACATCTCTGTCCTTAAGATTTTACATTACTCTTTCGTGGTAACTCGACATAAATATTGCTTTATTGCTTGGTCACCTAATTATATAAAACGTCGCTTCCTAAAAAATATTTCTTTTAAAATACAAAGTGTCTATCCTTCCCGTGGCACAGACTACCCTCGTCTTCTGCAGAGTCATAACATGCGGTCTCTTGCTGCTTCCATGCTGCCGGTTTGCTTGGAAGCTTGCCAACAATAAAACTGCCCTATGTTACTAACTCGCCTTAACTTCTTTGTTCTTAGAGCATCTTCACGTTCTGGAGTGGCTTTTACTATGCCAACTCCAAGAACAAATATTCTATTACATTCCCTGTTATACAGTATGTCACAAATGGAAAATAATGTAGAAATGGAAAGGAAAGATTTAACGTTTCTTGGTGCAATTATAAGATCCAGAACTCCCCCAGGAACTAGTGACCACACACGAGAGGGATGTACAATGAACAAAATTTGGGTATCAAGACCCCATTACCATATTAGTCTCCTGTTGTCCAAAAAAGGGCAAATCCTTTACTTTCCTATTAACTGTGCATGACAGTGGTGCAATATCTGAAGGTGAAAAGAAGACGCCGATATAAATTATTGACTGATAACAATAAAACGAAGTCAAACGTATAGACGTTATGGATATGATGCTCTACTGAAAAGTATGTGACAGTAACTCTTTCTTATATTGTAGGCGTTTGTCTAAAAGAAGAGTGTAAAACAAAAAAAAGGAACAAATATTGAGAATTGCTACTGGAACAAGCGCAGAAGTAGCATAGACATCAAGGTACCCGAGAATTAAAACGTTGTAGATGCTGGAAATGCCGCAGAAATTCGGACGAAAAGTTTTCCAAGAGATGTCATTTCGTATTTTAATACTGATTATGTATTTCTGCATCAAATTTGGCAAAAATAACTGCGTTAAAAAATAATTTATCATTAGCAAATGACGCTCCAGAGTGTCTCATTCGTTTCTTATCCTGCATGATGTAAAACTTGACACTCGTCAACTGAATTACACAACACGAGAACTAAGAATATTTAGCAAATTAATTTGATGGATACATGCCGTTAATTCCAAACGCAGGCATTTGGAATTAAAGTGTTCGAAAAAAGTTCTTGCAACAATACTATCCATGACTTTGAAGCCAAAATAGAGTAAAAAAAAAACATACATCAATTTGGAATTGGTAATAAGTTTAGAAGTGATGACTGGCGAGATTCGAAATGCGCGCGACGTCTACGGGATTGAATGGAAATTTTCACAGTTCATTTGTCGAGCCTGATATTAAATTCCTGTTTACACTTGATGAGATGCAATTTCTCTCTCTCGGACTTTTTAGGGATTTAATTTCGAATGACTTGAAGAGGAGGAAAGCGGCAGACAGGAGCGTAGAGTTTAACGTGCTGAAAAAGAATTAATTCCGGAAACGAGAGACCCTCGGTTTCCTGAAACGCGCACCCCCGTGCACTACTAGCTTTTGCGAGGGACGACGTTAGACGAAGAAATGAGGAGATCTCATGTTTACGACCTCTTTAAACGTTACATGGCTGTAGTGCAAACTTGTAATAATTTCATGACATTCCGTGTCTTTCTTGTACAGAGAAGTATTTCAATAAAACAAAAGAATTTTAAAATTTTAGGTTATTGTAATCCGTATTTATTTAATACGAAAATCTCTTTTCCGAAAGTTCACAATCCGTAAAAGAACTCTCAAGCCCAGATTTTTTGCAAGGCATAATGTTTTCGATGTGGAAATATGTAGATACATAAGTGCTTCTTTTGTTGCCCAAAATATTTTCGTTAAGTTTTCTAAAAGTAACTCTCTCAAATTTCAATTGATTTTACACAAATTATATATGTAACAGATGTTTATAAAATAACAATTTCATTTGAACCCGATTAAAAGGACTTATCTGGCTTCGATCCTTTAAACCTAATTAAACTTCTCTTTTATGACTGTATAATTGCATTGTATTTTTTGACACAAGTAACGCATCTATTACTAGCTAAAGATAGTAACAATAATTTTAAATCAACTGATTAATACATAATGTTCATCTTATTAAAAGTAACATTGTTTAAAGTAATTATTTATTATTGAAATACAAATTACGATTTATTTTAAAAGTATCGAAACTGCAATTAATAGTTATTTATGTACCAAGTCAGTAAAGTGATCCTTTATCGAACGAGTCTGGTTTATGAGCCAAGCGAGCGAAGCGAGCGAGGCGAATAAGAGACGAGTTCGATAAAGGCACTTTATTGACGTGGTGCATAGAAAATTTTATCGCCAACCGCAAAAATTCGTAATTTAAAAAATAAAGGACTTCTGGACATTTCATGACAGCGACAAACGATTTAAGTTTAATATCATACAATCGTGTCTGTGTTGACAGATATTAGCGACAGTAAAGTACTTTATTATACATCGTAAACAAACACTTTATCGTACTGTACAATAAAGTACTTTATTGCCGCTAATATCTGTCAATATTATAATGTGAAAATATTAAATTATAGCATTCCTTATGAAATTAAATTCACAATTTGATATATTCTCTGATGCAAAATTTGATATTATTTTAATAATATACACGTTAATACATAATTTGAAACGCTACATGCCTTTTTGTACTTCCTGTACACAATTCCTACTTTTTTCATTAACTTTTCTTTTAAACAAGAATCTTTTTTACAGATTTTAATTGAAACACTCTCAAAATATCAATTCAATAATCTAAGCAAAGTCTATGTAATATAATATAAATCTACTTATAGTGTTCTATAATAATATATCCAAGACAGTAAGTAACACAAAATAATTTAATTAATATTTTATCAAAACCCTTATTTTCTATTGATCATAGAATTTACAAGGTTTTGACAAATATAATACATAAGTACGTTCGAAAGGTATATGCAAACTTCTTAATTTTGCCTGACTATCTCGATTAAGTTTGGCACTAAATAATATATAAATAGCTGATGTATTTGATATATTCAATGTTTGTTAGTGTTAAATTCGTCGCTTGAATGCAGAACTAGTCTAAGTTCAAAAGTTGCGATTTTGTGATTTTGATACCATATAATACCTTATAACCTATTTTCTTACATGCAAAAGTATTCGAACTCTAAACATCTGGATAACCGCCACGTTCGTGATTTTTAATCAGAACTATTCTAAGTCAACGATTGTCAAGTATACTAAGTTTATGTTTTTGGACATACAATTGCTTTAAACTATTTTAGTATCCTATGTCCATACTTTTCTATATTTTTTACTTCACAGTGTTAAACACAAATGACGTGCCTGCGTTATGTAAATTTAACATACAAATGATTATAATATTTACAAGACCAAATTAAGTTCACTTGGAAAACAAAAAAAATGCTCTCCTGTAAAATTTGCATTTTGTGACATGTACTACCTCTGCATTCAGGCGACGTAATATAAAATTTTAAATGTATATAATTTGGTTTACTTGAAACTATACTCACCGGCAAAATAATCGATCCACTCAAAAAATTGATGAAGTTTGTTCGTTAATAAGTTTGTTATTTTAAATTCGATTTGATTGTAGGTAAATTTAAATGTAATCTATCACATCTTTGGAATTTTAAGAAAATTTGGCGTACATCATTTTAGACAGGGTGACACAAAGTCTGTTTTTTTAAATCAATTTTAAAACCACATATGGATGGGATTATCAAAGTTGCTCCACCTTGTATTTCTTATTTTGTTAACAAGACACATCATTTCTTTACAATTTCTTTTACTTTCTTATATGTAGTATAAGGAAGTATTATTGTGATGATGAAAATTTTCGACCTCGAGATTTTTGCAGATGTCCACGTTTTGAGGTCCACTGATACCAAAAAAGTGGTTTTTAAAAAATGTCTCTCTCTCTCTCTCTCTCTCTCTCTCTGTGTGTGTGTGTGTCTGTCTGTCTGTGTGTGACCACGATAGCGGTCAAACCGCTGTATATATCAATTCCAAATTTTGTATTTAAGAATATAATCTCCCTCTTGAGAACTGATTAGATTTTGAGCAAAATCGGCAGACCGGAAGTACTTCAGTGAAAAAATCGAATTTTGCAAATATTTCGTCAATTACAAAGTTTAAACAAATTTATAAAGAATTCAAATGTACTCAAAATTTAATTTGAGAAAAACTGTCTTAATAAAGTTTTTCGAAATTGCTACCGGAAGTAGGTCTTTTACTCTTATCGAAAATCAGTTTTTTGCGAATATCTCGCAAGTCATGCATTCTTGGCAGGTACACTACGAGTATAAAAGTATTTAGAACGTGCTTCTAAATATCTTTTGTATAAAAAAAATTTCAAAATTCAGACCGGAAGTACCACTTTTACTCTTATCGAATAGCGATTTTTTGCAAATATGTCGTAAGTTATGCATTCTATATATATTTATCAAGAGTACAAAAGTATTAAACTATATTTGCAATATTTTTCTATATATGAAATTTCAAAATTCGGACCGGAAGTAGCACTTTTACTCTTAGCGAGTAGCACTTTTTTGATATCTGCGAAGTATGCATTCTATAGCGATTTATTAAGATAATGAAAGTACTTAGAATAGGATTTTGAATAAGTTTTGTATTAAAAAAATTCTTAAAATTGAACAGTTTGAAACGCTCATACGTATAAGAAAGTCGTGTGGTGGCCACACCTCATTTTTTTTATTTATTACAATAGCTTAATTTTTGTAAAAGATACAAGGGTATAAGAAAAATCTTACATTTTTACATTTTTCCTATGGTACTAACAATAAGTTTACGAATTTATCGTTTTTGCATAGAGGGCTATTGAAATACTGTCAGTTGTGAAATCTAAAACTTGTCAATTACGTTTTTGAACGTGTTTCTTGTCGAATAGTAATTTAAAATATGGATCTTTCTGTAACCGACGCAGCGAGAGCTATTGCTTTGATTCAGGATGGTAGGTCACAGTATTATGTGGCCAGAGTGTTGGAAGTTTCAAGATGTAAAGTCCAAAGAGCTGTTAAACGGTTTAATGAATTTGGTGTATACACAAGAAGAAATCATTGTGGTCGAAAGAAATCTACTAGTGAGCGAGATAATCGCTTTATAACGTTAAATGTTTTGAGGGACAGAAAAGTTACTTCTGTGCAAATGAAAAACAGATTAGAGGACGTAAGGCAAGTTCAAGTAAGTGATAGAACAATAAGAAGGCGGCTGTTTGATATTGGACTGCGTTCTAGGAGACCTGCAACAGGTCTAGAGTTATTGAGACACCATCGAGTTGAACGCCTTAGATTTGCTAGGGAACGTGTAAATTGGGGTAACGAAGGATGGAGCAACATCCTATTCACGGATGAGTCAAGATTTTGTCTTAGAACACCAGATGGACGTGAATGAATTTACCGGAGAACTGGTGAACGTTTCTTTCAAAACCATTTTTTTCCTAGAGTAAGTTATGGAGGCGAACCGGTAATGGTGTGGGGTGGCATAAATTTTGAAGCTCGGACGGACTTGGTTATAATGAACGGGGGAGCCATGACAGCCGATAGATACATAAGAGAAGTTTTAGAGCCACATATTGTTCCTTTTGCACCGTTCATCGGAGATGATTTCATGCTGATGCATGATAATGCCCGACCGCATGTTGCCAGAATTGTACGCGAGTATTTAGCCGAGGTTGAAATCCCAGTAGTAAATTGGCCAGCTCTAAGCCCAGACCTAAACCCAATTGAGCATGTTTGGGATGCACTTGGGAGGAAAATACGATCTCGTGTACCAACGTCTGCAAATTTACAGCAGCTTAGTGAAGTTCTAACTGAAGAATGGAATCAAATCAACCAGGCTTACATTCAAAACTTAATTGAGAGCATGCCAAGACGAATTGCAGCTGTTATCCGTGCACGTGGAGGAAACACTTCGTTTTAAGTCTTTTATGTTTTTCATTTTCTTTTCATTTCCTTTTCATTATATTTGGTGTTAAGTTAAATTCGTAAACTTATTGTTAGTACCATAGGAAAAATGTAAAAATGTAAGATTTTTCTTAAACCCTTGTATCTTTTACAAAAATTAAGCTATTGTAATAAATAAAAAAAGAAATTGTAAAGAAATGATGCGTCTTGTTAACAAAATAAGAAAATACAAGGTGGAACAACTTTGACAATCCATATGTGGTTTTAAAGTTGATTTAAAAAAACAGACTTTGTGTCGCCCTGTTAAAATGATGTACGCCAAATTTTCTTAAAATTCCAAAGATGTGATAGATTACATTTAAATTTACCTACAATATGCAAAAAAAAAAATGAATCAAATCGAATTTAAAATAACAAACTTATTAACGAACAAACTTCATCAATTTTTTGAGTGGATCGATTATTTTGCCGGTGAGTGTAGTATAGTAAGAAGTTCATCAAAATTGATATACATATATGCTCTTTTTGGCGAAGGTTAATGACTTCTAAATATTAACACGCCACAGGCATACTGATGTAATTAAGTCAGAACACCCGCTTCTTATTTATTTGTTTACTCCGTCTCATTGAGTTTCATTATATCGGCGCAATGTTGTCTGAAATAGTGTTGGTCGGGGATTGTTTATTGATTTCTTTTCACAGCAGCAGCCCGAAAAAAAAAACAAGTTTCATTTATACTTGTATTCTTTACATGACACGTAAACATTTCCGCGCGAATAGCGCACAGAGACTCGAGGAGCCCATGTGAAATAATAATTCATTCAACTCGTCGTGGAGAAGAAGAAAAAAAACTGACAAGAAAAAAGGCCCTCTCTAGACATGTTTAGTATATCAAAATATACTCGTTCCATGTGTGCATGTGACAAAAACAGCAATAACATCATCAAAAGATAATTCACCACACGTCCGTAACAACCGAGCTTTTCTCGTTACTTTCTATTGCTAACGTTTCGAAGGAAGAAATTGAATAGGCGTGACGTACTGAGCCTGTCGCATATGAATCGCGCGTACATATATATAGAGGTCGCCACATGTATGCGCATGGTGACACGACGAACTTTCTTCATCTTCTCCTTCTTCTGTTCTTTTCTCCTTCCATTATATATTCGGTTTTTCATAACGCAACCTGATGCTGTGTAACGGATGTTAGCATTGTTATTAACATGAGTTTAAACTGTTGAACGTTTGACTACATCTCACAAACGTGTTAGTGTGTATTAAATATTTAAATTACACACCGCATACTGGGGACGTTTTTTTTCCTTAATAATGGAGCGCGCAGGTACACCTGATTATAGTGATTTTTTCCGTGCGACGACGATGTTGCATTTAATTTGAAGGCTCTTAAATTAAATTTTTTGGTCAGTTTGGCTTGATAATTGGAGTCCGATTTGAAAGATCGAAGTATATATGGATAGTGAAACTATGCAGCTTGTGCAGAAGAAGGGGAACCTCTCTCGAGAAATTTATTAATTCACAGAACCCTTATTAAATATTAATTAACCCACACTATGTTTAAATATACTTTAGGTGAAAGCTAATAATATAATATAGCCGAAGGTTAGGTAGTTTAGTTTAATATGGGCTAAATATCTGTTTGATTATCAATGGATAATGATGGAGTAGTTCTCGTTTTTCTTCCGTCCAAAATACACCATGTAAATTTTTGATATATAAATCATATAATGTAATTTTCAGTGTATTATGCTAATACATTTAAATAGAACCGGTCGGGAAGGAATTAGTTAATAAGTTCCTTTTGTAAGCAGTAATAACCCCGGAGTCTAATTAGTGTAAATGTGTGTTTCGTGAGTGTGGAAATTACATATTTATTTTATAGCTGTAGAAAAATGTTTAAACGGGTGGGCGTTAACTTTTACTGCTATTTTGTGTATAGAATTTTACATTTCCAGAAAGCAAATTAATTTTATTACTCGGAATGATCTGCAGAAAACATGTTGTTCGTGTATATATCTACATACGTGTGTATGTATTTCGAAACCGTTATTGTAATATATAATTTTAATCTTGGATTGTCGGATATAATTGGTGTAATTTTAATATTTGAGCTTATATTGATTTTTTCTTTTCTTACTGTTTTTGCGGGTAATGCCTCCACAGATTAAAAACGAACTGCTTTTCAGCCTAATATACATGTTACATGTATTGTAGAAATATGTTAATAATTAAATAATTAGTTTTTTAATCTTCGAGAATTTATAATATTCTATATTTTTTGATACATTTTTAAATTTCAAGCTCATGTGGAGTTTGTCTTATACATCTTACCTACTTCTTTTGTTCATCTGGTGCTTTGAGAGTTATTTTTTTTTTGTATTGATGACTAATTTTAATATCGTTTTCTGAGTTATTGAAAGAGTTACTCCTGTAAAAATGATCGTAATTTCCAAATAGATGTAGCAGTATTATTTTTAGGATAAGTGAAATATCTTCAAGTACAAACAAATCAAAGAGGAACAATGTAGAATTATGACATATATATCATCAGTTAATTATAATTTTAAATTTACTTATTTATGTTTTGTGTAAATGTTGTATTTATTTGTTCTTTATATTCTTTTATTATATGTTCCAATCTACATCCTTTTCTTTTGATTATACACTTACTTGACTGTATATTTACATTAAATTGTTTATAATTATAACATAAAAAAATTGATTCAACTTTCGGTATTGCTTAAATTTCACCTTTTTTTTAACATTTGTATTGTGTATACTATTGAAAACAATTTCATTTTAGTTTAATAAATGTCTGTTTCTAAAATCACAGTTGCTTTAATCATTTCCACCTTATATCACTAAAGATAATGCATATTAACGTTTATACGTCAAAATTTTATAAGAATTACAGTATACCCACTTAAATAGTTATGATATTAGTAAGATATTTAATGTTAACAAATTTGATGTTGCAAATTTCTCTCAACCTACAAAAGCCTTGCTATAACTGACATTCAAACAATATTAATTTGTCAACAATGCTTGCCTACTACACAGAAAAGCCAAGTATTAAATAAAATGAGATATTGAAAACTAATATTTAATAACTTCATTTATATTATTCAATCTGCACGATTAGAATTTGCAGGGGTATTGATTCGTCAGCTTCAGTTCGTACTTGGACCGTGTCGGATGCCAAAACGATTCAACCGCATTTACTGCTCTTCTGCTCGTCTCTGTAGTATGAGGGCTTTGCTAATGTGCACAAGTTCTCCCATCCAAATAATATCAAGTGATAATGCTATGAACCAGCAAGTAGTGTGCAGTTAATAATACATCTTTATTTATCTTTCATTTTAGTTATTTCAAGTAGTACACTCACGACGACAAGCTTACGATATAATCTCGAGTGAAAAGTTAAACTGAGGCACTTGACCGAAATGTCATGCAGAAGTGGCATTGAGCTATTAAATGAAGACTGCTGTATCTGCGTCTTCTCGGCATGCAAATACACACCAGTTGTTAGTAAAATAGCTCGAGGCCTGGTCCACCGACTTACCAAGCATTTCACACAACAGAAAAGAAAATGCACTGTTCACATAAGAAGAAGTGATACAAAAACTCTAAAATACTAATAATATGATATTCTTAAGGCAAGACCGTCCTTGTCGTTGTGTGTTACTACTAGAGATGTTAAATATTTTACAAATATTAGATTCTCAAATGCACAAATTCAATTAAACAATACAATTATTATGGAATATATTTGTTATTACACCGAGTACTTGCTTAATATCTTCTGAATTCAAACTGCAAAATGAAAATGGAAGTAATTTGCGTTTCTAAAACATTTTAATGGAAGACTGAAAAGCTTTCAGTTGTATTCGTTACTGTGTTTCATAATGAATATTAAATAATAAATTAAGGTCGTATCAGGGGAAGCTGTCGAGGGAGATATAGAAGTTTTAAAGTTCCTGATTGTTTTGAATTTTACATTATCTAATTAACCAATATGTATATATATTTTCGCTTAAAATGTGAACATATTCTACAAAAACTTCGTATTTGTTATCATCTAAATAAAAATAATAATAAAAGAGTGTTATTTTGTTAGTGTTGAAGTTGATATAACACATTGGTTCAATATTTTCTAATAAAACATTATTGAATTTATTGGAAATTGATTTAAAAGATAGACTTGGCAATTTACCGTTGAATGAGAATACTAATACCTCTGCTTCTAACAAGATGATGCTCTCGCATACAATTCAACATAATCAGCGTGCCATATAGATTCAATCTCTGAGAGACAAAGAACAAGCATAAATTTGAACTACTTTATAAAAATATTGAGTCCTACCATTGTATATAACTATGAGTAATTGCTAAACATTATCAACAAATATGTAAACGTCATCTATTTGATAACCGCTTAAACGACATTGCAGTTAAAGGTAGTCAAATTAAAAAACACGATAAATCCACTATAAATACGTCATGTGCAAGAATATAATAATTTAATGAAAAGGTGAGTAATTGTAACATACATGAAATGCTTAAATGAATTAGATAATCTGTTTTAGGTTAGGTTATGTTCGTACAAAAAATATTGTACAAACCACTTTCGAGAGGACACCTTTCACGTATTCGCGCAATTAAAGGCACTCGCTCCTTTCAGTCGCTCGTGCTTTAAAAATATGCGTTTCCTTCCTGTACTTGGTTTGTAAATAACTACTACGTTATATTTATTCAATTTAAAGATGCTGAGTATGTTATAAGAAAATATTGTAAATAGCCTTCAGTGTTGCTAATATTGATGTTTTTCACAAACTCTTCATATCTTCATATCGGGAAGAAATTTTGTGCAGTTATATCAATACTTTCATTAGGCTTCCAGAGCCTGGCTTACAAGTATTTTATTCTATGTTTGCCAAATATAAAGATCAGTAACTAGAATTTTCATTTATTATGTTTCTGATATCCGTTTATTTGGTTGCTTTTATAAGAAAAATCAAAGTAAAATGTGAATATTTTGCATCTATTTATTCTCAAGTTTTGTCTTCCGTGTTTTACCAATTTAAAGATATATAATTTTCGCATTCACTTATATAATGTATTTCACATAGCGTCATCCCATTTTATATATTTTTCATAGACGACAGATTACATTCAATTGCAAACATCACTATTAAATAACCTGCAGTCATACACGTAGGCAACTCATTTTGTTGACCTCACCCGCATTTTTAGGATGAAAATTGGTTGTAAAAAGAAGATGAAACTAGGATGCTTCTAGGACGATGCCAAACACGCTTAAGGAATAATTAATCTAATATAACTAAAGCTGTTTATATTTGATAATAATGGAGGCCCACTTACTGAAAATGTTACCTAGGACACTTTGCGAATGTATAACGCAATCCCGGTCAAATCTATAAGAAAATGACAATAGCTCATGATAAACAATATTTCCGTCAATATACGACATGATATACATGATATTATGATACTGACGGGTGAATAATTCAGTTAAAGTTTATTTCCGCTCATAAGGAATTATCTGGTAGAACTTTTTTCCTTGACGAAAAATACTTTATTGTATATTGATGTATTCTATTGTGCCCATATTCTATAAGTGTATTTACAGCAATGTACCGATATCGCACAAAAATCGTTTTCATAAATAAGGAATCAAAATACCATCATTCATTTTCTTTACTTACAATATACGCCCCCGCCCGCATGAAATGTCAGACTTAATGATTTATTATTGTCTAATTAATCGATACATAGAAAAATATGTATTTATAGTGTCTCGGTGCTGTACGTGCAATTTCGGTAGTATGTTTACGCGTTTCCGGTAAAATCCCAACTTTATGAGCGATGTCGTGCATCGTACAGGCGGATTGTAATAACGAAACACGTTCACACACGCCCAGTACATCAAGCGACATCTGTATTTTCGTCACGCACGGCAATAAAATTATCATACAGACAATAAATTTTTGAAATTACATTAGTAAGATTACTTTTAAAACAGTGTTATTCCGCGCGCCCTCGTCTGCTCCCGATTCTCAAAGTTTTGCACCGCTGGATCTCGCCTGCGTATAAATTCTGGACAGAGGTGTTGTTAAAGAGTTCTTAACATGCGCAACGGTAAACAGGAAAATGTATTTCCGTGCAAGCCCTAATCTGACGGGAAGTATTATTCCAGGGAAGTTAACAAAAATGTTTCAATTGTATGACAATTCATTATTGGAATAATTTGTTCATATGTAAACTATATTAATATAACCAATAACAACGGTGTTAGTGAAAGCATACATAGCTCTGCATATGACCAAATACAGAAGCGCATGAAGGAAATTTATATACCTAATTATGATTCACATGGACCCTGTCTAAAGTTTTGATGCATATTTACAATTGCTATATCCTCGAGAATTTTGGTCTTCTGGTTTCACGATTCATATTGCCTTCTGTTTGGAAACTGGCAATTTTCCTCTTTCAAAATTTTACAGGTAATAAGAATAATATAATAAATATTGAATGTGGTCCTTTGTCGATCTTCCTTCCCTAAACCCGCTTTATAGATATTCCATGTTTAGTTCAATTTCTTGGTTTAATCTTTGTATTTAGTGTTGGGATGATGATACCTGATTTCCAGTTCTCTGGTACTATTACCTTGTTTTAGCATCTGCTACAAAGCTAAAGTCATAACACTGGAGGAAACACAAGCATAAATAAGTATAAAAATAATCAGTACCAAATAGAGCACGCCGACGTACTTCAAGACTTAGGAGTTCATATCAATAGCACTGGAATACACAAAACTGAAATATCCCACCGAATACAGAATGCACCCAAATTATACCACCAAATACAAGGAGAACTCACGATTTCAAAGTATAGATTTAAAGTCCTTGACAAGAGTCCTATGGGTAACGACAAAATAAAGTAAACAATAAGAGAGAAGTAAGAAGTGGAACCTGTTGTAAAAAATTGAGAGGAACATGATGAGTTGATATGGACGTATGGATATTTAGTACAAATGCGTAGCGATAAACCAATCACGAGAGAGAGTATGGAATCCAAGAGTACCAGAGAGCGAGAGGGATACTAGCCTAAAGATGGGATTAGAATGTGGAGTATGTAGATACTTGAGGAATGTGACGTACGTAAAACATCCACGAGCGAATGTACTGGCAAGAAGTTTGTTTGCCAGAAAATCTGAATAAACATATCTTAGGTTCCAATAAGTCCCATTCCTACAATTAAACAAACTACAACAAAATTTTTAAAAATGTAAATCACTAAATGTTTTGTTAGTATTTCATTATACAGCCAATTTGTCTTCAAAAATAAACTTTCCACTACTCTAGCTGTCTAGAATTTCTAAAATAAAGGATATGTTTTAATAGCATTATACGACTTAACCAAAGCTTTAAATTGTGTGAACCATCAAATTCAATAAATTAAAACTTCTCCGTTACAAACACCAAATTATTGGAATCTTTTTTAAATGGCAGAATGTAATATGTAATAGTTACATAAACACATCATAGTAGACATGGCGTACCACAAGGATAATTTCTCGGACCATAGCTGGTTTTCATTTATATAAAAGAGCTTGAATACTGTGATAGTAATACTTGTTTTGTATTATTTGTTGCAATGACTAGAAATTCTATGCTTGATTGGAAACTGATTTCTAACTAATGGAGTAAAATTAAATACTGCAAAGTAGTTGGGTCATTTTACTCATATGAAAAGGTTTTTTAAAATACAAAAAAAAATGCATAGGAATAAATAGTGATTATAGCGATTATATTACCAAACAGCTGAGTTAGGTAATTGCTGCTCAAAACGTTACTTCCCAATAGGTATTTTTTTTTAATTTTTAAAATACACCAAAGGAAAAAACATGTTTTCGGTGATGATTCTGCGTAAATCACAGCCATTTCAACGCGTTTAAATGTTTCCAAACAACACTGAATTTACGTAATAGTAAAATAGTATTCTTTATTAAAGGAAATTTAAACCGAAATAGTTATCTAGAATTGGGGAATACTCCAAGAGTATACAGTAATTGCTTTTCGCGAACGGTTGAACATTGATAAAGTTTACTTCCATCAAGATAGTTGCCCTGAACATAATAATAAATAATAATTCTCAAGATAGATAGGTAGCTAATTCTAGTCTTATTAAATGGCCAGGTTTTCTTATTTTCGTCCGTTAGAATATGTATATTTTCATTTAATATTAGGATCGCCCATTTTTAAGTAGAATTATTGCATAGTTCAAAATTCTAGATTGTTAGATTATATAATTTATGGAGTTATTATTGGTTAATTTTAAACTTTTAGATTGCTCATTTTGGTATTTTTTCACATTTTTTTTGAAGCTACGATGAAATTTTTCTGTGTAATATTCAGTAAAATATATTTCGAAAGATAAAGAAATTAAGTAAATACTGCAGTTTTGATTTTTATATTGTAAGGACAATTAACGTGATTTCATAATACCTTTCTTCTTTATGAATATATATTTCAGTTTATATTTATTTTTATATTAATTATACTTTTTACCTTCTTTCCGGTTTAAATTGTGAAATAAGTGATGACAATAATAATTATGCAGATACATATCTGAGTCTATTAATAATATATTATCGTGATATAGATAAGATTGTTAAAGAATGCCTTCAATTCCTCGTGTGTTTAAATGGTTTTACTGGCACATATCTGACACGAATATTGTTGCCTATCTACATTCGATTTTCAATTTTGATCAAATATTCATAAAATAAGTACTAGGTACGAACATTGTTAAGTTTAATCAATATTAGGAACATCAAACTTTATATCTGGTTATTTATGTGTCTGCAGTACTCTTTAAAATTTTATGATTATCTCTCTCACACGAACTTGTTCGATTTGGTATATTCAGAAATTTTATCCCCTACTCTTTAATAGTATGATTATACCGTAGTCGTCAAATTTTAATTTCGGTTTGTACTTCTATCCCATGCAGAAGATGACCTTATAATATGCAACGATGCCTGCTTGCTAACAGTGGTGGGAGAGCAACGCAGTGTCGCGGGATCCTCACGCGTTACATTTCATAGGAAACATTTGTCGAGGGTACTGTCTTGGCAGCCTCGCTTATGTTTATCTTTAGTTTATTTCGTCGCGCTCTTTTGCTCTTTCTACTTTCGTATCAGAAATTAAAATATGTCAACTACGGTATAAAAGTTCATATATTAAGCGTATACTAAATGAAATACTTCTAATTCTATTTATGGGAACAGATCTATTTTATTTGACCCCAATAAAAAAAATCTGAGAAATTTTGATGATAATACTGATTACTGAAGATCAATAATAATAATATTCTAATAGAAAACAATAACAAAACTAGGAAAATATACTGATATTTGTAGCTTCTGTTACAAGATCATCAATTTTGAGGACAACCACTAGGATCACCACAAGAAATACATTATCATTCTGCGCCTCGTATGATCTAGGCGTGATGATTCATAGAAAAAATATATTGCCGATACGTATTAATATTAAGAAAATAATTATTGGATATGTTATTAATAGTTTCTGCAGTAGCTTCTTGGTGAAACATTTCAAATATTTACGGACTTGACAGATAGATTAGTCAACCAATCCTTTTAAATATTATTGGATATTTTTGTTGAAGTACAACTGTAAACACGTTCATTGCTCATCATCAGTCTGGTGTAGACAAGCAATAAGGTGAGATGTTTAGTTTAACAATGTCCGTCTCGTAGTCACGTAAGTAGTTGCTCTCTCAACAGAGAACCATCTAAGAGAAAACAGTCTTCCTATTTCTATCAGTTACCTATTAGAATAATATGCCATTATTTAACCACTACTGCTAAGATGACATATATTTACATGTAGAGTGCCTATCTAAAGTCTCCTCCGTCCTGTTGTCTTTTAAACGAAGTGGTATAGAACGTTGAAACAAAAATAAAACAAAACCACTATAGAAATACTAACTTTACGACCATATCTCATTTTAAAAGTTTGACAGATCCGTTGTGGGCAATATCAACTTAAACATTTTTAATGGCAAAGGGGGTCGAGTGACCCTTCATTTGAAAGGTGTTTCGAAGATCTACTCAAAATTTATGTTTTTTAAAATTGCTTTCATTTGTTTAAAAAACGCCGTATTTCACATGTTGCGAATATAAATATAAACTACTAAAATTAAAAAAAAAAATAATTCTGAACACGTAACTGTGATTTTATATTAAATGTTCAAAATGAGCACGTTCAATCTCCTGGCAATAGAACAAACGATTGCAAAATAATTATGTAATTATCCCACCCGAGAAATTCGGCGTTTTTTAACAAATAAATATTTAGAAAAAACATAAATTTTGAATAGATATTCACACCTGACAAAATTTTAAAATCAGAAATGGTAATCAAGTTAGTATTTTTATAGTGGTTTTGTTCTATTCCGCGTTGTTTAAAAAATAACGGGGGGGGGGGCAATAAATTAGTGTGTTCCCAGTAAACAAATAAAAAATATTAAGTATTATTAAATGGTATTCATTCAAGCATATACAAATTTAAAAAAATTGTCTATTTAGCGTATGAATTAAATTTTGAATGCAATATACATATCGTATGGTATGTAAAAGGAAGTATAAGATATTAAAACAGTCGTAGCCATGCTTGATTAATATGATGAAGCACTCAAATAATCAACATCTGAACATTTTAACCCAGATTTGACATATGATTTTCTTTAACTGATGTCTTTAATTGTCGCTTAATGTCATCTTTTGTTTGATATTATCACCTTTAAGGGTCCTATATAGTGGATCTGTCAACAATGGAAAAACAGCAGATTTTAGATGCAAGATATTTTTGTTGATTTTAAATTTGGAGAAAACCTCTCAACGTCAACTTATGAACAATTTAGTAATCTACCCCGCCGAAGTATCAAATTTAGAAAAAAAATATCGGATTAAAGAAAATTAATTAATATGTCAAAATATTAAAAACAAGTTTTCTCAAAAATCTTTCGGAGGAGATTTGTTTGCTTGGGTTCACGTTATAAATTGAATAAAAATCTACTCCGATCTGCACTTATTTTTCGTTCAACTATTCTTTACTTTGTTTTAAATGAATATAAAATAAATTAAAATTAGGCAACCCACATTACAATGAATTGTTATTTTAGTAAAAATCTTTCTCGCGGTTACAAATGTGTAAATATTTGGTCATAAATGAATTTTTATTCGCTTAGATATTGAGTTTTTGTCATCATCACAAACAGGATATGGACATTGTCATTAAAGTGTATGTATGTACAATCGCAAAGATACATCTGTACATACATAAATAATATACTACAAACACCAAAACAGAAAAGGAAAATTTAACGCTAAAAAGATTGTCATACGAGTGACACAAAAAAACATTCACAAAGAACTATCAAGAGAGTTTTAAAGTCAATAAAAGGTTTTTCCTAAAAGACATTGTCATTAGTACATTAACATTATACATAACTAAAAAACATGACATACGTACAACAAACTACAAATTACGAGTACATTGAAACATAACCAATTCAGGCTTGAAATCAGTATATCCATTCCGATCAAAAATATGTCAAATTATTTAGTTTTAACAGTTTACAAATAAATTCAAATGCTGCTCAAAGTTCTTGTGTTTTTTTTTCTATAATTTAGTATGCCGTTTGACTGCGGAGTACTGATTTGATTTATATATACGTATAAAATTCAAATTCAGAGTGGAGAGACGTAAATTTTATCACGAATTATCAACTTTTAAAACAATTTAATTTCCGACCATTATTATCAAATCACATTTGCGTGACCGATGAAAGATTCATAGATAGTAATTACCCGACTAATGAAAAAGTGCACTGGCGAACTTGTAAATGAAATTGAAACAGCTCCGTTATCCGGAACAGAGATCGTATGCGACTTTTAGACAATAAAAATAATTTTTTCGAGTTAGAGCTATCAAATTGTACAATTAAATAGTAAAATACATTATCAAAGGCAATAACGAATGATTATATTATCATCAAACTACTCACAGAAGTGAAGTCACATAGGCTCTGCGCCAATAGCAAATGTGCTTTATATTCATTACTTGAAGACGGATTATGTCAAAGTTGGGACCACCAAAGGAGGCAAAATCGGCTTTGGCTTGTATCTCTACTGTGTCCTGCAATACCTTAATGGACTTCATTAGCAATTGGGTCTATAGTGAAATATGTATTTGGTAAATAACTAGGGAAGGCTCTTAACGTTGAACACATAATGCTGATGGTGCTTAATAGTATTGAACGAGGTTTGGGAATATTATTATAATATTAAATATGTATGCATATATTAACGAAAATTGAAAGTGTATTGATTCTCCTTGAAATAGTGTATGAAATGATAAGAACATACATATTGAACAGAACATAATTATTGCATTCTTTAAGTTTAGAGTTCCATGTCATATTTCGTCTTTGTTAGTTGCAGTTGCACTATTACTCCATTTCTGAAGTAATTTTGTCAGCAATACAAAATAATATAATCTTTTGAATAGTTCTATGAATCATAAAAACCGAGTATCCCAAAACAATTATTCACATTAAAATACTTGATTCCTTGTATCTTTATTATATTTAAATTGAAACCAGAAGTATATTTGTTCATAATTTAGATGTGTTAACAAAAGTTATTACTACTGGTAATTTATATTAAACAATTTGAATAATTTTAAATACCTGTCGCAGTATTATTGTAAATTATTACTCGAAATTTAAACATCTGATTCAAATGGTACTTTAGTATGTAGTCACGTTTATTAATTTATATAAGCCATGAAAAAATCCAATAGAATTGCTCATAAAGTTATAATGTGAAGTGAAATGAAAAAGGAATTATGTTTTCCGATTAATCGAATGAAGCCCTAGTTTTGTCTCGGAGTTACATACAATAATGCCGAAATACTAGATAAAGTTATTAAGCGAAATCAATTTTTTCAAAGTGCGCAATCCCATATTCCCACGCCATAACTCAACCTCAAATAAGTCCTCGAAATAATTGGTATATACAAAGTGAACTAAAAGAGTACAAACGCAATTACAGCCATATATAGGTGGAGCAAAAATTTTAAAATCAATTGACAATGCTAGAAGCAATATTCAAATATTTGGTGTAATAGCCACACACTTATCGATCATTCTGTATAATTCAAAATAAATATAACAAACATAAAATGGAAAAAAAATCTTGAATTGATTGTGCCTTATACCTAAAGGCACAATCTACCTACTTCACCTTGCTTCTTATGTTAGCAAGATGTAGAGTATAGTTTTATTTTGCTTTTTATTCAAAAATACTTAAATATTTCCAATGTATCACCAAGAGTTCGCTGCAGAAGTAGTTAATAGTATAAACCAATATCTGATAATGCTACACCTAAAAGCTAAGTGTGGGGAATACGTTAACTAAAGTTTTCAATACTTTGGAACATCCTGTAACATATTATAATGATGTCTTTGTCATCATTAGTGAGTAATAGATCTATAAATTATAATCTGCCTGTATGTAAATTATTCAGTTTTCAATGGAATCATTTTCCCTCGGTACAAACACAATTAAGAAATACAATAAATTTCAGAACAGAAAATGTAAATAGTGAATGAATGAAATATACTCCGTCATAATATGAACATTATATTAACTTCATCCATATCAAGTCTATTCGTCTAATTTGGCCGAAAATTAAATAAATGGGCGCTTTTCATACAGATTATAACTGAAATATTAACGTCAACTTCAAACACTTAATTTCCTCCGGTCTTGAAAAATGTAAAGAATTACACAAACCAGGCGGGAGTGAGCAAAATGAGAGCTCCAGCATTACAGTATTTAGTATTCATTGCATATTAGAACAACTGCGGACTGCACGCTCTTTTTTTTTCCGCCCCGAAACGAAGAGAGAATCGTTGCGGATATTCCTTGCCCTTAATCTGAAGCTGCATAGATTTACGTGGATTTCGAAAATTGAAGATAAAGTTATTTTATTATTATGCTGGAGAGACGAGAATACGGCGGTACATTGCTGAATGTACCCATTGGAATTCGGGAATGGAACACAATTTATACACAGATTATTTTAAAGAAAATTATTAAAACGAAACGCAATTTCAGAGTAACATGATATACTTCTATACTTCGTCTGGCTATATACATACGAGGAAGCGTTTTTAAGTTCACGGAGCGGGAGGGGGGAGGGAGAATATAAAAATACAAAACTATTTTCTTTTTCAATATATTCATCTGCAACCCTAATACATTTTTCAGATCTTTCAATTAGCTTGTTTAAGCCTTCATAACAAAATGTTTTATATTTCTTTGAAAAACACACCGAAACTGCGGTACCCTTTACTTCTTCATGCTCGTAAATTTCATTCCATGCAGGTCTTTCTTCATTTAAGGGAACAGGTAAAAATCATCTTTGTAATCAATAATTCCTTCAAAGTTACAAAAAAAAAAGTAGATATGAGCTTCAGGCCAAGTGCTACACCTTAAACTTCTTCATTGGTGGTGTGGCGTACTCGCTTAGGTGGTACATATACTAAAATTGGAACATTGGAACGATACAGAGAAAACAAGCGCAAGGATGACACGCAAAACCATGAAGAGTTCAACATTTTTAATCCGCATAATTAACGAATACCTCCATGAGAAAACATTTCAAATTAAGATGAACGACACGCTATCAACAACAAAAACACTGACTGCAGGAGTTCCGCGAGGTTCCACCTTATCTCCACACCTATACGCTATCTACACAGCAAATATTCCAACACCAGAAAATACCACAGTAGCCACTTATGCGGACGACACAGTAATTCTCACCCAATCAATAAATCCTAACTCAGCTATCAAATCTCTTCAAAAATCTCTAGCCGCAATAATCGAATGAGCCAACACATGGAGAATTTCAATAAACAACAGTAAAACTAAAGCAACAATTTTTAGAAGAACAATAAAACCAGTTAAAGGACATATCTACATCAGTCATCAAGAAATACCATGGTCACCAGCAGCCAAATACCTAGGAGTTACGCTAGACAAGCGACTAACATTCTCCCTCCACTTGAAAAACACAGCCAAATAACCGAAGTCCGCACGAGGAAGACTTTGGGCACTAATAATAAGACACAGCACCCTATCCTGTACAGTAAAATTAGGAATCTACAAACAAATAATACGACCCATAATGACCTACGCTTCGCCAATCTAGGTAAACGCCGCTCCAACTCTCATCAAATCTCTCCAAATTATTCAAAACGTAACACTACGGATGGTACTAAAAGCTCCATGGTACATGAGGAACAAACAAACTCACTCAGATTGCAACATTCCAACAATCGACATCTACATCAAAGAACTCACGAAGAAATTCTTCGACAGGATGACAGACCACCCAAATGCAGACTTGGAAAGCGCATTGAACTACGATCCTCATGTACCATGGAGACATAAACACCCCAGGCAGGCGATCGCACCAGATGTTTAAAACGTCTTTGTACTAGTAACCAATATTAAACACCGGATACATCACATTTAGATTATAAGTAAAAGGCAATAGCCTGACTTGCAACCAACCAAAAGAAGAAGAAGAAGAAGAAGAAGAAGAAGGTGGTGTGGCCTTTTTAAGCCACTGCATGAAACATTCTAGGCGTTGTTGTTTTTGCGGCGTGAGCTTTTTCGGCACCCCTCTTACACTAACCTTAGTCATACTAAGATGAGCATGAATAATTTTAAAAATAGATCAGATACTCCAATCAATCCTGTCTTCTTTAGAAAACAAAACTCGCAGGATTAATTGGAGTATCTGATAAAGCTAAAGCATAAGGCTGATAAGGCTAAAGCCAAGCATTTTCCGTTACCTATTAATGTGTTTACTCTTTTAACAAGTTCTGGAATGGTGACTTCGATAAGCCGTGGCGGTCATGGGTCGTCTTTAAGTGATTCCATACCTTGCTTCATGCGACTTTGCCACTTATAAACCATAGTTTCTTTCCCGGGCAATAAACCCGTAAACCAATGGCATCTCTTCCAGTATGGTATGAACAGACTTTGCTTGTTTTGTAAGAAACTTGATAACTGCCAGATACTTGATTTTCCCCATATTTCGCACTTTGCTTGTCGATTAAGTTGTCAGCTCGAGTTGATTGCTAGTTTAAAGACTACGGATGCGAATGTGTTAAAACGTTATATTTATACTAATAATGAGTCACTGAGCACGTACCGACACGAAAAAGTTCTCTTACTAAGGGAAATATGGTCAACGGTTATTACAAAACATTAATTTCGCTGATGTTACTTAGTATACGAACTATTGGAATTTATGAACATTGGGAGATAGGAATTTCTTAAATATGAAATGACTGCTTTTGTAAATAGGAGACTCCTGAAAAGTGTGTGTTGTTTTATATCAATTACAGACACATTATAATCCGAAAGCTTAAAGATCTTTAAAAAGGTTTATATTTCAATTTGAGTGCCCTTCATTTTTTCCAATATTGAATAATTATTATAGTGGCCTGCTCTAATTGCTGTTGTAAACAAGTGTATCAACACTTATTTCAACCTAAAAACGACAAAATAAATCAAATATGTAATTATAAGCTAAATTTATAAAATTAATAGCTACCCAAATATATCTTTCTTTTGCTGTAGCATTTAATTGATATTATATATACCGTGTGTATAATTTGTCGCAAAAGCTACACGGGCGACAAAAACGTTTTCGATTTAACGAAAAAGTTTTTTCTAAACATTTCTTCATTAACGTACTTTCACAAAAAACACATTTGACAACGTTGTAGACCAATGAGTTTGTAATTATTACTCTCAAATTTTGACATTTACCTGTGTGGGCATTTAATTCGACTATCGTGTTTCATTTTCTGTAAACTCTGCTTCTTCGTGGTTATTTATATTGTTTTGATTAGTTGTTGTGCTACTGTGTTTTATCGTTTTTTTTTGTTGCTATTTTATTCCTCCATAATGGATTTTACATTTAAAGTATATGCCGATGTGTGCATGGTGAATGGTTTCTGTACTAGAAATGCTTATGTGGCAGAACGCGAATATCACGTCGTTACCCAAATCGGAGATATCCTAATGGAAATGTGTTTCGAAGGTTGGATTAAAATCTACGTGAAACTGGTTCAGTTACTAAAAGAAATGCTAATGCTGGTCAACCAAGAGAGGCGTACAATAAAACTCGAAGAGCAAATTGTAGCAGTACAAGAAGATCCCTCCTATGCCTAGAGACAGATGGCATTCAATTCCAATGATTACGTAGGTAGTATAGTGTCACTGATATACTGTCAGATAAATACCCAAAAAAAGAACTAATCCTGTTGTAATTAGACATTTTTCTGTATGTAGTATTTTCACAATGTATAATTTGAAGAACAAATTATACTTCGTGTAACGTGTAGAATTTAAAACATCCGATTTACCATCTGATAATATTAATAACAAGTGAAATGTTTTCTAGAATTACAATAGTATTCGGCTACAGTGTTGCCAAATGTATGTTTCTTTCAAATGGTTCCTGGACGCACACGAAGCATGATACATGCCAACATTTTTTATTTAAAACCATACGATGAATTATTTTTTACAACGCTGTATACTATTACCATTTATACACGAGTTAACTCGCGTTTCGTCTACGTACTCTGCGTTACGTGAAGCTGTACATAACTGATATTACCTTCTCCCTTAGTATTGCATAAGTTATTGTTATCATGAAAGTAAGAGTTTTCATTTACAGACGAATTTCATTAAATAATTACGATTATAATGAAAGATATTTTAAATTAACAATTTAGTAAATTTGTAGAAACGTTAATATTTTACCATTTAACTACAACTAGACCATATATATTCTTATGATGATATTTGAAATTGACCCAAATAAATAAATATAGTGCAGTATTTTTTGTGTCCGACCGCAAACATTACCGGGATCATCAACTATCGGATATGTGCTGCACACTTTTTACATATTTTACCACAGAGAACCACACCAGTAACAAACACATTGAAGTCTATGAATTTGAAATGACTAAGCGATTTCGCGTCCCGCGCCATGCCAGTGTCAGACCATAATAGGTATGAAATCATTTTTAATTCGACCTGTCAAAGTTTGACGGCTAAATTTCATATGATTTTCGATGGCGGCGGCCGTATGTTGTGATAAATGCGTTTCATTTTTATTCCCCCACCAACTCGCCCATCCCTACTATATTATTATCTCTCTATCGAATTTATTGAATAAATTTCATGGTAAATTTAGCAGATAAAATGACAGCATCGGCAATAGATTATGTGTGTTTGGTAATGTTGTATAGACAGTTGCCCCTGTGCCTGGTTGATTTTGTCAGAAAAAGTGCTGGATAATTTTTTATTAGAAATAAATAGAGATTATAACAGTAATAATAAAGAAGTCAAGTGTATTAATTATATGAAAAATATAGGAGTAATTATAATCTTTAATTAGTTAGTGAAATAAACTTGATATACTTTCGAAAACTCTTATAATAAATTAATACTGTAAACGTAGCTGTGTTTAAATATGAACAAGAATGGATTATGCTTTGAATTATTTTATTTTGATTAATTATTTCCTTCAAATTCTATAGAACTTCTCGGATTTTATTGAATAAACTGACTGCTACTGGGTAGGTATTTACTTTTATTGATAGCAATATATACCTAACACTATTTAATTACAGATTTTCTTTATTCCCTTTTTGTTTGATTATATTCTGCGGATACACATCAAAATTGCTTCAAGACACGTGGGAATAAATGTGCACGTTTTCACAATATTTTTATTAGGAATATGTGGTAACTTTACACTTTAATTTTTTCTTGAAGACGCTACTAAAATTGTAACTCACGCTTTAGTGGCGATTAAGGGTCTTTTTTTTTAAAAAAAAACTTACTATCAAATTGTGTATATGTGCACAGTACACAGACTGAGTCCTGGCCGATGGGCGGAGTCTTATAGGTCAGTGCGAGACAGAGGAAGTATTCTGAAAAAGGAAATAAATAGCTGCTCGTGCTTATCCTAATATTATAAGGATTCACTGCGCATCTTGTGGGAAGGGCATCTCATCGGCCAGGTCTCAGTCTGCGAGCTGTATGTTTATCTAAATATTATAATTGTTTTAAATTTAATTTAAATGTAATTGATAATAAACTCCTTCACAACCGGAAACTGTATTACAATAAATAATAAGTACTTATCTTAAAATTATTACATAAACATTGTAGGTAATTTAAATTAAATATTTCAAACTTGTTTTTAGTATTAATTCATTTATATTAATTTCTACGTATTTTTCTAGTGTGTAAAAATTTTAGTTATGATTATATAATCTTGACTATTTTTTTTCAATGTAAATATTAGATAATATTCAGTCATAGTCCTGTATTATTACAATATTTCATTAGCAATTATAATAGTCCGACACTAAGAGAAATCTAGAATCACTAGAAATGATTTAAATGCTCCAAAATATAATCATAACATGTCGGCTGTTACCGATTGCACTAAGCAGTTTCCTCTTTTTTCTTACAATCCAATTACAATGTATTTTCAATATAGAACGCAAATATACTAACGCATAACATTCTGTGTAAATTACCTCATTAATTAATACAATAATTATTACAATATTCGAGTATGATTAAATATACAGTGTGTCAATAAAGTATCAGCTTTAAAACATATCTCTAGCAAAAACGCTCAGACATGTATTTTTTTATTTTTGAAGGCGCATTTTCTTAGATTAAATTGAAGTATACAGGATTATCAAAAAAGAAGATATGACGTTATAATGTGTTTTTTTAAATGGAATACCCTGTATATTTTAAGAAAATCAAAAGAGCTTCTCATGAAGATTTCAACGATATATGAGTTGTTGGGGATATCTTTAATATTTACTTGTAGAAATTGAAAAAACACTTTTGGTGGAACAACGTCGTAAAATAATTACAATAGAGTTTAACTTGTTTATTTTTAAATCTAAAACAAAAATTTACTTAAGTAAATGTTCAAATTGCTGCCCGTTCACAATCTGACAGTAGCCTAGGCGAGAAATAAACTCATTCTGAACATTGCTGATTACATCTGGCGTGATTCTTCGGATCTCTTGGCGTATGCGTTCTTTTAAAACATTAATATTTTGAGGTCTATTTACATAAACTTTGCTTTTTAGGTAACCCCACAGGAAGAAATCTAGTGGTGTTAAGTCAGGGGAGCGAGCTGTCCACTCAACAACCCCACGTCTGCCAATCCATCGGTTATTAAAAATCAAATTTAGGTAGTCACGCACAGGTCGAGAATAATGAGGAAGTGCCCCATCTTGTTGGAACCAGATTTCAGTACTAGGACTGTCAGGGGTATTTGGATCAGGATAAAGTTCCACAAGCGCAGGAAGAAGCTCTAACTGTAAAAAATCCAAATAGATATCTCCATTTAAATTTCCATCAAAGAAGAAAGGTCCTAAAATCCTATTTTTTAGTTTTCCAACCCCGACGTTCACCTTCTGAGGGTGTTGACTTCGAGCTTCCTGCATCCAGTGAGGATTATGTTCTGTCCAGTATCTACAATTTTGTCGGTTAACTGTTCCGTTTAAAGAAAAAGTTGCCTCATCTGAAAATAAAATGTTTCTAGCAAACATTTCATCACGTTCACAAAGTATTTGCAAGTTTTCTGAAAACTCCAAACGGCGATCAAAATCATCTTCCGACAATTCATGGAAAAGATGCACTTTATAAGGATGAGTAAAGTTTAAAGCTGCTTGACGAGTAGCACAATTCGGATTATCTTGCACTGTCAAAACAACATTTAACTTAGTTTCATCACCTACTTTTGGTCGCCCATTTTTAGGTAGATCCCTAACATTTCCGTACTTCTCATACTTTAGAAGTATTTTACTTACAGTTGAGCGAGTTATTGGTTGCCGATAAGGATGCGCTCCATTAAATAGTCCGCAAACTTCCACTGTACTCCTTCTTCGGTCACCATAACCAATCATCATCAGAATCTCTATCCGTTCTCTCTCACTTAGACCCATTTTTATCAAAAGAAATGGCAATTATAAAACAAGCAAGGCCAAACAAACTAACGGTGGTTAGTCACTGTCTAATTAGATAAGACGTCACCTTCCATACTGACAATTCTGTCATGACAACGTTCAAAGATTAAAATTACCAAAAATCATCATGTAGTTCCACCAAAAGTGTTTTTCCAATTTCTACAAGTAAATATTAAAGATATCCCCAACAACTCATATATCGTTGAAATCTTCATGAGAAGCTCTTTTGATTTTCTTAAAAATATACAGGTATTCCATTTAAAAAAACACATGATAACGTCATATCTTCTTTTTTGATAACCCTGTATACTTCAATTTAATCTAAGAAAATGCGCCTTCAAAAATAAAAAAATACGTGTCTGAGCGTTTTTGCTAGAGATATGTTTTAAAGCTGATATTTAGGGTGTTCCTTACTTTATTGACACACTGTATTTTCATTTACATTAAAAATTTATCGTTAAATGATCGACTGTTGGAATATTTAACCTATTAACTCTATTGATATGAAATATTCTTCTGTAAAATGTTTTGCTCGCGCATTCACCGAAGGGGGTAACAAACACGTCAATATAACAGTTTATATCTTTTTTCTCGAGCGCAATCAAAGAACTTATAATTACCAAAGTTTCTTTCCTGTACCGGTTTGTACTAATCAAAGAAAATTCACTTTTTTCCCGGTGAATTAGAAACCATTAATTTCGAGTCTGGTAAGCGTAAGTTAGATCTGGAGTAATTAACATTGCTGGAATTTCAACTTTTTCCTATTTTTCTCTTTTATGGCGTTTCACAAAAAGAATAAAACTCCCAGCGTTTATCTGATATCCATTAAGAAGGCTTTCCTAGCAGAAAAGAGGTCCGTTATTAAGCGTTCGTGACAAGTTAGGATAAATTACATATTATTTCCTGTCATATACATGAATCTACCAATGAAATTCCGGAAACAGTGCTACAAAAAAATATATATGTTTTTTATGCCTAAACAACTTATTGGAAATAACTCGCCGTGGATTTAATAAAGTTTTTACATGAATTTAAAACAAATGGAATTGTTTTCTGCAGTTAAATTTTTCGTACTGCATCCGGACGGAGTATGTGCTCATGTCATCATATCCGGTCAAAACTTGGAGGCCCGTTATACAAAATGCTTTTCTCTATTCGTATAGATAATTTTAGTTCAGGGTTTCTATGTTATATGCTCTCATCTAGTTGCTTTGTATAATTATTTGTGAATCAGAAAACACTGAAATTCATTAAAAGTGTTATTTTCGATCCGAATTTGGAAATTGTATTTACAAAAATTATTCCAATTGTTCTAAATACTATTATACTCAAAATATCTGCCTAGAAAGTATGAGTTGTGAGATATTTGGAAGAAACTTCTTTCCTTTTATGACATCCTGCTTAATTTGACCTGTTTGCACTTTCCTATTTTTCAGGAATTTGCCTAACCTCAGTAGTTGAGGAAATATTAAAATTTATTATTTGACTGTTGTATACTACTACTTTCAGTTTATAGACTTTTTTATAAATCAAATGACATTTTAAGAGGATGATTATTTCAAATACAGGGTTTGACATTAACATAACATCTTCGTTTTGAGACGACTCGAAACGCGGACATCTCCAAAAATTTCTACGTAAAATATGTTCGCTATCGCAATACTTCTTTGTATTACGCATTCATTTCACTACCACTGCACAATATATAAATTTCAGAACAAAGAAATTGAGTATTATTATACTATAAACCCACCGCAAATGGAAAATAGAATCGGTTAATTTGCAACTCAATTATATTAGCTTCTTTTAATAAAGCTTTAGAGGTGAAAAATGAATATTCTGATTTATAAAAATTGCATGAATGAAGTGAACATATATTTTAATACAAAGCAACTTTCCGGGTCAGCTTTCGCTGGTCGCTCATGACTTATGAAGTTGGTGCGCAATAAATATTATGTTTAGGACACTCAGGAGATCGTTTTTCATATTACGGAACTTTTATACTTCTTTTTGTTTCTCTATCTGCTTATTTTGAAATTTATATCTATTCTTAGCGTTGAACTTTCAGCAGATTTTAGATACACTTTAACACTTTCAACCGAGCACTTTGCGTAACCACCGTTCGTTATATACTTTTACACATAAAGAAAAATGAAGGTATGAAAACAGATATTATTAAAAACTTCTACTTGAAAAACTTAAATTAGTTTGGAAGATTTATCTTTATATTTTTTATATTGAAGATATCTTCAAAAGTTTAATGTATCACTTGTTTATACAAGTGACAATATTTTCTAAATATAATGAAGATTATTCTATGGTGAACTGGTAATGGATGTTATTAACAAGAAATATGTTCGACATTATTTATACGTAAAATAAAAATTTCATGTATGTTTTCATACCGTGCTTTCAAATACTTTCCTCAGTAGGCTGTTTTTGAAGCTTTTTAAGTGATCAATGTTGGTGTACATGCTAAGCTTTCGTAAACTTCACTTTCTGACAGTTATCATACATAAATTCAAATTATAGACGCCTATTGTTATTTACATGACATAACCAAACTATCAAAATTATGTACTGGCACCAACCATTAGAAAAAAGCAGGGCCTTCTCTAATGAGGAAAGTATTTGAAGGCACGGTACTTTTTTTACATTAGTGTAGTATCTGCCAAATTTTTGAAACATATACATACTTTATTTTATCATGAAATGTTCAACTGACTTGAACAATTCTTATGATTCTTCCAGTTTTTATTTGAAATTTTCCATACCCCACTTGTGCTATTGCTTTTGTTATTTAGAACAATTTTGGAGATTTCATGGTTTCACTAATTGAAAAATCTATCACATTTCATGACTGATTTCCACTGAATAATTTCAGCTTTCAACAGAAAACATCTTAGTAAGATTTCCTCACTTTTCACAGTATATACACAGGATCATTTCGCATATCAGAAATTGTTAGATCTTCTTCTATTTGACTGCTATATATTCTTTGACTATAAGGAGGAATTATTGCTTCCTGGCAAGGAAATTATATAAAAATGACTACTGGTGTTTAACAAAATTGCAGATTTTTTCAGAAACTGCTGTATAAATCCACAAGCTGATAGAAGTAAAATATAGTTTTCCAGCAGAAGATTGGAAACATAAGGAAATGAGCAAGTTCTAATAGTTGATTATATTTATCGATATATATTGTACTAAAGTGGATATACAAGCTATTTTTAGATGTCCCACAAATTAGAAACTCAATAATAATATTTTTATAATAAAAAAAATGATATGTTCTATAATTTTTATCTCAGGGTAAGTATTATATCTTTTAGTACTATTATGATTATTTTAAAATGCCTCGTGCTAGTTCAGTATATTTTTATAATATCTACTGTCTATATTTTTTTAACAATAAGAACATGAGACTCACTATTAAAATTATCTGTATTAAATACCTACTTGATACTCTTAATCCGGTCCTGGATACTTCAGTAGCTAACTTTGCTTATAATAGTATTTTTATAATTTGTAAGTTGGTATTCTGATTTCAACTGTACTCTATTTCTTATTAAATCAAACTGTTTTCGTCAACTTTACGTATAATAATTTAAACTTCTAAAATCCCTTGAAATAAACCTGATTACTATAAATCATCATGAAATTCTCATTAGGTAAGTATAACTCAGTCTAAACATTCTATTACCAAATCTATTATTTTTTTTCTTTTATTTCTTTTAGGAATGTGATCTGTCAATTATTTACATAACCTTGACGATGATAAAAAGAAATACGGACTATAATCTAACAATATATTCGTTTCTCTATAAACACATATACATATTTGAATGACGATCTGGATTATATATCATAAATCAATATTACATACTCATAAAACTTGTTCAAATTATATAAGGACTATTTAGGATGAGCTTCTTAAATGACGACGATTTTAATCATGTAAGTATTCTAATATGACAGAAATTGTTAGTATTTCTATAAAATTTACTGGTTTACGGTTATGAAATTTATTATTTTAAGATAGGTAATTATATGACTTTGTATAATTGAATATAGTAATTTTATAGTTACTTGACCTTAATTCAGAATTAAATATATATCAAATTAGTTCTTTCTTGTCTACCTATAATTCTTAACGTACTATAAAACTTTATACGACCTTTCAAGATATATGTCCAGTTATCACTCGTATTCTTTCATGTACTTAATATATTTTATTTGTAGCTATAAATCCTTCGTTCCGGATGGTTATGATGATATTTGCCTTCCTTTCCAATGTACCTCTGGATTCTGGATCTTGAGATTCTGGATGTCAATAGTTGCCTTCTTGAAGAAATTCACTATCTACTATTACACGTACTGTATCAGAAAACTCTCAGCTAACCCTTGATGTACCTCTGGATTCTGCAGCTCGATAGTAACCTCTGGATTCTGGATGTCAATAGTTTCCTTCTAGAAGAAATCCGCTATTTTCTATCACACGTACTGTATCAGAAAATTCTCTGCTAACTCTTGATATACCTCTGGATTCTGGATGTCAATAGTAACCTCTGAATTCTGGATCTCAATAGTAAATTCAAGATTCTGGATAAATATAATAATCCAGAAGAACAAATTCCAATATCCTCCTTTGTCTCTTAATCCAAATTGGTGAGTAATTGGTATATTTATGTAGTATTATAACTTTTTCTTTTTAAATTTTTACAATTCACTTTGCTTCAATTAACTATATGTTTGTTTATGTATTCTATCACTCTCTAATTATTTTAACACTGTTATAGTGTAATTTTGAACCAATAAATTAATTCCACATTAAAATCAAGATCAATACAAATTTTAGATATGTTATACTTTTATAAATACCTTACATAATTCAATGTTTCTATCAAAATAAAATATTTCACGAATTTAATAAAGTTTTTTACACGTTATTTACCACTTAAAACTTTGCTTCATTATAGTAATAAATATCTGTCACATTGACAATTAACTAACACTTCCAAAATACAATTTAAGGCGGTAATTTCTTATCAATTCTTTATCGATTTGTTTTCATATTCTAGAAACTTTTTATCCTATTCTCATCATTAATATCACTTGAACAAGTTTTTCACAATGCTAAAATACATTTCTAAACAATTACAATACTAATATAAAATTTTCTTTACAGATTTTTGGTACATATACATGGAAGATATACATCATCTCCAAAAGTAATAATTTTCTATTTCATCATGTAACTATAAAATTCCCTTTAACTCAATAAACAAATTCTTTCAAAAATACAACCAGCTTATTAATATTTGCAAATTTAACTATCTCCGTCATAATCAAAGAAAATTCAAATCTTAGATAAACTCATCCTTAATAATTTAAAATAGGCAACTCTAATTACAACATAATGTATCTTTAATAATTTAAATTAGGCCACTCTACCTACATCAATATATATATATATATATATATATATATATATATATATATATATATATATATTTAATGGCATATATGAAAATACATCAACGCTATGGCAGATTTTTAGTTCCATTATGAGTTCATTGGTAATGAATTTGTTGCTGTTGTTGCATACTCTTGTCGGACATAATTTCATGCAAGTTTTTAATAGAAGAAGAGTGGTTAAATAATCTATGCCTAACAAACTTGCTTACTGAATATAATATAGAAGTCATATGAAATATGCAACGCTTAATACTTATAACAGAATTTCACCATATTTTCTTTTAACTTCTTTTATATCATTACTCCTACTTTACTCCTTTCAAGTTCTAATCCACATTTACTCCCCATATTATTGTTCTGTCTCGCATTTTGTGTGGATCGTCTTAAATTCCTTGTCATATTCAGGGCATTCTCTAAATTTTAATATTCATATTTCAGTAATATATTTAATCCATTTATCTCAAAACGTTAATCAGGTAGGTGTGTTACAATAGAAAAGTTATTTTGTCTACGACCTCGACCTGTTTTGACCTAGTTTGAAAAACCCAAAATTTGAAGGACAGGATGCAGAAAACAACCCGCCGCCGACACCCATGTAGCTAAAGGAGCGTTTTATTTCGATCTGTAGCATCAGTAAAATTGGTAAGTTAACCGACTAGTGCGAATCACGAGTGAATGCCGTCACTAGTGTTACAATTCAAACGTATGTTTGTGAGCCTTTCTTAAATAGAGCCCGAATTTACATCCTCAGATTTGGAATCAAATCGTCTAAGTTCCCGTTCATGTTCAACGTCGGCAAGCCTTGTAGTATTCATCAATAAGTGCAACACTGTCAACATCGGATTAATGAGAAAAAGAAAGTAGTACCTATATGTAGTGTTAAACTTTTAGTTACCGGCGCTTCCGACGAAATATGTATTGATGTGTTTATTTAGTTCATTTGTTTTCTTTCCGTAAAACTACTTGTAAATTTTTTCACTCTTTAATTAATTGTTTATGCATAATCTTGTTTGTTCGGATTTGTTATTGCACATGTTAGATTTATTTTTAGAGTCATTGATGACAGGCGCGGCTGGTGAGTACGTTTTGGTGGTGCACGTACATAGACAAGACCGATTCGTTTATTATCGGTGATATATGATGCCGATCATATCACTGGTAATAAACGAATCACTCTTGTCTATGTAAGTGCTCCACCGAAACCTACTCACCATCCGCCACTGATGACATTATTTATTTGAATTTATTGCCGTTTTGCCTATTTCATTTCAAATTTCATATGTGTTCAACATTATCCCATTTTATTTTCGTTATTTTAAAACTAATAGTCTAAAAGTTATCTGTTTTGTTGCATTCAATACTTTGTATTACACAATGACAGACATACTAGAAAGGTTATTATTACACAGATTTTATGTTGCACCAGGTTCGCGTGAAAAGGTATAAACGAAATTCTGGTACCATAAAGCAATATTTACCTAACAGTCATTCATTATTCATTCTCAATATATCAAATACACAAATAACAGAATTCTAGTCCGCAGTTAATCGCATTTCGTGCATTACTTGACAAACAAATTCCCATGTTTTGGTGAAAGGTATGTAAATATTTGATGCAACCGCATGAATATATAATTTTTTAGCATTTAGCTCCATCACTCATACAATAATCATTAACTAATTTTTACGTTTCAACGTTGCAAGCCACTGCGCGTAACGTTTAAACGTACATGTAAGCTCGAAAAAGGAAGAAAAAGCATAACATAAAAAAATCTACCGTGTAAACATACTTTCCCGTATTAAATAAAACATAATGAAAAAAATAACAATAGGCTGTTGGTGCCGAATCAACATGTTTCTGCTAATGCATGTAGGGATAATAACGAATTTTTTTACGTTGAAATTTATTGTTCAGTTTAGAGGTTAATTTCACAGTGCCATGGAAATCACAATAATTAAGAAATGAAGAAAGCTTTCTGCAAAGTTCCTTAGCTTATTTTGTTTACGGATAAAAAGATAAAGAAATAAAAGGGAACGAAAAGAACGGAAAAATACGTGCAAAACGCGTTCTCTTAATATAGAACATCAAATATTTGATCTCCAGATTTCAGTTATGAGACTTTGTTTGCTTGTGATTCCTTCTTCCTAAAGTAATGAGATTCTGAAATGAAATTTTAAATCTGGTATCTTCCAAGAGATTATTGTACGTATATGTTTGTTACAACAGACGGTCTAATTTGGTTTATTAAAATTAAATTTTGTATGTATGTCTTATATCTGACAGAGTACGTCGAATGAATGACGATTTTCGTAAAAAGAGAGAATATTTCATCTATTTAATTAGTTTTAATATATTATAAAATATTGAATGTATTTGCTAGAGGTATAATTTTCTTCAAGGTATAACTGCTTATCTTGAAATATGATTAAATGTATTAGATTATTTATATCGTACAATATTAGTATTATTATTATTATTATAAAGCACATAATAATTACTTGTATGATAAGTTATAAGTTACACACCGTATTTAGTTCTTATTGCAGTAATTTTTATTATATGAATTAAGTACTAATAATTACAATGTGGCACAGTCAGTAGGATTTACATTTTTAGAAAAAAATGGGAAATTATTAAGAACTTTACTAATAGTATTATTATATGAAATATAATTATTTTTAAATTTAGTTGTAAAGCAGACACCCGTTTTATGTAATTATTTTTCCTCCACAAGCTGAAGAAAAAAATACTGGAATGAAACAATATATTGTTGCTCTCTCTCCCTCACTTTAGTTCAAAGTAAAGTATGGCTATTAATTTACAGTACTGAAACTTTCAAACTTTATTCATTTAAAATAATATGTAGTAATAAATTAACACTTAAGTATTAGCGTTACGAGTAACATGTTCCAAGTGTCCTCCATTACGTTGAACGCACAGTTCGTATCGTTCTTGCATATTTGAGACCATATCTGGACATAGGGTCTGTTGCATTTGTCGTATCGCTTCTGTAATTTTCTCTTTGAACTATTGTATTGTAGACGGGGGGTTATCTCGGAAAACCCATATTTTCAACATATGCATCCATTGATGTTAAGTCCGGAGAGTGAGATGGAAAAAAATTTGTGAAGCGTGAAATTACATTATTTCCAAATGTCTCCCGCGCAAAGGTTGTGGTAGTATATGATGTGTGGCACGTTGCTCCATCTTCCTGAACAAACTGGCTACCGAAGGATATGTTTTTTGATCTGCAAAACATTCGAAGCTCATCTACAAAGGCTGTGAGAACTTGAGTAATATAGACCTCTTGATTAATAGTACTGGACGTCCGTTTTCCTCAATGAAGTAAGACCCTATAATTCCTCGTCTAGAGATTGCGCACCAGATGGTCACTTTTTCACAGTGCAAAGGTATTCCTTGGACCTCTTCTGGTCATTGGAAACCTAAAAATATATTGCTACTCCTATTTACGTGACACGACAAGTGAAAATAACATTCGTAGCAGTACCAGATGGTACTGATGAAACTGGGATTATCATATTACAAAGCAAGGATTCTGACACAATATTCAAGTCTTGCATCATAATCACCCATTCTCAATTGTTGGATCGTCAGAATAACGTATGAATGGGCATTAAGGTGTTTCAATATTTTCTGAAGAGTCATCCTGTTCATATTCAATTTTGCAGCGGATCTCCGTTGACTAGGACGTGGTGAGTCCATTTGATTGAATACTCGTTCGTGATTTTCGTTGGTACCCATTGTTTTTCTTTGTCCAACTCTACCTTTCCCTTGGTGTAGAACACTTTCAATTTTTCTAAACTTGGTTATAATGTTCAGTACAATAGCATTACTTGGTGCCTGTTTATTGAAATGTTCCGAAAATTGATCTCAGATGTATTTAATGCTTGGACCATTTTGTCTAACTAAACTGTATGAGCGAAAATAGTGCCCAACTAAAAAAAAACTTTTTCTTCAATAGATAACATTTACGAACTTGCAAACATATCAGAACATCTAACCAAACCCAAACGTCAACATTTATGTCAAATAACAGTGTCAATTGTTTGTGGTTTAACCACTAGAAGGCCTACCGTTTCAGTACTGTAAATTAATAGCCAAATTGTATTTGTTTATCTATTTTTTGAAGGCTACATTGCATTAAAACGGCTAACTATTAAGCTATAGCCATAATCTAAACAACCGTACGATCTCAGTTCGGTAAATCGGAGGAAAGAGCAGCATTTATTTATGTAGTAAATGTCCATTTTGTAAAGGATTAGAATGGAAAAACACAGTAATATTACTATCCTCTTTTATTCTTTACAAAGGGTATCAGTTTACTCCGAGTACTAGTTTCAGCACATGGCCATCATCAGCTCAGAATCTAGGTAAATCATTATAAAACATTAGAATAGACATCCTCAATTAAAGTATTACCAGTATAAATCACAATTTAAATTTAGCAAATTAAAGAATACTTACAGTCAAAGAAAAATCAAAAAATTCCATATATAATACGGATGCATATGATATTATAAGAATAAAATACTCATTCTACTTAAAAATTAACACGTTAAAATTTCTTTGAAAAACGAAGACAAATATTACATTACAAGTTAAAAATTCAATACTTTTTGAAAACAAACACATGACAGGACAAAAGACGTTTCCAAAACTATATTGTAAAATAGAGGGAGAACCGAATGAATATCGCAAATCTAATCACATTAAAAATAGAACACCCTAACTAAAAACATAACTTAACGAAAATAAAAGAACCAGAGCATATGTGCAAATATACATGAGAATAGTGTAATAGATAATGTAGTTAGGCAACCAAAAATACAGCGTTGTACAAGCTATCATGTCGTTACAGAACAAACCCTAAAGAATATAAAATTCATTTCAGTGTTTCAAGAAATGAAAAAAGTGGTTTATCATGTGTGTAGATTTGATTGTTAAGCAAATTGAAATGCTGTTTATGTCTTTCAATTTCCAACGTCTCGAGCAGGTTGAGTTTTAAGCCCTTCGGTTGTTTATGTAGAATTGAACTGTTATCAAAATCAATGTTATGTCCAGTTTGAAGTCTGTGTCTATAAATATTAGAAGAAAATTGATTTTTATGTTCATATATTCTGTTACTTAATTTACGACCTGTTTGACCAATATATATTGATGTGCATTGACCACACCTCACAGAATAGACACCACTTTCTTCGAGGATATCGGGTTTTGGTTTGATATTGTTTAAAATAATGTATAGTTGACTGTTAGTTTTAAAAGAAAGCTGAATGTTATATTTATTAAATATTGGTTTTATTTTAGTAGTGATATTATGTAAGGAAGAGATTTATATTGTGTGTCAGGTGAATTAGGTTTCTTTTTGTAAAGGGGATCTTGTTTAAGGATAATTAGTTTAAGGAGTTTATTAATAGTTTTAAGAGGGAATTGGAATTTCTTAGCCAGATCATATATGTAATTGATTTCTTTGTTTCTTGAATTTTGGTCTAAAGGATATGTGACAGTTCTGTTTAAGTAAAAATGAAAAGCAGAGAATTTCTGTGATGTGCAATGGTAAGACTTGTATGGAATAATGGTGGCAGTTGAAGATGGTTTTCTGTAAATATCTATCGAAATATTATTTATACCTCTTGTTAATGTGATATCTAGGAAGTTCAATTTTCTTTCTCTTTCTATTTCGAGGGTGAATTTCAAATTTTGATGCAAGTTATTTATATATTTAAGAAAGTTTTGTAGTTCATCCATAGTACCCGACCACATGCAGAATACATCATCCACGTATCTCATCCATTTTACAATTTTATTGTAAAAGGGGTTAACAGGATTATTTATTTTGGAGATCTCAACTTGGTTCAAATATAAGTCTGCTAGTAAACCAGAGAGTGGCATACCCATTGGTAAACCATCATTAACTTTATAAAAATGGTCATTAAAGTTGCAATAATTTTGATTTACTATAAGTTCTAAAATGGCATTCAAATTATTTATTTTAGTGACATCAGAAAAATGCTGAGTAAAGATATTATTGGCTATATTCAAGGTTTCTTTAATAGGGATGTTGGTATACAAATTAGTGATGTCAAAAGATACCATGATGAAATTTATATCTTGAGGTGTATTTGTAATGTTGTTTAAGAACTGGTGTGTATTATTAATTGAAAAAATTGATTCATAATTTATTTCTTTAAAGACCTTCAACAGAATTCTAGATAAATGTATTGCAGGAGAGGAATAATATGCGGTGATGGGTCTAATGGGTATGTCAATTTTGTGAAGTTTAGGTAGGGAGTATAGAATTGGTATTTTAGGGTTCATAGGTATAAATGTATTGTTCTGTGGTGAATATTCTATGAGTGTATCCCTACAACGGTCAATGACAGACTTTGTATTGCTAATTAAAGTCTTTAAAGGATTCTTTTGTAAAAGTGTATAATTGTTTTCAGAAATAAATTTCAAGGTTTTGTCTATGTATGATTTACGATACATGATAACAGTACCTGCACCTTTGTCTGCCCTCACATATATTGCGCTCTTCACCCTACAAAAATATCACACCCTTTGACGTCAATCGATGTACAATGCGCGATAGAGAGACACCCTGAGAAGAACATGATCAGAAACGACATCATTCCAACCATAAAAAATGAAGAAAGACATAATCGCGACATAGCTTTCTGTCACAAGGAAGAATGGAGAATAGTCAGGAGGATCAGATCAAAGCTCGAGGCAAATAACGCAATATGTGTGAGGGCAGACAAAGGTGCAGGTACTGTTATCATGTATCGTAAATCATACATAGACAAAACCTTGAAATTTATTTCTGAAAACAATTATACACTTTTACAAAAGAATCCTTTAAAGACTTTAATTAGCAATACAAAGTCTGTCATTGACCGTTGTAGGGATACACTCATAGAATATTCACCACAGAACAATACATTTATACCTATGAACCCTAAAATACCAATTCTATACTCCCTACCTAAACTTCACAAAATTGACATACCCATTAGACCCATCACCGCATATTATTCCTCTCCTGCAATACATTTATCTAGAATTCTGTTAAAGGTCTTTAAAGAAATAAATTATGAATCAATTTTTTCAATTAATAATACACACCAGTTCTTAAACAACATTACAAATACACCTCAAGATATAAATTTCATCATGGTATCTTTTGACATCACTAATTTATATACCAACATCCCTATTAAAGAAACCTTGAATATAGCCAATAATATCTTTACTCAGCATTTTTCTGATGTCACTAAAATAAATAATTTGAATGCCATTTTAGAACTTATAGTAAATCAAAATTATTGCAACTTTAATGACCATTTTTATAAAGTTAATGATGGTTTACCAATGGGTATGCCACTCTCTGGTTTACTAGCAGACTTATATTTGAACCAAGTTGAGATCTCCAAAATAAATAATCCTGTTAACCCCTTTTACAATAAAATTGTAAAATGAATGAGATACGTGGATGATGTATTCTGCATGTGGTCGGGTACTATGGATGAACTACAAAACTTTCTTAAATATATAAATAACTTGCATCAAAATTTGAAATTCACCCTCGAAATAGAAAGAGAAAGAAAATTGAACTTCCTAGATATCACATTAACAAGAGGTATAAATAATATTTAGATAGATATTTACAGAAAACCATCTTCAACTGCCACCATTATTCCATACAAGTCTCACCAATGCACATCATAGAAATTCTCTGCTTTTCATTTTTACTTAAACAGAGCTGTCATATATCCTTTAGACCAAAATTCAAGAAACAAAGAAATCAATTACATATATGATCTGGCTAAGAAATTCCAATTCCCTCTTAAAACTATTAATAAACTCCTTAAACTAATTATCCTTAAACAAGATCCCCTTTACAAAAAGAAACCTAATTCACCCGACACACAATATAAATCTCTTCCTTACAATAATATCACTACTAAAATAAAACCAATATTTAATAAATATAACATTCAGCTTTCTTTTAAAACTAACAGTCAACTATACACCATTTTAAACAATATCAAACCAAAACCCGATATCCTCGAAGAAAGTGGTGTCCATTCTGTGAGGTGTGGTCAATGCACATCAATATAGGTATATTGGTCAAACAGGTCGTAAATTAAGTAACAGAATATATGAACATAAAAATCAATTTTCTTCTAATATTTATAGACACAGACTTCAAACTGGACATAACATTGATTTTGATAACATTTCAATTCTACATAAACAACCGAAGAGCTTAAAACTCAACCTGCTCGAGACGTTGGAAATTGAAAGACATAAACAGCATTTCAATTTGCTTAACAATCAAATCTACACACATGATAAACCACTTTTTTCATTTCTTGAAACACTGAAATGAATTTTATATTCTTTAGGGTTTGTTCTGTAACGACATTACATTATCTATTACACGATTCTCATGTATATTTCCACATATGCTCTGGTTCTTTTATTTTCGTTAAGTTATGTTTTTAGTTAGGGTGTTCTATTTTTAATGTGATTAGATTTGCGATATTCATTCGGTTCTCCCTCTATTTTACAATATACTTTTGGAAACGTCTTTTGTCCTGTCATGTTTTTGTTTTCAAAAGTATTGAATTTTTAACTTGTAATGTAATATTTGTCTTTGTATTCGTTTTTCAAAGAAATTTTAACGTGTTAATTTTTAAGTAGAATGAGTATTTTATTCTTATAATATCATATGCATCCGCATTATATATGGAATTTTTTGATTTTTCTTTGACTGTAAGTATTCTTTAATTTGCTAAATTTAAATTGTGATTTATACTGGTAATACTTTAATTGAGGATGTCTATTCTAATGTTTTATAATGATTTACCTAGATTCTGAGCTGATGATGGCCATGTGCTGAAACTAGTACTCGGAGTAAACTGATACCCTTTGTAAAGAATAAAAGAGGATAGTAATATTACTGTGTTTTTCCAGCATTTATTTAGATTGTATATAAGTTGTTTCCCAATTATTTACCATAATTTGGTTATTTATATAAGACCCAATTTAGATAATTATGCAGTAAAGTTTTACCGGTGAAGCTAAGAAAGAGCGGCATATATAATGCATGCAAAAAATAACAGACTTAATCTTCATAAAAATTAGGTATATTTTTGCCGGCGTAAATACTATTTTCTTTCTTTTTCAGAACAACCATTAAAACACTCTCAGACCAATAATTTTCTTTATCGTTAAACATTATTTAAGGAGATTTCTTCTGACGCAATTACATACTGCTGCAGACGCATTTTCCCCCTGTGTCTTCGACTTCCAAGTTCGAAACGCCACACGTCGAGATGATTAACTTAACTGTGTGCGTTCGGTAAATTGGAAACAGAATACGTAATTGGAAATGTTTTTCGATAATAGCAACGGAAATAAACCGTTCCGTGTGAGGCAATAATCAAATGGCGATTATATAATTTTCAAGTGGATGGAGCGTGTTTGCGGCTGGATTCATTTGGTCGGAAGAAGACTACAAAAAAGGGGTATAGGCTGCTTCGTTTTCGAGTAATTACGACGACGAAAACTGAGGAACGAGATATTCCTTCAAATAGACGGAGAAATTTCACTTATTTCGATTAATTAATGGAGAGAGAAAGTCTTTACACCCGGTTCTGTTTCGAATTAAGGTTTTAATTTAGATCTGAACTGTTGATATGGGGAGATTTGGCGAGAGTATAATTTCGCCCTGTTGGCATGTTATCTGTAAGACTTTATCAGAATTTATGAGGCACAAAATGGATAGAAAAACAACTAGAACGAATAATTCATTACATACTTTAACTATTACGTGTTTATACCAAAGTTATGTGTAAAAGTTAAAATATTTACAATTATCAACAGTACTTCAAGAGGATGTAAGTTTGTTTATGATATCTTTGCAAAGACCTGGTGGCGAATTAGTGTTGTGATTAAATGCAAGGCAAGAAGAATAAACAACGTAGCGTCAAGAGATGGAGACTCAGTCTGGTTAATTGTATGCCAATCGCGACAGGTTCCCAAATAGAGTATTACTCCATATCTGTTCCTGATTAAATTCTGTACATGAAACATATTTGAGGAAGATTTTGTTAGTGGTAGCAAGTTTAAGTATACGTTAGCATAGATTTATTATTTACTTCATTCGGGTTTGATAGGTAACGAAAATATATAGAATGGCGGATGTAGATGAATGATAGATAAAGACAACGCCTAATTAATTTCATGCCAATCATGACAGTTTCCGAGATATAGTAGAAGACATTGTTGATTCATATTGGCCCTACATTTGCGAACATATCTTACCTGTACATTTAAATATGTTCTTTGTCAACGAGACTGTTATTATTTTACGTATTCCGAGAATATTTTGTGATTGACTGTAGTTCGTAAAAGTATTTTTTCGAATTATTTTTCATTTGAGAAATAATGATTTTATGCCATACTTGACTGACGTACTACATGAATGTGGTACTAGCTTATTCAAACCATCTTTACACACTTTCTAGAGCAGTAGATCATTACGATCATAAGATTCCAATATAATGCATGTGTGCATGTGGCAGGGGTTGTGTTCTTCATTTTTAGGTACTATTCCCATTCGTAATATTCTTAAGAAAGTATCTTAAGTTAATATTATAAGAATTCATTCAGATTTTATATTTTTATGATTGAATTTAATATGGTTTCGCTGAAGGTTTCTACTTGTCGTCTCGCATATATATATATCTGTTAGGTAGGTACGGTTTGGCAACTCATTTCGTGTTGTGTACGGAAAGCCGCATGCAATATAATCGTAGGCCAAACCTGTGTATCTACTATTATACTTACTTGTCATAAAAATGGACAAGCCATTACTTACTATCTAGAGTGAGAACCTAAGCGCCATCTGAATGTCTTTTACAAATATACTATCTGTGTGGTTAAGCTGAGATACATTAGAGTTATAAGTTACTGCAACAATTCCAATATGCAATCAATGCAAACAGACCATAAATGTAGTTTGACTATAACATGTAACTGTTTCACTATACCTAATACTAAAACATCTTTACCACACTAAAGCACAAAAAAACTAAATACGTATTTCAACAACCATGTTGTCATCTTCAGTAGGACTGATTAAAAACGGCGTTGGCTATACACCGTAGCGTATATACAGAACAACACTGACGTTTGTGTATACAGGGTTACCGCTAAATAGGTACCAGGCTATACGAAACTGAGGGATACGTATAAATGTCTAACTGAAAATCAAAAAAGAAATTTATTTGTAACTCGCCAAAAGTTTCCAAATTTTTAGGGCCAAAATGTAGTTAAAGTAGGCCCATAACTTTGTTTATCCTATACGCATTTACGTAAATACCACTAGTAATTCCCGTTTAAGGTTCTTCCAAAAAAACTATAAAATGCAAATATTTACAACTTTTGAGAATGAATGGCAATTCAAAAGATTTACTATAGGGATGTCTTTGTGTGTGAATAGCACGCTTTATGTAGAAAAGGTCGACAACCTCGGTGCATTACCACGTTTTTTTTGTTTTTTTCGGTAAATAGAAGGATATTATTTTGAAACTTAAATTCCTCTACATGAAAATTATTTAATAATGTCTTATTAATCTCAAATACCAGTTTTCATTAATTTTTATGTAATTATTCACTTCATCTTTTTTTTAATTTATGGTGGTACTGAAAAGTAGCGATTGTATGGCGAGACAGGAAAAACAAGATTACAAAAAGTGTTCGAAATGCCCACCATCATCTCTAATGTACGCATCAATTCGGCGACGAAAGTTATTACGTACGTCGGCAAAATTTGGGATTCCCTCGCGAATGCGTTGAGCTGCAACAAAAATGTCATTTAGCAGGTCTGCGACATTTTCAATGTCATGGTGACGATCATATATCAAGCTTTTCACGTATTCCCATAAAAAGAAATCTAAGGCATTTAGATCGGGACTTCGGGCCGGCCACGGAATGTGACTTCCACGTTCAATCCATTGCGGGAAAGTTCGGCTTAAAAATTCTTTTACAAGTCTACTACTATGCGCGGGTGCTCCGTCGTGCATAAACCATATTTTTTGCCGTATCGCCAATGGTACGTCATGTAAATACTCGGGTAATACATGTTCTAGAAAGTGTAAATAGGATTGTCCATTTAATCGTTCTGGGAGTATATGTGGTCCAAGTAATTGATCGCCCAATAACCCTGCCCAAACATTGACGGATATCCTAACTTGCGAGGAACTTTGGTGTATTTCGTGGGGGTTTTCGTACGCCCAGGTGCAAATTACGATAATTCAAAATACCATCGTTGGTAAACGCGTTGGATATGGTACGGAGGAAGTAAATTAGTTTTCAAAATATTGTGCACCGTATAGTTTGAGACACATTTACTTCCCGTGATAGAGTTGTTATACTAATGCCGGGATCCGCTTTCACAATATTTAAAATATCCTCTTCTGCTTGTTGCACTCTGCGTGATTTTGAAAGTCCGCGAACTTCGAAACGGGGAATTATTGACCCCGTTTCCCTAAGTCGATAAACGGCTCTAACAATTGTCCTTGTCGAAGGATGGCGTCGATTTGGGAAACGTTCTGCGTACAATTCTTTTGCCGCAACGCTATTTTGTCTTGTTTCGCCATAAATTAAAATCATATCGGTATACATATTCGATATTTGTGTAGGCTGCCATTGCGAACGCATCTAACCACAATGAACACTATGTCTTACTAAATGGAAATCCCATCAGTGCTGTTCGTAGCGGTGAATTTCTATATTGCCGCTCGTATATTAACTGCCACAGGGTCGGACTCGAAGAAAGAAAACTCAATTTCTCGTCACTGCGTGCACATTGGACCTCGATTTTTTTTGTACGGGCGTTACTCATCTTTTTCTTTCACCTCCTTTCTTTAATGACGCTATTTAAAACTAACCCTGTATAGACAACGCAGTTTTTAATTAGTGCTACTGAAGATGACAACTTAGTTGTTGAAATACTTAATTAGTTTTTTGTTCTTTAGTGTGGTAAAGGTGTTTTAGTGTTTTTGTTTATTGTAAAGCCACATACTCCAAGTTTAGCTTCTTAAAGATGAATCAAGGCAAAGGGGGGTATTAAATCTACATATATATATATATGTTAAGAGCTTAAAAATAGAAAAAACTATAAGAATATCTGAAAGACAAAAAGAAATGGCACAGAATTATTGAAAAGCCAAAATGCTATCAACAGAGTGGCTGTACCAAAGTAATCTAAACAGCTCACTTTAGGGGTCATCATTTCAGCGAGAAGGAACAGCTGGGATACATATATCCTAGCACTAAAAAATTAATTTAATTTAAATGAAAAAAAAACCTAAATGCATGTACTTTTTTTCATTGTCCTCTTTATTCAGGACGTGTAAAGTACTTCAAAAAGCATTCATTTGGAAGTTCAGTTGGCAGAACGTGAATCTAGCAAATGCATGATTTTTATGGAAGTTACACCTAAAGTGAATTTTTGTAAATAAAAATTTACTAATTGAATTTATCAGTATCAAGCAAGCATAAATATTATTTACGTGGCACAGTTAGGCCGTTCGTTTGTAAAAGCGGGGGATGTTGGTTAGATTTCATACATATGCCTTTGTGATAAAGTTCGCGGATTAATTATTTTGGCGACGAAAATGAAGAGAAGCATAACATTTATTAAAATAAACAACATTCGTTATTATGGGTTTTAAAACCAGACAGCTCTTTGATTAAAACTAACTGTTAGATGTCGCCCAAAAGTTTTCGAAATTCCTATTTCGTAAGAGAAAAGGTACCTGCATTCCCTTTGTAATTCCCACCAGATGCAGGAGAACCTTATTATCAACACTGATTAACTACTATATTATTCCTGAAATGAAACTTGGTAATTTTCGTACGGGAAAATGTGCTAGTTCAAAATGTACTGTTGCCACGGCGGTGGAAGGTATATATAAGGGAAAAACGAAGCGGCATAAATTACCTTCCGCATTAAAGTTTGTTATTTATAATTCAAAATAAAACCGACTGGGACACCTGTGAGTATACATCATATAGCTTAGAGTAAACTTGAAGTTCAACGTGAAGCTCAAAACGGGCAGCGAAAAAAAGTGATAATAGAAGTTATATCGCAATTTTGTTGGCTTTCTCCGGGGCTACGTCGGGATATGGCTGGTTTATTTTAATAAGCCCCGCTATTTATAAAGTTCTGATATGAACTTTTTCTTCACGTTCCTTCATCCTCCTTCTCGCTCTTGTGCATGCGTGTTATGTTATTTCATCTCTAAATATATAAGGAAGATAAAGCGATATGTAAAATAAATTTCAATATTTTACGATTTGGATGTTCAATAAAGTTTTAAAGTTATTCGCCGTGGGGTAGATTTTAGATTGGAACCCTCTGCCGCTATTGAATCGTCTAATCATGTTTATGTGTTTACGTTATAGAGTTTGCCGCGAAGGCCGCTGCAGTAATGTTGCCTCTTCCGGGAAACAATGAAATTGCTCCATATTTATTCAAATATTTAGGTATTATTAGTTCTGGGAACCGGAAATGGTTTTCTTTTTCGGCTAAATCGATAGACGCAAAAGAATATAAGCCTAGATTATAAATTATTATAATTCTATACGAGGACGAAATTGTAAGCAGGTTATGTAGCAGAAATTGATCATATTTGCATATATTTTGCTTTTCATAAAGATCTCGAAGAATCCAATGGAAATATAACCACATTACAGAGTATGACAGATGGAGTAATATTAAATATTTGAGATATATAATAATAAGGCTCCCCAATTTTATGTCAACTGTACTTATGTTTTTTGATTTTAAAGAATAACAAGGAAACACTTTGATAATAAATAATTCCTACCTGTTTAATAATTATATAGGATATAAATAAAACATAAACTATTTATGGATATTTTGTTTAAATGCAACATTCCTTTTCTTCTTAGTTTCTTTCGACAAGTTATAGTCAAGTCATAAAATACATTTTTTATTAAATCAAATGGAATATTACATGCTAATAAATATATTTCATGTGAATTCAGTTATAAATAATGTTAAATATGTTTGGAACATATTTTCACTGCAGCACATATCAACTGGCTATTAAAATCCTGTTAGATTCCCTTACAGTATTATTTAAAAATAATGTTGAAAACGCCATTGGTAAAAGCCACAGTTATATAAACACGTAATTGGAGAGTTACTTGAAAAGGATTAAATTTATAAATAAGAGGGTTAATTACATCAAATATAACGCAACTGAATTTGTTCTAAAATAAGAAGGCTAAAACATTTTCATTGCTTTTCAACTTATTACAATAATTAGCCTTCTTGAAGCTGGATTTGGCATTTGTATGTTAATAGTTACGTAGCAATAGTGCCACTATAAATGATGTTTGTGGGTGAAGATATGCAGAAACCAATAAGGCACAACGAAATTTATGTCTTGAAGGCCACAGTCAAACCAATGATCCTAAAGAACGTGGGCCACGGTTTGTGGTTAGCCAGAATATTTTCTGGTCAACAAGTGAAATTAGTGATTTAATTAACGAACAAATCTCTAACAGCTATATAGCAAAGTAATTGATATTTTAGGCTCATGTGCCACCGAACCTTGTGATTTGCCATGTCAATAAAATAATCGCGTGAAGTGGTGTAATGAAACGTTGCATAGCAAACATGGAGTCGAGTATTCGAGTAGGCAAATCATACCATGTTTAGTGGCTTGTAATAGTTGTAAAATAGACGTCTTGGAAAAAGAAAAAAATTGCTCTTCTTGGAATAGCTACATGTGATGTGGGAATAATGTGCTGGAATGTCATATTTTTAATACTGGTAAATACATTTTCGAGCAAGACAATGTATGTCTAAATTAGGGTTACTATGAAGCTACAACGGTCTTCTCGTTCACCAAAGATGTCAGTAGAACACATGAGAGATATGTAGAAATCACCAATGGTTTTCGGTCATTTCCAAACAATGTAGATTTTCTTGAACAATTTGCTAACAGGCCACTTTTGATTTGGTAATTTCCAAAATGTCTAATAGACTAATTAAATTCCGGAAACTGTAGAATTTTGACGTTATATAATTAAAACGGGAGATATTCAGTTAATGGAATTATATTAGTATTGCAAATATTCTTCACGAAGCTATGATAAAAGACACTGAGGTGATTTCGGCGGAGGTAATGAGGCGGTTACGGAGCAGTTTATGTACTAGACTATAGTGCTGAGTCTTGGAAAGCCACAATGATGGTGGATGAGGCACACCACATGACAATTTCGTTACTAGTATTTTATTACTTTCTGTCAACTTTTGTTGTTATTTGCAAAATTTCTTGTAAATGGCCATGGCTGTATAGTACAATCATATAATATTATTCTCATTATTACGTATTACTATCTATGAATCTTGAGTTCAAATCTGCATTGTGTTTAGGTAGGTCCACATCAGCGATGCTAAAATTTGTCGTCTCTCAAGAGCGTAGTATAATTTTTGTACCACCGACGTAGATGGATCCAACATAAGCGCACTTTACGATGCAAGTCTTGCAATAGAATTGAAGGCAAGAGTTAATGTTTTGCATTGCCGTTGGATAATGAGCAGAAGAAAATGTACAGTAGAATGTCGTCGGCTTACATATGTATTTTGCAAGTTGTAAGTCTCGTATGGAAAGCAGCGTGAATAAAAGCGTAAAAATTATTATCGCTTTTATTTATTTTTGCTTGTATGAATATATTGAAGTGCTTTGTTGAGCACTGATCATTTGATGAATAAATATTATTGTTATTATTATTATTAATCTAATGTCGGTTTGATATGAAATGTTTGACATAATCGACAACTTCATGAATATATTAAAATCAAATGAGGACCAATATTAATATATGTAGGTACATTCACTGGCGGATCAATAAGCCGTAGGAAAAACAAATACTGAGTACAGTAAAATTTTCAAGGACTATCAGAAGCAGGCACAGACCCATTCTTAGTACCTTAATTATAAATACATACAGTTCTCTTATACTAATAAATATTTACAACCTTCCATTTATAAAACAAAACCCCACGTTTTCGAGGGCGAACTAAAGCGACTCGAATAAATGGTCCAGGTACAAGGAAAGTTAATCCTAACTGTCTTGACTCTAAGCTCTAACATCGGGCACAAGTTCGAGACAGGTCGCGTTATCATCGAGGGGTGCGAAAATCGTAAAGATCCGTTAAAACTCATTCTAGTCCCGTTTCGAAAACGTAAACTTTACAGGGACGAAGTGTGTATGTAGATGTGTGTAGGCTGCGCGCTCGCGTTTACTGGCCTAGACTCGTTTACCTCATTCCTCGGCCTGAAAAAAAAGTATCAATGCTTACTTCCCTCCGCGAGTAAAATAAGGGTTTATTGATCGGGCAACTTCGGGTTAGCTCGATTCGTATCGGGGAAGGACCTCGATTCTGCACCCCCTTCCATTCCTTCATTACCATCTGTAGCTAGGGAACAGTCTTTGGAGATTTAGGACGTCACACTTTACACTAAACCATATTATTTCATTACAGTATTCATTAATCAAGGCGGGCTTTAATATATTTTTGTTTTTAACCACATAAAGCGGGTCTATGGAGTTGTTTATTTTCGTTCGTACCTTCTCTAATGTTGAGAGAGAGAAATATGAGTGTTATTATGTAATGAAACGCACAGGTACTTTTTTTCGCTGTTGCTTTGTGGAATTCATGTATTTAACTACGTTTTTTTTAAATTGTGGTTACTTACCTTGACCAAAATATAATGTTAAAAGCAATGCGAGATGCTGGTTTTATTACAAAAACACGTAGGTGGATATGTTAATGGAATAATATTATATATCATTCATTATAAAAGCAGAAATGAAAGTCCAAGTATCATATATTAATTATGTAGATCGTGTTACAAAATAATTTTATGTTAAAGGAAAATATTAAATTATTATGTTGTTACAAGGACATGTAAATTATAATTATTTTCTGTTTTAGGATTGAATTTTTTCCTATCAGCTAACTTTTTTATGTCCATCTCTGTATTATGATCTGCTTTTCGATCTGTTACATTGTGGATTCCATTCTAGTGCTATTTTTATGTCTTCTATATATACCGGGTCGTCCAAAAGTCTGGATTCACGTGGATTTTGAGTAAACTATTCACTTTTTTGGAAAACTGAATTCTGTATCTTGAATGGGAATAAAATTGCAACTCAATAGTATTTTTTATTTCAAAAAAATTGTTTATAATTTTGAGATAAAGTTAATAACAATGTTTTTTTAAATGGAAACCTACCGTGATTTTTATTTCAGAGAGAGTACTTTCGATAAGAATTGCATTGGCATAGAAATTTTGGCTATAAACCTTACGATTATTGTTTAAATTAATATTAAATTTTCGATCCGAACACTCGTTCGCGCTTGTTCGGAAAATACACGAACGTGTCTTCTCTTACCACGTTTCCAACTGTAGGCATGGGTCCACCCCCTAATAAAGCATTCTATTGAAGGCGTTACGTTTATCTTGTTGAATGAAAGCATTTTTTTTTTATAAAATGGAGATCTACCGCTTTTTGTCGCCGTATCCCACCATAATTAGAATTTCTATCCGTTCTCTCTCTACCAGCTCCATATTTACGCAAATTGTTCAAAATCACAGATCACAAAAATAATAGATAAAGTCAATACCAAAACAACACAATTAACAACAAACAAAACGTTCAAGAAAACAGAAAATAAAAATTCAAATTCGCTCCGTAAACGTACACTAGTAATACCAAAAACAGAATGAGATAAGATTTGGACCTTCCAAGTGTCTAAAAACGGAAAAAGACCATAAAATTATTTTTTATTAAACTACGTTGTACTTTCTCATAACGTTTAAATATCGTAATCGCGGTAGATCTCCATTTTATAAAAAAAAAATGCTTTCATTCAAGATAAACGTAACGCCTTCAATAGAATGCTTTATTAGGGGGTGGACCCATGCCTACAGTTGGAAACGTGGTAAGAGAAGACACGTTCGTCTATTTTCCGAACAAGCGCGAACGAGTGTTCGGATCGAAAATTTAATATTAATTTAAACAATAATCGTAAGGTTTATAGCCAAAATTTCTATGCCAATGCAATTCTTATCGAAAGTACTCTCTCTGAAATAAAAATCACGGTAGGTTTCCATTTAAAAAAACATTGTTATTAACTTTATCTCAAAATTATAAACAATTTTTTTGAAATAAAAAATACTATTGAGTTGCAATTTTATTCCCATTCAAGATACAGAATTCAGTTTTCCAAAAAAGTGAATAGTTTACTCAAAATCCACGTGAATCCAGACTTTTGGACGACCCGGTATATGACCATATAAACTAATACGCTGTGTCCTTCAATATTTTTTCAATTTCTTGAATCATATAGGCTTGGTACTCATTTTCCCTTAACTTTTTTTGCCATAGTGGATAGTGGTGTTCTTCTTAAAAATTACTGGTTTTTCTTCATCTCTAACTGTTAAAGACGTCGTCACTCTATGGCTTAACTACTGAACTTTTAAAGGCCTCTTATTGTAAAAGAAAATTATATTCTGTTACATATAGTCAGTTTTTCATTTTCGCCAGATAGATAACCAACATTATTTACTTCTATTTGTATTTTCCATATTCAATTTTATCTATTTTTTTCCGTCATACTGTATATATAATTGTATTCTCGTATTCATAGTCACTTCTTATTTTTAATAGGAGAACATTTTTTTTTATTAAGATCCGGCTGTATAGAATTTGTAATTATTTTAATGATATCTACTGAGTGGGTTTTGTTTATGTTTTGTACTTCCACTTCTGAGTTTTATATATTATATCATATTTTTAAGTAACTCTCATTTTCATTATAAATGAAAATGCGTTTTAATTATCTTATATTTGTCATTATCTCTAATACTAGAGAATTATGCTAATAAATATTGATACCATAAAATTACAAAAAAATATTTTTTCTAAGTACTAAATGATTTTTAATTGCAAATATTTCCTTTCATATTATTATGACGTGAACATCATTTTACGATAATGAAAAGCAATATCTAACACAATCAACTTTATTCTAATAGCTACCAAAGCTACTTGTAAAACAGAACATTAGATATATTTCATTAGTAAGCTTTCTTCACCTCAATATGTTATTTCTGGCTCATTTTAAACAGCTACGCTACCGGTAATTCTCGACCGGCTTTTGTATCCGCAGATTTTGATGACGTACAGGTCTTTGTCTGAGTGTGTACAGTATACTTTCAGAATAATATGAAACATGCTTTATAGAAAATTAAAACATGAGAAAAACAATGTCGTGTTGTAACAATAACAGTGCCTGTTTTTCTCATAAAATGTAAAAAATATTTATGTTCTCTAAGAGGCGGATATTTTGAATTACTGAAATTTTTGTTTCCTAATTGAAACATCAAAAATAAATTAATAATTAGCGAAATTAAATTATAACAATATGGCTACTATAGTAATTTCTCGGCATCTTTAGAACTATTCAATCCACATTAAAGCCAAACGGCCGCTGCAAAAATCGATGGGGTCACCATATACAATGCATCTTTATCTTTGCAATGCTTTGTTAGTAATAACATTGCTTGTATTTTAATTTTAAAATATTGTCTTTTAAATCTATCTGTAGTCAAAACATTCTTCGTGCAATTTCTTGTTTGCATGTGTGCGCTAAATTTATTTTCAATATAGTTTAATATATACTCAACATAAACTTAAGTATGTATATAAAAATTGAATACAATTATTTTATGATAAAAGTAAAATGGAACATGTTCATAACAATGTGAAAAGTAGTACAGTTGACCAGGTACACCTTCCATGTCGCTAGTTTTAGGACCCGTCAAAACATTTTGCCACAACAGAACTATACTTGGACTTGCTTTCATTTATGACTAAACCTTCTTTGTGCTTCATTATCTTTGGTTTCTATTGCTTTTTCAAACTTCTTTGGTTTGTTATTACCAGGGTTTTTATTATCAGAATAGACAACAGCTTGTATGTCTATTGTGTCATTGTCTATCTAATTGATTATTACCCCAATCGCTATTTTAAAGAACTCTCCCTTTGCCCTCCTTCATTACATTCCCTACAAGAAGCTATCCTATTCTTTTGCTGCTTCTCTTTAATTAATTATTTTAAATTATCACTTTACATCATATAATACTTTCAGTTTAGCTGCGAGTGATTGCATTTTTGTAAAATACCGTCCGACCTTTTAAGAAGTGTCCAAATTTTTTCCTCATCTATAATTAATGTAAATAATCAGATATTCTTCTGAAGATTTCTCCGGTATGTAGTTCTGCTGTTTATTACTCAAAGATATAATGGAAGCAGAAAAACAAAAAGTTGATTAATAAAATATATATTGTAGCATACCATTAACAATATAAATAATGAAGAGAGTTGGTCCTAATATAGGTACCTCAAGTACGCCAATACTAATAAGCCTGAGATTCATATTTATCAACTTGCCTTCTAATTCAAAGATGTCTCTCTAGTATAAAATATACACGCAAATAACATATCATGATTTATACAGATGGAAAATTGAGACAAGTTAACGAAACGGTTTGGGAGGATGATCCAGAAATGTAATTAGATTATCAATGAATATGTGTAAACCTGTATGAAACGTTTCCTTCGTTAGAAATATGTTGGATTGGTGGTAACAGGTCGTATTTTGTTAGAAATTTGATTAATTGACTATTTATAATAGATACACTCTCAAGTTATCGATATGGACTTTTTCATTACTAGGAACATCTCATCGAACTATATGGAGACTGAGGAAAGTATGGATTTAGACTCAGACCACTCACCTGTTATACTAACACTGAGTGAAAGTATAATCAAGAAAGATCAGAAACCGATGTTAGTTAACAAAAATACCAATTGGAAGGGTTTCGAGGAGGATCTGACCAATCGTATCCAGTTGAATGTACCACTTAAAACAATGGAGCAACTAGACCAAGAAACAGAGAAATTTGTAAAGTGTGTCCAAAGGCTGCCTGCAAGAATACCCCTGAAATCAAAAGGCTAACAGCTGGAAATAATTACACCAAAGAAATTAAAGGACTAGTAGCTGAAAAGAGAAAATTAAGGAAAAGATGGCAACAAACAAGAGCACCAGAAGATAAAAACAATCTAAATAATGTACCCAAAACTTGAGTAGAGAAATCACCAAATACAAAAATGAAGGCGTAGCCAAATATCTGTGTAACCTAACGGATGATTCAGAAATAGATTACTCCCTCTGGAGAGCAACAAAGAAATTGAAACAACCCTGCATGCATAATCCACCAATTAGATCAAAATATGGATATTGGGCAAGAGATGATCAACAAAAAGCAGAAATATTTGCCAGCCATCTCGAACAAACCTTTCAACCAAATGTAAGTGTAAATGCAAAACAGATCGAATATATGTCGTCTGAACAGAAAATTGAAGAAGCTGTTATAAAACCAGTAACCCAGTGTGAAGTAAGTAGGGAAATCAAAAATAACATTAATTCCAAGAAAGCAGCAGGATATGACCTCATTACAGGGGAGATCTTGAAGAAACTACCGAGAAAATCATTAAACTTACTCATATAATAAATACTGCATTCCGTCTGAAACATGTACCGGATGTCTGGAAAATGGCAGAAGTAATAATGATACCCAAACCAGGCAAACCTCCAAATGAAGCAACATCATATAGACCAATTTCGCTGCACTCGATAATATCAAAGCTATTTGAAAAATTGTTCCGGAAAAGACTGAAACCTATCATTAAAAATAAGTCCCTAATACCTTCACATCAGTTTGGATTTCGAAATAAACATTCAACTATCGACCAAGTGCACAGCATAACAGAAAGAATTGAAAAAGCATATGAAGAGAAAAAAATTTGCTCAGCCATTTTTCTAGACATAGCCCAAGCTTTCGATAAAGTATGGCATGCAGGACTAATGAATAAAATCAAAAGCATGTTACCAGAACAGTATTCAGGTTTAATAGAATCCTACATATCCGGAAGTATGTTTCGAGTTAAACAACAAGATAAATACTCTAGCATAAGAGAAATAAAGGCAGGCGTACCCCAAGGCAGTGTCTTGGGACCAATCTTATACCTACTGTATACATCCGATATCCCTCAAACAAAAAATGTCACCATTGCGACCTTTGCTGACGACACCGCTATTCTGGCTATCGACACAAATAGTGAAGAGGCAGCGAAAAACCTCCAACAGGCGAGCAATGATATAAATACCTGGACCAAGAAATGGCGAGTAAAGATCAATGAGAGCAAATCGGTACACGTTAACTTTGCTTATACGCAGAATACATATGTACCGGTAACAATTAATGACAGAAGCATTCCAATAGACTCCAAAGCAAAGTATCTTGGAATGAAATTGGATGTGGAGCTCCGGTGGGCGGAGCATTTTAAAAAAAAGAGGAAGGAATTGGACATCAAATATAAGAAAATGTACTGGCTTCTTGGAGGGAAATCCCAGCTATCGGTACACAATAAGCTACTTCTTGATAAACAAATATTGAAACCTATATGGACCTATGGAATTCAACTATGGGGTTGTGCAGTAAGCAGTCATGTTGAGAAAATTCAAACATTTCAAAACAAGGTTTTGCGAAATATCGTGGATACCCCATGGTACTACCGGAACCAGTATCTACATAGAGACTTAAAAGTCCCAACAGTAGTGGAAGAGATCAGCAGAATTGCAGCGAAGCATGAGGAGAGACTCCATGCCCACGAGAATGCTGAGGTTCTGCAAATGCTGGATAATACTCAACTAATACGTAGACTGAAACGAACCAACCATTCGAGTTGGTGTAGTGTACAGCGTGTGACGTAGTGACAGTGACAAAGCAGAGCATTGTGTTAGTGCAGTGCATAACACGAGAACATCAGTGTTTTATTTGAGAACCTGAGGGAAACTACTGGGGATTTCTTAGCAGATAAGTGTTTAGTTTTAAGAACTCAAAATAAAATTGTAGGTTAGTCATATGTGACTAGTAACAATAAAATAAATAAATAAAAAAAAACAAAAAAAGTTATCGATATAATTCTTCATAAATTAGTGACTTTATAATCAGATAGAGATAATGCACCATTCTTGTATTGTATAGCGTCCTTCCACTATTTATTAAGTGCACCTGTTTTTCCTTCTAACTTTAAAACTCTATACCGATTAAATACTTCCAGCGTGAAACACCATGATTTATAATTGAATATTTATAAACAATATACCTTAATGATATATTTATACCATCAATCGTAATATTATTATCAATTTTACACAAGGTCGCTTCATTCTTGTTGATGGTTAAATACGAACCGATTATCGTTCTAATATTTCAACAACGTCAATCCATTGATAACAAATCCCTTGACATCATGATAACCAAAGTAAAAGATTAACAATGCCGTAGTTGATGTAAAAGTCAATTCTTATACAGCCGTGTGAAAATTGACCACTGGAGCGTAGTTAGCGTCGATGGCATAGTGTTCACCTCATTTACTCACGATTTGTCAGCAAGTAAAGATTCAATGAAAACAACTACATATAAAGAAATATTCATAAAATTCAGTTTTCATGTAGGTTCTAGACTGTGAATTTGTAGGTCAGAGAATACGTTGCAGACGTAAGATGTAACGAATTTCATGTCAGTAACATAATTAAAAATATAAACTTGCTATTTAACTAGCGATAAGTTATGTGGGAATTTTAAAATTTCGACAACATTACATTGTTACTACTGGCTTTTAGTTCGAATTGTGTATAAATTATAGTTTTGCAAGGGCGTTCTTCAAATAAGCCGCAATATGCCTGTATTACCTGTATAAAAAGTAACTACACGAATTCACGAAAAAATCCCAGGTTTATAATATTAAAATGATCGTTCTGTCACTTAGCAAACTACGATACCTCAATTTAATTTTCATGGTACATGAAGTACTTATTCATAATCATTTTAAATGTCAATACATCAATTATACGAATGAATGCATGAGAATTATGTAATTACTATGCTTTTTTTAAAATTAAAGCTTGCGTGTCAGATAGTTATCAATGTAATAAATAAAATGTGTTGTTCAGTTTTTTTTTTTTGTACACAAAGTCTACGGGCATTAATTTTATATTACCGAATAATCACACAAACTCAATGATAACATTAACAAGTTACAAAAACTGCAAAATAATATTTTAAAATTCATTCATAAACTGGAACTACTGAAAAAGAATACGATATGACAAAAGAGCTGACCTTTAAACAATAAAACTAAAAGCGTTAATACTGATATGAAAAATAATCTTATAAAAACTGAACCATATACTTTCGCACACAACCAGAAGAAGATCAAACATACGAACTGAAATGTGTAAGCAATTAAAATATGAAAAGGTACACCATCTTTAATTTAGAAAAGCAGTGAAGAACGTGGCTTTTAAATAAAGAGATATAACCAAACGTGGAAGGCAACCAGAGCAAGAACGGATTGTAGCCCTCAGTACCAGAAGACCGGAATGGATGTACCGACTAGGAAAGAACCCGTGACGAAGATGTAGGACCGTAGCGTTGCTTGAAGGAATACATAAAGATGCGCAACGCTATGGTAAAATAGCATGTCTTACGGCTAAATAGCCCCGCACAGCCCTTGCCAAAGAAACACAACCGCTGTTTCGTAGCGACACCTACGGCATTTCGTATAACTGCTAGAAATTGACATTACCCACGAAAAAGCGAGGGTTTGCCGTTTACAGCAAATACTAAGTAATTATACTAGCTCTGGACGAATTTACATGCTTTAAAATCTCCTGGAAATATGAATCTAAATATTTGTTCAATGTACATTAAAACATGCACAAACTAATAAATTATGCAAGTTAATGTAGTAATATGTGTTTCATTTCCGCTTCTTGTAGGTACTTAATTTCTTCATTCAAAGAGATGTTAATTTTTAAATATTATGGGAAATGTAAACAAAAACGTATATTAGGCAAGGGTACCTGGCGGTAATAAATATCCCGTTTGCCTAATGAGTGTGTACCTAGAAACATAGTTCTAGAAAAATACATCTCGGAATATGAAATACACAGAAAATGCACAAAAACTTCAATCAAATCTTAATAGTTTCCTAGATAATTTAAACATAAAAATTAAATATTGACATTGTTTTATACTAAAAATACGTAAGTATGTATTCAAGTAATATACAAATATACGCAAAATAATAAGTAATTAAGCAAATACCTGAACGTGAAAGTCATTTATTATATGTCCAAAAAGATGTTTTGACTTAGAGAAATATTACTAACCTATCTGTTTTTATAATAAATTTATAAACAGGACGTAGACGGTTGAAATTACGACGGAGCAAAGAAATAATGTAAACATCACGCAGTTACTGAATGGCATATTCATATGGTGAACTGTTGTTGTCGCGAATCAAAATATGGCGAAGAAAATATGGAAACAAATGCATGCTGTAAAACATTCACTAGTAGGTATATAAATAGATAAATATGTAAGTTCAAAAGGTACGGAATATAGAAAATTACAAATATACAAAATGAGAATGCACTCTTCATCTTATATTTGCGTATGTTTTCTTTTCTACAAAGCATTACTGATTTTACAGCAATGAACTCAATAAATCGAAAATACTCGTTTTCTTCAGCTATAGTATGAGTCCTTTCTAAAATCGAAATAAAGAAATCGACAACAATCAGCGGAAACGATAACAGGAAAAAGGAAAAATAATTAAAGGGAGCCTGAAAAAAACTTTTTTCTCTATTACCTTTTTTCTCCATAGAAACATTCACGGTTGCGAGTCAGCAATATTTTCTTGACAACCTGGAAAAAAGAAATTCAATTTTAGAATATCCGCCTTTTGCCACTCACGCATTTTATACTACCAATACAGAAAATACAGCTCGCATTTATGTAAAATATATATCTCACACATTTCATTCAGATGACAGTAAAATAGTTATACGTATCTTAAAGAATAAAATTTTACAACTAGGAAAATTTTGTTATTGTGCAAGTAAAAATGAAATTCTGGTAAAATGAAATTCTTTATAGAATTCTGATAATTGATGATTATTTTTATATCAAAACAATGACTATATAAGCTATCTGCATTAGTCATTGTAAGTTATTGCTGAAACCACAGTGCTGCGGCATTAGAGGCACTGCCTTGAAGTGGCTACAATCATATTTACAGGACAGAAAACAAATAGTAAAAATCGTTGCCAATGGAAACATTGTGAAATCAGATCCGGAAATCACAATAAGGAGCTTGCCTCAGGGGAGTGTCCGTGGTCCTTTGTTATATAATATTTATATTATAGACCTGTGTAAATTGCTCGTGCGCACCTCACATACACATATCAATTAAGCTGATTATAATTCACTGCTAATAGTTGCTAAAAATTTCTCTGCCTTACAATATGAGGCTGAAAAGGTTTTACACACAATTAAAGTTTGGGCAATGCAAAACGACCCAGTCCTAAACACCGACAAAACCGCAGTTGTTCTTTTCAAAACAAAAAAATCGATTTTAGTATTGAATAATATAACTATTGATAACAACTTTTTCACTTTAAATAATAATGTTGGAAGTTTGGGCTTAATTCTTGATGGAAATATTACCTGGAGCCCATATCTAGATGTATTAGTAAAGAAAGTAAATAAAGTCAGTTACTGCATAAAAGTTCTAAACCGTTATTGCGAAAAAACTAAAATATGTTATACTTTTTTGGAGAAATTCTCCAGATTCGTGCTGGATTTTTGTAATTCAAAAGCAAACCTTTCGCGTAATTTTTGGCGTTCTTCTTCTTCTGCCGGTCTTCTTACTGTCGCAGTTTTGTAGATTTTTGTTTAATTTTAAAAACAAGGAGAAATTTGATCATTTCCTTCCGAGTTACATATAATTATCCAATACACAGACTTAGCATGTTGGAAAAAAAGTCCGTCTTATTCCAGCATAAAATTATTTAATAAACTTTCTCAACAAATAAAAGGTATGACAACTTTTAAAAATTTCAGAAGGGCTACGCTCAATCTCCTGGTTGACTTAGAGCCTTACGCAATCGGGGACTTTTTAGAAAACTAATTTCCTTGCGACAATTTACTTCACCAGATGTACATTTCAAAATTATTATAAAGATAATGAATGAACTATTTATTTATAATTATAATTTTAATTTCTATAATATGTAGTACAATATGAATGATTACTTGACATGTTTCAACTCAGATGTATATGTATTATGTTTGTGATTGTTTGAAATGAAATAAATTATTATTATTATATCTTATTTATTTATTCTGAATATTTCAATGATCCTTATTTACAATTTCTGAATAAAAAAAAAGTATTAGTAAATTCATTTACATAATTCAGTTATATATGTACATACAAGAAATATGTTGCACATAGTAAACCAATGTTGAGGAAATCCGACTTTTTGCTCTGCGTTTGAATATATGTTTATTATTAAGTACAAGTTTTCTTAGTTTCGTAAAAGTATTTTCAATTAGTACACTACAATTTTGCAAAGTACTTATTTATATGAATTTATTTTTCGTAACTAGTACAATTTAGTATAAAACAATTTGAACCTATAGACAATAATGACTACAGTCTACATAAAATTGTAGTGATATAAATATAAGTGTTGTTTGGGAGTAATAAGACAATCTTATTAGGCGACTGATTTATTTCTTCTTCAACAACATATGCTTTACTTTCGGAGAGCCGGTTTGTTGATTTTCTACGATCTGATTTTCGAGTTTTATAGTTTGACCAGTCCTAGCCCCTACAAATATGGGAAATAATTCATTAATCCTCTTACCCCACAGCGCATCGTCATTTACACAATATAGGGTTAAGTACGAGTTCATTTCGTTTGTTTGTCTTTTCTTGTTTTTTCGTTTCCTTATTGGGCATTCATTCTTTATTATCTCCGCTTTTCTCGATTTTTGTGGGAGGGATACACTAACAGTAGTAAACAGTCTAAGCCCGGTAGAGGGTCTAGAGAACTTCAAAACAAATAGCATTTTAATTGAAAGTGCTCAAAGAGATATCGTGAGTGATACGAAAGCAAAAATATAAGAGTGCTGTACGCGCTTAGGAAACAGTAATCCGGTGCCAAGCGAACTAACGTAGCGGCCAAAGAAGTCTCAAAAGTCTTGAAAGAAAATAACTTTAGCGTTAGAAGAGACAAACGATGTGTGGTGATAACAAGAAAGGAATGGGAAATGGAGAGATGGCAGGAAGAATGCAATCAGAAAATAATAGCTTGTGTTCAAGGGTCAATGGAAAGAAAGAGACCCTACAATAAAAGCTATACAATTAATATATACAATACAATAAAAGCTATGCAATCCATAACTGTACTATAAAGGTATTAACCTTAGAGAAGGCGGAGGTATATGTCACTATAATATAGAGAGAAGAAGCCAAGGAGAGTTCTTGGCTGAGGTTGAAGGGAAGGTGAAAGAATGGCACAGAGTGGAGAAAATGTATAGTGGCGCGAAGTTAAAAATAATGAAATTTCTAGCACTGGACTATGGAAGGTATGTTACATCATCAATAAATGGGAGAAGGCTGGCGGCGAGTAGAGAGACGGACAGCGTTGGAAGTCAATACCATACGTCTTCTGACGGATCGATGGATATTCCTGTTTGTGGCGCAGCAAACTAATCTGTATAAGTTGATGAAAGTTACATTTAGTCAAACTAATTTGGAGTATGGTTGAAATATAGTAGTAGCACGCACAGTACATTTGAGTAGTAATATAGAAGTTTTAATATGCGAATCATGTAAACATAACTTAAGATGCCTGGAAAGCAAACTGTCAACATGTTGAATTTTTGAAGTGTAAACTTCTTTGGGCGCGTTGCGTTGATTGTGGGTACTGAACAAGACTGAGTCGTCACGCTCGGCTATGTAACGCTCGTTCGGGTAAAGTCGGCTCGAGTCGACTAAGGGAACGAGAGAAATATATCATTTAGAGGTATTTAATTTCAATTAAAATGAAATTTAAATGAATAAATAAATTCATGTCCGCGAGCAGATTCGATCCCGAGCCGTGCGGGTGAGAAGCCGGCACGCTAGCATAAGACCAGTGCGCGGACTCGTAAGCGATTATTCATATCGTGTATTTATATATACATGCGTCCGAACCGACTCAAAAGCGTATCGGAAAATCTCTCCGTCGAGGAACCCTTTAAAGTTGTTCGTACACCCACGTGATTATATTTCGCGGCCGCTGCCATAACAACGGCGCGAAATTGTATTTGTGTTGCGTTCGCTAATTGGTAACTTCGCGGACGGCTAACCAAAAAATTTGTTGTGTTTGTATGAGACATTATCTCTATAATAATGTAATATAATATTTCGCGCTCAGGTAAGTTTTAGCATTTTTATTAAAATGATATGGATGACTCGGAAACTGATCAGTATATTCCGGGTGTTAAATAACGTCCACACGCATTTACTATAATTTGTATACCAATGCAAAACAGAAACGTTGAGAATAGAGCATTGCTTTAATTGCTCATTATATACGAATTTATAAGCATTTAATTCTTTTCTGTTACACAGGATGGATGAAGAAAATCAAACCGATGAAAAATTTAAACGAAAAAAGGAATTGTCTAATGCGCGCGTGTAGAAATGTCGTCAAAAGAAGCACACTAAATCTCAGCAACTGAATTCGTCGATGCAGGATGACCCTAATATAATATAGAACGAAAAAAGAAGTTGGATTTCGTATTATTAACCTCGCCTTGATGAAGTTTTCACTTCTGCCGTGTGGTTTTTAGCACACCCATTTTCTTGTTTTATTTTAATTTTTTGTACCTATATAAAACATATATATTAACTTTATAATGTTTCTTAAATAATCTGTATTAGACACAAATTCTATTACATACTTAATACATAATAAATTAATAATTTACATTATTTTACGAAGAATAATTGAAATATGTGGTTTTTCATATATCAAAAATGCAATTGCTAAAAGAAGCTCAAATTTAACCCCTAAAACTTTTGAATCAAAATGTACCGTTTAAAACGACTGTACCGCCTCAGGTATCAATTCTAGTCGGTTCGACTTTACTTTTACACAATTTGGATTAAAAATATTTCCACTCAGGTAAATATAGTAAATAAATATATAAAAGCTCTAATGCTCCTTTTTCTTTAAAGAAAAATCGACAGTAAATTGAAATAATGAATTGTCTCAAACACTTCCATAGGTTGGAAGTGTTTGAGACATTCATTTTTTTACTTGTAGGAAAGCCGTCTCAACAAGCACTTTAAACTTGTTCAGAAACTAATAATAACAGCAATACATTAGAATGAGTAGATAATATTTTACGCTCCTGTAACAACAGATGTAACACTTCGAATATTCACGGAAGCGAGGAGAAATCAAAATGAAATATTGTCTTCCGTGCGAGCTGAACTTCTCATATGCAACTCGAGGCAAACTCCTTCTGCATAGATAAACACTGGAAATATAAACCGCCCGCCCGTAGGTCTCGAAGCATTCGCACATCGCTACGCTGCTGCACAACAGATATAGGATCGTGGGCGGGTTGACTGAATTCGTGTTAAGTTGCACAAACAGTAGTTTAAAAATAAAACAAGTGATGGAAAAACAGTGCAACTGACCCATAACAAACATAATATGTACGCATGTAAAAATTTAGAAAATATTCTAGCTTCAGTTAATTTTTTTTATTATATATTTACTGGTAAATAAAGCGATATAAATATATACACGCATAAGGGGATTATTAATATGTAGTACAAATAAATTGTGTTATTTACTTTAGTTCATCTTGCTATACAACAGAAATATGATTTTGTTTAATACCAGCTCGTCCACCATTTAGTAAAATAATCATGTTCGGCAGGGAAAGAGGGAAGAAGAGTTACTAATACGACCAGAGACTGTAATGGGTAAAACAAATCAATTCCCTAGAAGACAGTAATACAAGCCCCATGGACTAGATGGATTTCATACGATGATAATATAAGCTACGAAACTGAACAGGAAGGAGTTATTATATATAGGTTAAGTGTCCATCAAAATAAAAAAATATCATTTAGAAATTTTCGCAATGAGAAAAGTGAAGTAAAACCGTGGGAATGGACTAGGTTTTCATTTTGCAAAACAATCTATTGCAACATTATTATGCAGTATAGGATTAACAGCGATTTTGCACCTCTGATTAAAATTATTAATTTTTTAATAACGCCATCTCTATCTGTTCTATCTAAACGTTGGTGTTGATCAGAAAAAAATAAGTTAATAAGGAAAATGTAGTAAATCAAGTTGTTAACATGTAGCAACAAAGAAAATCGTATACTTTATCAAATTTCATTAAATATAACTATAAAAAATGAGGTGTGGCCACCACACGACTTTCTTATACGTATGAAAGTGTTACTTCCGGTCCGAATTTTGAAATTTCATTTATACAAAAAATATTCCAAATCCAACTTTAAATACTTTTGTACTCTTCATAAATATATATAGAATGCATAATTTACGACATATTTGCAAAAAATCGCTATTCGATAAGAGTAAAAGTGGCACTTCCGGTCTGAATTTTGAAATTTTTTTTATACAAAAGATATTTAAAAGTATGTTCTAAATACTTTTATACTTGTAATGTACCTGCCTAGGAAGCATGACTTGCGCGATATTCGCAAAAACTGATTTTCCATAAGAGTAAAAGACCTACTTCCGGTAGGAATTTCGAAAAACTTTATTAAAACAATTTTTCTCAAATTTAATTTTGAGTACATTTGAATTCTTTATAAATTTGTTTAAACTTAGTAATTGACGAAATATTTGCAAAATTCGATTTTTTCACTGAAGTAAACTACTACTTCCGGTCTGCCGATTTTACTCAAAATCTAATCAGTTCTCAAGAGGGAGATTATATTCGTAAATACAAAATTTGGAATTGATATCTACAGCGGTTTGACCGATATCGTGGACACACACACACACACAGAGAGAGAGAGAGAGAGAGAGAGAGAGAGAGAGAGAGAGAGAGAGAGAGAGAGAGAGAGAGAGAGAGAGAGAGACATTTTTTAAAAACCACTTTTTTGGTATCAGGGAACCTCAAAACGTGGACATCTGCAAAAATCTCGAGGTCGAAAATTTTCATCATCACAATACTTCCTTATACTACGTATAAGAAAGTAAAAAGTATTTATATCATTATTTTCAGTTAGATTTTATATAAAATTCTACAGAAAATTGCTATTAATTTTAGGCATAATTCACGGGTTAAGATTATGGTTATGGTTACGATAATATATCATATAATAATGATGATTTCCTAGTAATAATTGTCACTTACCATAAGACCTATACTGAACAATACGGTTAAGATAGACTATAGCTATGTTTGAATTATATAGGCCTAAGTACCGACTCAGGTTAAAATGAGAATTTTCAAATAATATGTAGTAAATCTAACCAACACAAAAGAGATTTCAGCAAAAAAAGAATTTTACGAGCAACATATATTACATAACCAAGCTAGACAATTAACCAAAAGGCATTAAATTTAGGCATATATTGTAAATGCCATATATTACACAGATTGTTATTCACTGACTTGTCGATTTATATCTACCGGGGTTCGCATAGCAAACACTCCAATTAAAATTCGTTAATTAACAAAAAAAGAAATTTCTACGAGCTGCTACTGTGATTCGGAGGGTACAGTTTATATCGGTAGTGGATACGTCATGTTAGTGGGGCTTGTGCGGTCTGAAATCAGTAACACCTGAGCTTAACCAGATCTTGTTAGGAAGAACGACTTACGGTATTGGTGCGGAAAAGGCCAAGAGATATTAACTCAGGAACTCTTTTAGAATTAAATTAGTTAGTTCATGAAAAATTCAGCACTTTGAAGTATTACATTGGCGGACCACTTGTGAAAAGAAGAAGGATGAATTGCAATTTAAATTTGATGTTTTATAAGAATTCTGTAGGCAATTCCATCATTGAATGCTTAATTACAATTGAGATTATTATTATTTGCAAGTATTTTAAACGAAAGTTTAAATCTGTCATACAATTTTATCAGGGTGTATATTATTGTCATCAAAAACAGTAAGACCAAGAGACTCTTAGTTGAATACAAGCTGGGTTTATACAGTTGTGATACTCTAAAGATACACTGGGTATTTTCTCTGGAAAAAAAATCGCTAAGATTTATCCTATTCTTTTGATGAACACCAATATTTATGTTTCAAATGAAACGAATGATAGTGGCCTAAAAAGAAATTTTAAAAATATGGTTTTACATGTATAAGTGCTTTGAACACCAAATACACTAAAACACCGTTACCACAAAATATCTGAAACTTTTTTGCGGCAACGATGTTTTTTTAGTGTATATTTGGAGTTAGTGTCAAACCACAGGTTTCGATTTAGTTTCCAAGACACTGACGTAGAAAGGTTCTTGGAATTTGGATATACATTTAATGTTGATTTTGGAAAGAATTTTTCTGATATTGTCTCTATGCTAATTTTTAAAATACATAGATCTGAATTAGGAAGGCCAATCAGTTCATTGATGCTCCTTTAAACTCAATTGTAGATTTTTCATTAAAACGATAATGAATATTTATATATTCGTTATTGAACAAGTCATTATGGAATAAAAAAAAAGTAGACTTCACCTTCTGAAAGAGTGCAGGCTTAAAAATATAACTAATGCAATTTCTAAGAAGAATTTTATTAATCCGATCACTAGGCTAGGCTGTCGATTATCACAGCTAGGTAGGAAACGCCATATAATGTAGAGCGTAGATAATTCGAATCATTAAAATTGCTTTAACATTTATTTTACTCCTGAAAAAAAATTATTTAACACAGCCGATAAGGTTTTAAAAGTAAACTGAGTTCTTATAGACTGGAGTAGCTATGGGTCTTAGAAATAAATTTACATTTTTGATCATGGTGCTAATGATGTTTCTACTAAAACGAACGGTCATCGAAGAAAAACAAATTTAAAAAAAAATTTTTTTGACGTGAAATACAAAACCTAGTAGGGCATATACATATTTGAATAAATAAGGAAAACGTATAATTTTCATTTTCTTTATCATCTCTTTAGTTAGAATCACGAAACACATAGAATAAATACATACATATTAATTCTAACACACGCGACAACAACAACAGAAAAAAACACCCGAACTTGAGGGAACAATGCCATTGACCGTAACAAAAGAGTGTAAAACACCGAAATACGCACACGTAGATCAAGATACATACACGACTTCAATTATAGGTAAAATCGCCCCATTGCGAATGCGGATTAAAACAAAAGGAATGATTTATAAAGCGGAACGGGGCAATTAAAAAAAAATGAAAGGGCTGGCGCGCACGTAGGCGCAAAGCAGCAGATATTTTATGTACGATACAGGATGTCGTATAGACAACCATTTATTTTTTTTTTCTCCTACTTGCACCCCCGAAATAGAAATTTATTGCCCGAAAAATACCACAATCAGTTATGTGTGAAGTTAGGAGGACAGAGGAAAAAATCCGTCCTTGGGGGATAAAAATAAATGCGTTATTAATAATACTCAGGATGCTTCACAAAAGCCATTGATATCCTGTTTAAGGACGCCAGCAGGTTCTGTCAAATTATCTGGATCCATTTTTCATCGTGCACAAAAAGAAGAAATGCCAAAGCATTAAACGTTTCCTGCTAAAAGCGAGATGATGGCGAGAGATTTCGTGGTCTGCGACATGAATACAGTTCACTTTTTAAAAGGGAGTAGAGGAGTGACGTTTTTGAGGATAGTAATAGTAAGATATGATGTCGCTGTAATTTATTTTAAAGAACTTTTTCCTGTAAAATATTTATATATGTACGTCACATAATAATACATAATTTTCATTAAAATAGATTAAAACTTTTATGAATGATAACGAGTAAACTAAATAAAAAAATATCTACTTTAAAACGTTCACTATAGTCAGCGAAAAATATTGATTTTCCCAATGAGTTATATCAATATTTACTTCCAGTATTGTACGTGAACTGAAATATACAGAAACTATAAAGAAAGTGTCACTTCTCTTGTTATTTTATTCATAGGCACGTCGTATATTTTGTGTTTTTCTCTCTGTATAAAAACGAATTTACGTCAAAAACCGATATAAGTAATTTTTTTTAGTTCATGTTTTAGTGATTGAACGTTTATTGTTGGCATGAAATGGTTAGTTAAATGTGTATATTGATAGGTGATAATGCTTCTGCACGCAGAAGAAGAAGATAAGTTTAACTCGAAGGATTACTCTCGCATGATGCAAACGATAGGGTGTGAACGAATTCAATCGACTTATGTATTTACCAATTAAAAGTGCGAGTTTCTGGTCAACCCTACGCTTATGAAAAATTAATTAATTTTGAAAAGAAATTCCATGCAATAGTGTAGAAAACTAAATATTGCATTCGGTGTTAGTTCGTTAACAAAGTTTTTACTGTGAGTCATGCTGACGTAATTAAACAGCATATATACAAAGTACAAATTAATCAAAAAGCTCTCTTATTGGCTTAGCTCTGGTAACGGAGAAAATGCATAGTATGACTTTTTCAGACGTGATTTGATGCGTTCACTCAAGGAGTGACAAGTTTCTATTCTTATTCTAAAATCTGGTCAGTTGCTACGCTTTGGGGAGGGGATGAGCAGACCTGTGTTATATACTTTGAGTATTCAAGCGGGTTACACCAAACACTCTTAATTTTTATGTTTTTGGGAGAGTTTTGACAGAAAAAAAAACACTATATTAAAGAGAATTTTCCACCATGACAAAATTTTATACCAGAAAAAGACAATGTACGACACCAGTCTTTAGTGGAATAAGAAGTGATCATAATACCATCTCGTAACGCAAAACCAGCTATCATAAAAAAGCTTTGTTAAGGCACTGGATCAGGAAAAAACTCTTCCTAAAAAGAATGGAAAGAAACCTATAAAAAGCCAATTCTGTTACATATTGTATACGGCTAATTTCGCAAAAAAACTTCATAATTGTCATTGTGTGTTTTTAAGAGACATGGAGAAGTATTTGTTACATTTGAAATTGAAAAAAATTGAAATATATAAGTATTGAAATATGATATAAATAGAAAGTATCAAAAGTATACATATATACATTTATACGTAACGTATATTATGCACATATGTACGTTACGTATAAATGTATATATGTATACTTTTGATAGTTATTATCCGTTAATGTACGTTACACATTCAAGTATTTCATATCCTATTTATTTATAAATAGAAAGATCTTTCCATTAAAATCCAAACAAAATAGACCTAACTTGACCATTTAATTTTGATTTATATAAATGTTTGCTATAAAGATTATAATTATTATTTCAAGACAAAAGCCAAGGTTGAGTTTTGTTGGTCAATGTTATTAAGATTTTGTTTGAAGTTTTTCAAAAATGATAAACCAAAAACTATTTTAGATGGAATAACTCCACAGAGGGGCAATGGGAAGCCAATTCTGTTACATATTGTATACGGCTAATTTCGCAAAAAAACTTCATAATTGTCATTGTGTGTTTTTAAGAGACATGGAGAAGTATTTGTCACATTTGAAAGTGAAAAAAATTGAAATATATAAGTATTGAAATATGATATAAATAGAAAGTATCAAAAGTATACATATATACATTTATACGTAACGTATATTATGCACATATTGCTGTGGTATTTTCTTGAAAGTAAATGAATAAATAAATAAAAGAAACAAACAAATAAAAATCAAGGAAAATAAAATACTATTATGTTTATTTTAAGTAAAAATAATTTTACATATTCAATATAAATTACAATTTTATATATTTCAATATAATAAATATTTTATTAAATAAAATACAGAATAAACTCACTAATTAAGGTAAATGTATGTAGTTTTAATTATATTTTTAGTGCTTACTAAAAATATCATAGCTATGCAATAGTATGCACATCAATGCAATATGGGTTGCATACCCGTAAAAATAATAGCACAATTAAAAGGAATGTAAGAATTAAAAAAATATTAACCTCAACTTAAATAAATTAGTACACAGGAATTAAATATCTATAAAACAATATTCAAACACTGACCTCCGTTTAATAAAAAAGGATATATAAGAATTTAAAGCATTATTATTAGTGGTCAATAGAAAGTAGGTCAACCAGGTAATACATTCTTCTAACAGCAATTATAGTTCAGAAATAGGAATTATCACAAAGAATATAAATATTATAACCACCAACAGTGTCAAGAAGAAATGTTATGTATCACTATACACGTTTTACTTATATTTTCTGTATAAAATATTATTGAGTGTACGTAAGGGGCACGATCTGTTTATTTTCTTCTCTACACAAATACATTCCAAGAAAGCCCAAGCTAAAACCAAAAATACAATATTAAACAAAGGTCTATATACATGAATAAATAAATATATACCATTTATTTCACGATCACAAGATCAATTGTATTCTTTTCTGTATGGGACAAGAAATGCACGCAAAGGTATATGATTTATCTGTTTTCGATATACATCAATGCATCCAGAATATAAATATTGTGGTCTAGTTCACCATTGAAAGTAAAACATTATGCTGGCTATGCAAATTCACTGATGTTCACAAAATAAAAGGACATTGTAGAATGTACATCTAAATATGCGATGGTACATAATTTTATCCACGTATAAATGACATTCCAGGCTAAAATAAATAAATAAAGCATTAGTCAGTACATAATATAAGACAATAAAAGAATACTTACCAACGAATAAAATCATTCAAAATGTCGATGGAATAAAAATAAAAAGATATGTAAAATAATAACAACAACAAACATGGTGGAAACAAGGTCACGTGATTGCATAATTTCGATAGTTACCGAAATTAACACGGAGGGCGTGACAGACGAAAATTCAAACGAAACGCACGATTTAAAAACAAAATAAGCCGCGAGTCAAATGTTTATCCCTATAAAAAGCGGGACAGAAGCGAAAAGCAGTCAGTCGATAAGTGGTCCGGATTCTCTTAAAAACTCAAAAGAAAATAGTGAAACCAGTGCGCCGAAGAAATAAAGGGTCTAAAGGCATAAACGCCTTAAGATTCAAACACCGTGGTCGCAAGAGGCGACAATGATAAGTGCGCTCGAAATACACGAAGAGACGACAAGGAACGCGATTGGATCGCAGAAAGAACCCACAATAATAAATTCAAATAAAATGGAGGGATTGAAATACCAGGAGGAATTTGATATGCTATATAACGAAGAAAAGTGAGTACAAGCACAATAAATAAACTTCATCTTGCAATTCTAAAGTAAATAAATAAAAAGGCCTTCATGACTGCTCTATATATATTAGTAAATTTCGCCGGATAGCAATAAATTTTTAGAATATTATTTAAACAATTAAAAATAAATTCTTCTTTGAATACGTCCTTGGGTCGACGTGTGAATCTTGGCTCGAGACGTTTTCAACGAGGTATTGGTAAACTCTCCGGATAGCAATAAAAATTTAGAATATTATTTAAACAATTGAAAATAAATTCTTCTTTGAATACGTCCTTGGGTCGACGTGTGAATCTTGGCTCGAGACGTTTTCAACGAGGTATTGGTAAATTCTCCGGATGGCAATGAAAATTTTGAACGTTATATAAACAATTTAAAACAAACTCTTCTTTGAGTAAGCTCTGGATTGACGTGTGAATCTTGGTTCAGAGCGACTTAACGAGGTGCTAACGCTTTTATAGGATAGCAGTAATCTTCGAAACATGAGCATACATGAAGGACTAGAGCAGTAAATTTTATTTTTATTCATCATTAACAATTCTGTAAAAATTAAGGATTGCAAGGTGCTTGTACCGCGGATGAAAGAGACTGGATATGACAATGAATTAAATAATGTATTGTATTGCATAGTTATGATATTCAATAATGTTTTTGTAAATATTTATATATAAAATAAAATAAGTTGTGCTGACATTCTATATCTATTTATTTATACCCATCCCAGGAGAATCTAAGGAAAGTAAACATCACAATCACAGCTAGAACTCACAATAAGTATAAGACTGTGACACATCATCCGATATAAAAAATATAATTAATTCACACTTAGACCCTGAGATCAATAAAAAAAATATATTAATTTATTAACTCAATTTTGGTCATCAACCAATATAGAAGAAGTCACAGCATTAATTTGGCGCCCAACCTGCTAGGCTTATCGTTGGCCAAGATCAATCTTAATTTGGCATCCAACGTCCTAGGCTTATCATTGGCCAAGATTTAATTTGGCACCCATACATAATAGGATTATCGTTGGTCAACATTTGATTTGGCACTTAACGATAAAAGGCTGTGTGAATTTACTTTCCTTATAACGTCATAAGCACACAATATTCTCCTATTGGGACAGGGTGAATAAGAGATAGAATAAAAACAAAAAATAAAAATGGCTGATGAAAACAACAAAAATAAAGGCGGAAAACCTGAAATCGTTGAAGATAAAGAAACAAGACCACAGTTTACCAGATACAGAGATAATTCTCGTAGCAATCGTTCAACCTCTAGCTCAGAATCAGAGAAACACGAGTTGGAAGGTGATCAATTGGAAGAACCGATCGTAGGAAGTACATCTCTCAAGAGAACAGCCGAAAAATCATCGGAAGGTGGAATTGAAAATTTGCTCCAAGTCCTATTATACAAAATGAAAGAAGAAATTAATGAAAATCTAAATAAAAAATTGGACCAAAATAATGAAGAAATAAAATCAAACAATAAAAATTTGAAAGAAGAAATCAAAGCAAACAATGAAAACCTAAATAAAAAGTTGGACCAAAATAAAGAAGAAATCAAAGCAAACAATGAAAATCTGAATAGAATCAATCAAAAGATTGACAAGGAATTCCAAGATTTTCGAACAGAGATGCGTCAGATAAATGTCAATCTAGAAAACAAAATAACAGAGTCTGTGTCAGGTTTAGCCAAAGTAATAAGGGACAATACAAGAAGGTGTGAGAACACGTACAGATCACTGATAGACGGAACAAATGACAGAACGGAAAAAACGATAGAACGATTTGAAGAAAGAGAAGAACCATTTAAAAATAAAATAATAAACACCAACACAACGAACGACGAAGAAATTATGAGGAATATGCTAACCCATGAAAATGATGCACAAACAGTAACAAAAGTCAAAGAAGCCTCCACAAGAATACATACATGGAGAAGAACCAAATACATGGACTCCAACAAGAAAATTTTAAGAACACAGTTGGATACGTTGTTATATGAAGAAGAAGATGACAAGAATTCACATCTATACATTTCACGACAAACATTAGAAATATTCATAGGAGCAGGAAGATACACAGGTTCATGGAAACGACAGGCACTGATTATACAACTTGAAAAATTTACAAAGACACACAAGGAAGTCAAAACACTGAGGTGGACCGAAGAGGTTGTACTAATAGAAAAGGGAAGGATAAGTACAGCCACAGAAATAAATAAAGAAAATAAAGTATCACTTTACCATTCAGTAAATACAAGTTCAAGTAACCAAGAAGATAGGGAACTTAGAGCAACAACGACGTACATCGAGGATATACTTCGACACAACAAAAACATTATTGACTTTCGCCTAAAGATTTTGGGAAAATAAATTCCCAATAAATCAAGGAGCACGGCGGAGGATAAATTGGGGACCTCCGATGGGACGTGGCTACCCTACTCCTACCTTAGCCGACGACGACACCCCAATCAAGGAAAATGAAACGAAACATGTACAAATATGAAGATCCAATGAAAGTACCACGAACTACCACACATATCAATCAGAATTGGGGAAGAAAAATAAATAAAATAAGAGCTACTCGACCACAGCGTTATAAATGAAAATTTTAGAGAAACAAGGACGATATATTCCTATAAAGAAGATTAACTTCATTACAGCAAAATAAAGAACCCTTGGTAATCATTGATAAAGTTTTCTGCGTTAATGTAAAATAAATAAAATAAACCTACTAACAGAATTTGTAGTAGTACAGAATAAAAATTGCAACTGCATATTGGGAATGGACTTTTAAGTCAATATAGCACAAAATTGGATATGAAGGACAAGACTTTTCACATAAGAAATATGATAATTCAATGAAGCGAAGAAGCACCAGTAAAGAAATAAATAAAAATTAATTAATAAATTATATGTAGAAGAGATAGAAAAGGAACTCACGCAAGAAATGATTAACGATTCATATGACAATAAACGTACGCATCTCGTGAAGCATCCAAAGAATAAGGACTTCACACTAAAATGGGATGGTACAAGTATAAATTGCAATGAAAAGTGTAAAAATCATGTGAGCAATTTTAAATAAGCACAAGAGACTAGTCGACGACAGTCCTGGCTTGGTTAGAAATTACGAGCATAGGCTCGAGGTAAATGAAAAGGAACCTTTCTATGTGAAAACATATCCAATTTCCCAGTAAATATTATTTAAGTGAAATTATAGAAATAAAAGAAATGCTGAAGAACAAGATAACAGAAAAAGCAGAATCGAACTTTATCAGAGAAATATAGAAGATTCAAAGAAACATTATCAATGAAGTACACAGATGCCAAGTGGTTTGCTACGATAGTTTTAAAAGATTCTTTTTGGGCAGGTAACATGAAGAAAATAATACGAAAATACTATTTATTCAAGATAAATTCCCCGACTGATATGTGGAAAATAATAAGACTTTATATATATGAATATCAATTGTAGGCTTAATTGATGCCACGCAAGAGATATTGAACCCACACGAAGAAAATATTTCCAATTTATTATATATTTGTATATGTCTCACTTTAAATAAATTAAGTACCATTTTCCTATTAAAATGAAAGGTGTAAAACCCAAACCAAAATATCAAACAAAAATGAAGGGAGAAAAGTTGAAATATAAACTCACACGATGAAAAATATGAACCCATGAGGAAATAAAGAGGGATAGTTCCCAAGATTATATCATTTATGTTATGTGTAAATAAATATTAAGAAAATGAAAGGGATAGTTCCCAAGATTATATTATTTAAGTGATGTAAATAAATATTACGAGAATAAAAAGGGGATAGTTCCCAAAATTATATTATTTAAGTTATGTAAACATAATATTACAAAAATAAAAGGGACAGCTCCAAAACTATATTGTTTAAGCTATGTAAATAAATATTACAAAAATGAAAAAGGGATAGTTCCCAAGATTATACTATTTAAGAGATGTAAATAGATATTAAGGAAATAAAAGGGATAGTTCCCAGAATTATATTATTCAAATTAGATAAATAAGGTATCAAAGTAAAAAGGGATAGTTCCCAGGAACACATTATTTAAGTCATGTAAATAAAACATTAAGGAAATAAAAAAAAAGGACAGTTCCCAAGATAATATTATTTAAGTTAGAATAACTAGATATTAAGAAACAAAAAGGGATAGTTCCCACATAAGAATATAGAAAAATTAGACGTAAGAATATTAGCTAAGTAAATGTTTAGAAAATACCATTAAGTAAAGAAATTGCAATGTGCCTATATTTTTCGTAGTCAACTATGGCATATTGACAGTTTCTTAACTTGGGATATGCTGTGGTATTTTCTTGAAAGTAAATGAATAAATAAATAAAAGAAACAAACAAATAAAAATCAAGGAAAATAAAATACTATTATGTTTATTTTAAGTAAAAATAATTTTACATATTCAATATAAATTACAATTTTATATATTTCAATATAATAAATATTTTATTAAATAAAATACAGAATAAACTCACTAATTAAGGTAAATGTATGTAGTTTTAATTATATTTTTAGTGCTTACTAAAAATATCATAGCTATGCAATAGTATGCACATCAATGCAATATGGGTTGCATACCCGTAAAAATAATAGCACAATTAAAAGGAATGTAAGAATTAAAAAAATATTAACCTCAACTTAAATAAATTAGTACACAGGAATTAAATATCTATAAAACAATATTCAAACACTGACCTCCGTTTAATAAAAAAGGATATATAAGAATTTAAAGCATTATTATTAGTGGTCAATAGAAAGTAGGTCAACCAGGTAATACATTCTTCTAACAGCAATTATAGTTCAGAAATAGGAATTATCACAAAGAATATAAATATTATAACCACCAACAGTGTCAAGAAGAAATGTTATGTATCACTATACACGTTTTACTTATATTTTCTGTATAAAATATTATTGAGTGTACGTAAGGGGCACGATCTGTTTATTTTCTTCTCTACACAAATACATTCCAAGAAAGCCCAAGCTAAAACCAAAAATACAATATTAAACAAAGGTCTATATACATGAATAAATAAATATATACCATTTATTTCACGATCACAAGATCAATTGTATTCTTTTCTGTATGGGACAAGAAATGCACGCAAAGGTATATGATTTATCTGTTTTCGATATACATCAATGCATCCAGAATATAAATATTGTGGTCTAGTTCACCATTGAAAGTAAAACATTATGCTGGCTATGCAAATTCACTGATGTTCACAAAATAAAAGGACATTGTAGAATGTACATCTAAATATGCGATGGTACATAATTTTATCCACGTATAAATGACATTCCAGGCTAAAATAAATAAATAAAGCATTAGTCAGTACATAATATAAGACAATAAAAGAATACTTACCAACGAATAAAATCATTCAAAATGTCGATGGAATAAAAATAAAAAGATATGTAAAATAATAACAACAACAAACATGGTGGAAACAAGGTCACGTGATTGCATAATTTCGATAGTTACCGAAATTAACACGGAGGGCGTGACAGACGAAAATTCAAACGAAACGCACGATTTAAAAACAAAATAAGCCGCGAGTCAAATGTTTATCCCTATAAAAAGCGGGACAGAAGCGAAAAGCAGTCAGTCGATAAGTGGTCCGGATTCTCTTAAAAACTCAAAAGAAAATAGTGAAACCAGTGCGCCGAAGAAATAAAGGGTCTAAAGGCATAAACGCCTTAAGATTCAAACACCGTGGTCGCAAGAGGCGACAATGATAAGTGCGCTCGAAATACACGAAGAGACGACAAGGAACGCGATTGGATCGCAGAAAGAACCCACAATAATAAATTCAAATAAAATGGAGGGATTGAAATACCAGGAGGAATTTGATATGCTATATAACGAAGAAAAGTGAGTACAAGCACAATAAATAAACTTCATCTTGCAATTCTAAAGTAAATAAATAAAAAGGCCTTCATGACTGCTCTATATATATTAGTAAATTTCGCCGGATAGCAATAAATTTTTAGAATATTATTTAAACAATTAAAAATAAATTCTTCTTTGAATACGTCCTTGGGTCGACGTGTGAATCTTGGCTCGAGACGTTTTCAACGAGGTATTGGTAAACTCTCCGGATAGCAATAAAAATTTAGAATATTATTTAAACAATTGAAAATAAATTCTTCTTTGAATACGTCCTTGGGTCGACGTGTGAATCTTGGCTCGAGACGTTTTCAACGAGGTATTGGTAAATTCTCCGGATGGCAATGAAAATTTTGAACGTTATATAAACAATTTAAAACAAACTCTTCTTTGAGTAAGCTCTGGATTGACGTGTGAATCTTGGTTCAGAGCGACTTAACGAGGTGCTAACGCTTTTATAGGATAGCAGTAATCTTCGAAACATGAGCATACATGAAGGACTAGAGCAGTAAATTTTATTTTTATTCATCATTAACAATTCTGTAAAAATTAAGGATTGCAAGGTGCTTGTACCGCGGATGAAAGAGACTGGATATGACAATGAATTAAATAATGTATTGTATTGCATAGTTATGATATTCAATAATGTTTTTGTAAATATTTATATATAAAATAAAATAAGTTGTGCTGACATTCTATATCTATTTATTTATACCCATCCCAGGAGAATCTAAGGAAAGTAAACATCACAATCACAGCTAGAACTCACAATAAGTATAAGACTGTGACACATCATCCGATATAAAAAATATAATTAATTCACACTTAGACCCTGAGATCAATAAAAAAAATATATTAATTTATTAACTCAATTTTGGTCATCAACCAATATAGAAGAAGTCACAGCAATATGTACATTACGTATAAATGTATATATGTATACTTTTGATAGTTATTATCCGTTAATGTACGTTACACATTCAAGTATTTCATATCCTATTTATTTATAAATAGAAAGATTTTTCCATTAAAATCCAAACAAAATTAAACCTAACTTGACCATTTAATTTTTATTTATATACATGTTTGCTATAAAGATTAATAATTATTATTTCAAGACAAAAGCAAAAGTTGAGTTTTGTTGGTCAATGTTATTAAGATTTTGTTTGAAGTTTTTCAAAAATGATAAACCAAAAATTATTTTAGATGGAATAACTCCACAGAGGGGCAATGGAGAGCACTTCATATTGCGGACAGATAATAAATATAAAATGTGCAGCAGTGTTTGTGTTACGGAAACTTTCTAATTTGAAAGTACCGTGTTGTGAATAAAACAGAAGTTTACACACACTTTTATTTAAATAACCCGGTGTGTGCTGGTGTATGGTAGTCGCTACAATGATTACAATAAAATGTGTTTACGCAAAATATAAAGGTGTATAAAATAAGAAACATACTTAAAAAGAAATAGATATAAGCAGAAAAATTGCGTTGCTTCTTTCAAAGCCTTGTAATAAATAAATACAATTGTTATAGTATTTTATCGCTCATGGAAGGCGGTCGCTTTATTACATATTTTAGACATGTCTAAGTTGTGATTACCAAAACCTATGTGAAGAGAACTTTCCGAATATCGAACGTAAAATTATCTGATAAATTTTAATTAAAGGCAGTCTTCTTTTGCATATATCGATAATCTTTGTTTAAAGTGTAAGTTAAATATACTACACCTTCTTATTGTACCAAATTATAGAATATCTTTTGGCACCAAAACTAATCAAATAAACTTCTTTATATGCCTAAAAATCCACTGGAAACAGTGGTTAATGAAAAATTTTAGACTATCGTAATGCCGATGCCGTGATTAATCAGAAATCAGTATGAGTTGTTGATAACTAATACACCACAGCACACCAACTTGCTTGGTATTAGAGCATAGTTAAAATACTACCTACTTTCTAAATTCACAAAATCTTCTGAATCTCTGATCCTAATAGTTTACAAAAATATGAGTACAAATAGGTATTTAACTCTATGTAAATGTTTTGTAATTATTTTACATTTTGTGTCTATAACATATTACCCATTTGTCCTGTATATATCATAATTTTAGAGTTAACTATCACACTTACGAATAAAGCCTCTCATGAATTATATTATAGTTGCAGTTGGTTTTTGAAGGTCAAGAAAAGGATTCGTGGATCTGAGCTTATCGTTACCACATTGTATAGCCAAAATGTTTGAGCAACTTAGTCGTTGAGATAAAATGTCATAAACAAAAAATCCAGTACTTGATTTTCTTTATTCTGATTTTTTTTGAAAAATGACCTCTAGACTTAATAAGTATTTAAAAATGGTGAAGATTGTAGATTGAGTCCGGAAGCAAAAACCCTAACAGATAAAAATTAAAATAATCTACCTACATATTTCTAAAAAGTTGTCATCTTCAGTAAACATAAATGAAAACAGTGCTAAACATGCGTTTCTGAATACCATCTTGAAGATGTGCTCTACACCAAATTACCAATGGAGTATCAGTGGTATTTTAATGCTTGCATTCAGCAGACACAACAGTTGCGCAACTGTTCAGTGATCATGCCCAGTAGACAACCGCTCACTCTGAACATGTTCAGGAGTGGACGCCATTTTTGTGAGCGGAAAAATTCTGTACGCATGCGCCATTGATGCATTCCAAGACCAACCCAATACATAATTTTGAAGAAAGTTACTAGAAAAGTAAGATACAGCAAATTAAAGGTATTGTGCAGAAATAAATGTATTATAATATTGAAGTTCACCCAGTATCTTATTCGGGGGTTGGAAAAACCAGCCCTTACACTAAAAACTCCGCCAAAACATTACGCAGAAAAACAATTTATTATTATTGTTTATTCTGTTTAATTTGTATAATTTTAACTTATGGCAGCAATGAAAAGTACCAGATGACAGACAATTACATAAAGGTGAGCGGTCCTGTCCAGCGAACACTCAACTGTTGCGAAGTGAACAGTTGGAGCGGGAACGGTTCCCGATCCGCTGCTGAATGAAAGGAGTATTTTAGTTAAATAGCTTCGCTGCTGGGATATGTATTTTGATTATTTAATTTTACGATTATCAGGGATTTTGTTTGTTTTGCTTGATTTTTAATATTCTGGGCAGTACCGGCCTGTCAAGCAAAAATGAAAATATCTGATTTTACAAAAAAAGCATCGTTTGTCATTAACGGAATATTTCAGGAAGTAACATGAGGAGACATTGACATTCTATTTCAGAATAATTCTCCGAACTACCTTTCAAATTTTACAATATTATGATTTCAGTAACTTCTCCAATATTAGTGTATATTTTGCGAAACATTTCGTTCTTCAAACAATGAATTACAAAACCCATTAGTGTGGCGTACAAGCAAAGACTTTTTGTTGTAAACAAAAGAGCCTTCCCTTCCTTTTAAAATTAACTTTTCAAATGCATACGTACGTGTATATACCAGAATATTTATTTAGGATATAGGTCATTTAACATGGGATCCCAAATATATAAGGTATGTATATTTATCTGAAAGTAGCGATAAATCATCGTAAAATTTAAAAAGCTCGAGCTTATTCTTAGAAGGGTTAGTGTAAATATAACCTAGTTCGTTTCTAAATTTAATCTATACTCTCTTGCCCATTCACATGTCGTTTGTCAATTTGTCGCTTTTGGTATACACATTGATCAATTTCACTAAAGGGTCAATGTGATACATGAAAAATGATCGTGTTCATGTTCATTATTAAATTTAATTTCGTTTCAGCATTTTTATCGCAGTTTTTAATAATGTTCGACCAAGAGTTAAAGTTGTCAAAGTCTTACAAATACACTGATTTCCCAAAAGAACTGGGTCAATGCCTACACTACGAATCTATTCTTTGCAATCAGTCAAGACTGATGAATTTTTATGAGACGAAATAAAATTCGCTATTTTATACTAATGTTATATTAATATTCGATGATATTGTATATTAAATGCTTCAAAACTAAATACTTAGTTTTAAAGCATTTAGTACATGTACTAAAGAAAATTTGTTGCAAATATTAATAAGCAATAAGGCAGTGCAATGTAGTGAAATGAAAAGTCAAGTTAATAGTCTAGCTTTTTAAGTGAATTATATTCCAATCTTTCTGACACAGTAAAATAATTTTCGAACTCAATAACACAATTCAACTTAATGAATAAATCTTATATAGGTCGAACTACTACTAATGATTCAGTGAAATATAATCCATGTGTTTTATAAAGGAAGGTAAGCAGCTTAGAAAACACACTAGATCACAAATTTAATCAAAGAGAAAACGTGAAATTTGCAAGGTAAACTTTTTACAGGAATTTATTGGGATCAGTAATTCGATAATCCATTAACGAAAGTTGAAACCGAAAAGAAAAAACCCGCTGAAATATTTGAAAAGACTATCGAAAAGTTTAAGAAGGCGGGGTGGTAGGTAGCAGAAGGAGAGAGAGAACGAGAGAAAGGATCGAGATTGTGGGCAAAAAAATTTATTTTCGCTCAGTTTCTCGAGGTGACATCGATTATATTAATGACCTTTAGGATGTTGGATGCAGACATGTTTTTTTTACAATTAAAATTTTTCCACAAGTTCCCGGAAAGTCCTCTCCGTAGGTAATTAAGTGTTTTTGTTTTCTTCGCCATGGCACGCAAAAAGAAAATATCTGGAGACGTTCCAGGAGTCGCTGTGATGAGAATAATGATTGTCGTAAAGTAGGAAATGGATTTGTTTGCAAGAAGAGGTTAATTAATTTAATTTCATTTAAGTCAATCCCACAAGTTAGTTCTTGAATATTTTAAAGAGAAACGAAAAACTATTAGAGTAATTTTTTATATTAAATAAAGGTAGAAGTAAAAATGTAACAACCTAGGTAAGTTCTAAAAATATATTTATGAACATTAATTTAAGGTTATTCACTGATAATTGAATTACTCAAATTTAATTATAAAAATTTACCCACAAGTCAGATTTGAACCCACCACCTTCCGAAGCGAATCAGGTGATTTTGTTTTCAGCCCACCAAGTGCGAAAAGAGTTCGAGTCTTATAAATCGTACTAAATCACTTCAAGTAATCTATATATTAATACGTGAAGAAGAAAAAACTCTTCGGGTGATATACAAAATGCACCAATGTGAAGCACATATAAGTCTATGGTCCAACAGTCACACAGAGTAGAGATTGTCTCTTTATACGAGTGTATCGTACTATGTACTACAAATACATTAAATAAAATAAAATAAAACAATCATTGTTAAATATCTATATATTGATACTTGAAGAAAAAGCTTTTTTTAAGCATATTGCACGCACGGAGGAGTGTAGAAAGGTAAAATTTATGTATAGTATTAAATACATTAAATTAAGAAAATAAAAAGATCGTCGGCAGTCATACGTATTTACGAAATTTTAAATACTTTTAAAATTAGTGTTTGCACATTCTAACACTTAAATTGGAGTTGGAAGAATGTAATATGCTACATAGGGAATTTATAAAAAAATATACTGAGCAGGCAAAGGAAATGGGTAAAAGTAGATGATATGTATAAATTATGAGTAAATATCGTAGAAAATAAATAGAGCTGAAGTTATAAAACCAAAAATACTTGATTGTCTGGTTTACTTGAATACGCAAGACGAAGAATCGAGAAAATCACATCGAGGAAGATATGAACCAACCAATCAAGACAAATATATGAAAGATATACATTAACAAAAGAATGATAGGAAATTATGGAACAGTATGGCAGGCTGGCAGAGATGAGATACGTCTTATGGGAGAAAGGAAAATTAAATGAAAAGGACATGTTGGCATACAATTTATAAAGTGCTGTCTAAATATAATAACCTTTTAATTCATATTCTAATCTCCGATATTGAAAATAAATTAAATCTAATCGATATTAATGAAATATACTACGAAATTATTTTTTAGAAACAAAGAGGAAAAATCATATAATATGCAGGAAATTATAAACTTTCTGTTTAGTAAGAAGAGAATATTGGTTTCTATCAAATTTTGCGGTCTAGCGGACATAAGATACGATTTTAGTTGTGGATCATTGCCAACAGCACCACGTACACTGAAGAGGCCTTAAAGGCCGAAACAGGTGTCTGTGCGTTCGCTGTTAGTAATAACACCTAAGTGTATGCTGTGTATCCCAACTCGTACATATTGCAGTGATAATCAAGATCACTTTTAGATTTAATTTAGTTAAGTACTATTTTATTTATTTTTAAATGATCATTGTATATAAATATTTATTAAATTAGGATTTTAGCAAATTTAAATTTATTTAATTAAAATCATGTAGGAATGTTATTATAAACTTTATTCATAAAATTAATAATAAGAGAGGCTCGTGGGATGGAACCTTGGGGTACCTACCTATGTGAATTTGTCATTTGATGATACTGTTCGGAAGCGAGCAAAGGCGCTGACCAGAATTAATCAAGACAGAGCCATTACCTTAGTGTATATACAGGGTCGTCCAAAAGTCTGGATTCACGTGGATTTTGAGTAAACTATTCACTTTTTTGGAAAACTGAATTCTGTATCTTGAATGGGAATAAAATTGCAACTCAATAGTATTTTTTATTTCAAAAAAATTGTTTATAATTTTGAGATAAAGTTAATAACAATGTTTTTTTAAATGGAAACCTACCGTGATTTTTATTTCAGAGAGAGTACTTTCGATAAGAATTGCATTGGCATAGAAATTTTGGCTATAAACCTTACGATTATTGTTTAAATTAATATTAAATTTTCGATCCGAACACTCGTTCGCGCTTGTTCGGAAAATACACGAACGTGTCTTCTCTTACCACGTTTCCAACTGTAGGCATGGGTCCACCCCCTAATAAAGCATTCTATTGAAGGCGTTACGTTTATCTTGAATGAAAGCATTTTTTTTTATAAAATGGGGATCTACCGCGATTACGATATTTAAACGTTATGAGAAAGTACAACGTAGTTTAATAAAAAATAATTTTATGGTCTTTTTCCGTTTTTAGACACTTGGAAGGTCCAAATCTTATCTCATTCTGTTTTTGGTATTACTAGTGTACGTTTACGGAGCGAATTTGAATTTTTATTTTCTGTTTTCTTGAACGTTTTGTTTGTTGTTAATTGTGTTGTTTTGGTATTGACTTTATCTATTATTTTTGTGATCTGTGATTTTGAACAATTTGCGTAAATATGGAACTGGTAGAGAGAGAACGGATAGAAATTCTAATTATGGTGGGATACGGCGACAAAAAGCGATCACATCAAGAAGCTTGTGATCTCTTCAATCAACTTCACCCCGAGCGAAACCCAATTTCAAAATCGACTGTTGCAAAAACATACAGAAGATTTTTTGAAAACGGAACCGTCAAGAGTCTCCCAAGATCTGGCAGAACCAAGACAGCAACGAACGACCATGTCGCACAGCTTGTAATGGAAAGGATTATTGAGGAGCCAATCATTTCAACCGAGCAGTTGGCACTAGATTATGATGTAAGTGCCACTTCTGTCAAGAGGATATTGAAAAACCAAAGTGCCAAACCATATAAACTGCAACTTCAGCAAGAGCTGACCGCAGAAGATTACGATCGTCGCCTCCAATTCTGTGAATGGTTATTCTTCCAGCAAGAACAAAATTTGAATTTTACAAATAACATCATATTTTCGGACGAAGCAACATTCTGCCTAAATGGAATAGTCAATCGTCACAATTGTCGATATTGGGCGCTGGAGAACCCCCACTGGATGCAGGAGCACCATACCCAACATCCCGAGAAACTTAATGTATGGGCAGGTATTGTTAATGGGACAATTATTGGTCCTTTCTTCATCCAGGGCAACTTAACTGCTGTATTGTATTTGGATTTGCTAAGGAACCAGATAATTCCAGCGATTCGAAGAATATTTCGAAATGCAATTCCGAATCAAGTTTGGTTCCAGCAAGATGGTGCACCGCCTCATTTTGGTATTGCTGTAAGAAATTACCTACATGAAATCTTTCCCGAAAGGTGGATTGGAAGGAGGGGAGCCGTGGAATGGCCACCACGATCTCCAGATCTCACCCCATTAGATTTCTTTTTATGGGGATACGTAAAAGGTTTGGTCTATAAAAGTAGACCAAGAAATCTAGAGGATCTGAGAGAGAGAATTGAAGAGACCATGGCGAATATACCTCAGGAAATGTTGAATAATGCTGTCCAAGGTGTAGTTCATCGAGTTGGATTCTGCCAGGAAGTTAATGGCGAACATTTTGAACATTTAATATGATTTTGGTAATATCTAGTTTAATTTCATTGTTTTGTTTGTTTTAATTTTATATTAGGAGTATTTTTTTTTACACGAAATTTTAATTACAATTTTTATTTATATTTTGTGTTTGTTATTTTCCTGTATTACCCCATTTTTTAATAAATAAAAATATCTGTAAAATATTTTTAAAATCAAATTCGCATTCAGTAAGAAAAATTTTTGCTTATTACTAAAGTAAGAAAAATTAGTATAAAAAAAGTTTAAAAAACGAGTGGTCACAAATCATTTTTAAAAATGTGTGCCTTAAGGTCTTATAAAATGGTTTTTTTATATTATTATAAAAAATCATTTTATAGAACTTGAGGCACTCATTGTTTAAAATAACTCGCTTTGCATTTTGCCATTCTTATGGCGTTTTTTAATTAAAAGAAAAACTGATTTCATCGATTGAGGGATTTTTGTGGTAATTGGTATTTTTATTTTTCGTCTTCTTGACACTGCTGTTATTTAAATTGACATAATGAAAGAGAAACTGCACATCCGCAGTTCCGTGGATTGATGTCTAATTAGGACGCCGAAAACTATGACGTTGCGTTTTTAATCATTAATCTAATATTTTATTCTGAGATATTTACTAATTTTTACGCTTCTTTCCTTACGTTTGCCAATTACGTTTCGGATCTAATTTTTATTAAACTACGTTGTACTTTCTCATAACGTTTAAATATCGTAATCGCGGTAGATCTCCATTTTATAAAAAAAAAATGCTTTCATTCAAGATAAACGTAACGCCTTCAATAGAATGCTTTATTAGGGGGTGGACCCATGCCTACAGTTGGAAACGTGGTAAGAGAAGACACGTTCGTGTATTTTCCGAACAAGCGCGAACGAGTGTTCGGATCGAAAATTTAATATTAATTTAAACAATAATCGTAAGGTTTATAGCCAAAATTTCTATGCCAATGCAATTCTTATCGAAAGTACTCTCTCTGAAATAAAAATCACGGTAGGTTTCCATTTAAAAAAACATTGTTATTAACTTTATCTCAAAATTATAAACAATTTTTTTGAAATAAAAAATACTATTGAGTTGCAATTTTATTCCCATTCAAGATACAGAATTCAGTTTTCCAAAAAAGTGAATAGTTTACTCAAAATCCACGTGAATCCAGACTTTTGGACGACCCGGTATATTTGCAACCGATAAGCGATATAATTTTGTTATTTATTTATAATCCAGTATAATTCATAACATATAATGAAAATTTTAGTATGTTGATTGTTTTATTGTCGTATTAATTTGATTATGTTATCATAACATGCAAAGATTTAATTTAATGTTTAAGATATAGTTAAATATAAATATACTTGTTTTACTTGTGAATTAGTATTTTTAATAAATTATATCATAAGGTTTTTCTTGTATTTTTGTTTATTTTATCTGACCTGGAGACGACTTGAAAGTATTCACTTTGAAGAAGGAGTGTTGTTATATTTTCTGCCCTTGAGACGAAGATATCATGAGTGTTCTTTTAAAACTGAGCTAGTGATGTGTAAAATTGCTAAACCTACTGTTTTGCAGAAAATTATGACATTTTAGTCTAGCTAGTGATGTGCAAAATTGCTTGACCTACTGTTTTGCAGAAAATTATGACATTTTAGTCTAGCATAAGGCCCAGTACTAAGATATATGTTTGATTCTGCTCTTATTTATTATTTAAAGAAATTAATTTATTTTTATGAAATCATTAATAAGAGTCACAGCAATATGTGCATATACGTTTACGTATAAGTGTATATATGTATACACTCGGATTCAAGAAAGATGATCCCTGCGTCACTACTATATAATTCTATCAAAGAATTATGTCTATATCCGAATAACAAATAGTATCAACTTGTATAACAAGGATAGCATAAGCGAATGCATGTGTTTTCAGTGCGATGCAAGCACGACATACGTTTCATAGAATTTATTTGAGCAAGACAAAGACGGAGTGATTGCATGCGCTGTATTATTTCATACACTTCCGTTTAGCGTTTTGACTTTGACATTAACGCTTTGACATTTCTAGTAGTTTGATCGTTTGATTTCGTTTCACAATTTGTTTGTTGTTTCAATCTTCATTAAACCAGAATGTCACGACGCCGTAAAACATTACGGTCACAAGCTCAAGGACTCGTTTTAAATTTATTAGAATATTTCGAGCAAGAGAAGGTTAATGGTGGTCATCTAATATACCTTACATCTGTACAACAGGTAAACATTGTGAGATTTAACATTTTACAAATTCTAATGAATATCTTTTAGCGAGTAGCAGATGCATTGAAGGCAGGAGTAGCTTCAGTAAAACGTATTAAAGCCCGATCACTAAATAGTCCTGTTCTATCTAGTCCAGGGAAGAAAAGGCCCCATATAAAAGCTTAAACAGACCATTTGGCAGAAAGCTCTAAAATGAGTATCCGAAATACATTATACATGATGTATTTACAGAGTAAGACCTTAAAAATGTTGAGTATTGAAGTAATAATATCTTTAATTTTAGAAAAGCATGTTACAGTACAAACTTTAAATGCAGAAATTGCTGAAAACCATATTTTATTGAGTAGAAGCAGTTTAAATCGTGTACTTCATAATATTGGCTTTAAATGTAAAAACGAGAATAATCGCCGAGCGTTAGTGGAGAGATCCACCATAACTGAGATGCGATTATTATTCCTGAAGAATTATTTAAAAAACATAAATTCACCTTTTTAGAGAGAAGTGATATTTCTCGATGAGACTTGGATTGTTTGTTTTGTACCCACGTTATTTCTCAATAAAGTTCTATTATCATTTGTATTTTGGCATATGTTAAATTTAGTACATTAAAAGACTATTGAGTTTATATTACATATTTTTAATAAACGATAAATGCGATTATCTAACTTAGTTATCTAATTATACATAACCTAAAATTAGATCGATCAATCTAACCGGAAAACGTAGGATGTCATCATTATGATTTCCATGTTCATTTTATAGTTTACAGTACTTATCATGATGGCGAAGTATTGATTTGAATCATACGATATTAAAAAATGACGCAGGGATCATCTTTCTTGAATCCGACTATACTTGTGATAGTAATTATTCGTTAATGTACGTTACACATTCAAGTATTTTATATTCCATTTGAATATCGATTTATCTGTAATATGTACATATCATTTCCAAAATTAGTGTATTCCTTGGTAACTCGTATGTTCTTCTTGTAATGCAGCGTAAGGGGCTTAAAAAGATACTCATTTAAATACACGAACTCGGATCAAATCCGAAACGGCAAGACAAATGAGACAATTCAAAATGGTAGGACATAAATAATGTTTGGTTTCTCGTCCTGAATAAATATCACTTTTGCAATCTTGACTTGAATAACAGGGACATAAGTACTTAATCCTGGCCATAAAGAGAAAAGCAATTTTCTTTTTTCGTCTTTCTGTCTGCCGTGGAACAATCTTTCCATTTTCCCTTTATATTTTCTTAATGAAAAACAATCTAACATCAAAAACAAAAGAGGCCTCTTTAAGCGCACAACTTTCATAGAGAAGTTCGTGTTTACTGCTCGGTGCTCTCAATGACGTCAAGGGAAGTAATACTAAAACGTATAGTACAAAGACCAGCGCCGGTAACGTTGAATTGTTGATTTAATTGAGTGATTTCTAAATTGAAAAGTTTCCATTTAAAAATTAGTGAAACATCTTTGTAAAACTGTCATCACTGCTATTTTGAGGAGCTTTAATATTTCATTGATCCGTCATTCAACACTTTAAAAGTTTTCAAGCGAGAAGCTTCTTGCTTGAAATATTATGTCAGCACGTTTATATAAAGTTAAAGTTATATTTGTATATAGTATATATATATATATATATATTAAAATCCTTTGCCGAAAATACACAAGAAATCTATTAGAAGTAATTAGTTATCTTGGCGTAGCAGCAATGTAATGACAATTAATAACAAAAGAAGAGTTTGACAGCAAGCTGTAATCTAAATGTTCCAATGACTGACAAGATGTAATGCAAACGAGAAATGTGTAAATGTGAAAATGTCAATAATTAAGTATAAAACACTCGCTATTACCTATACAGTTTTATGAAGGTCTTGATCTATCATAGACATGCATTAAATATCGACGCAGATTGTACAATTAAAAGAGTAATATAATTTATGATGGTCAATCAGAATTTCTGATGTCGATCGTCAGCTGCTATTTAGATAGAGTTTAGAGTTTCCTATAGCGTCTGTCCACACATCTATTTTAAAGACTCATATCTCTGGAACTGCTTCAATTTGAACAATTGTTGTTTGCGCGTGCCGTAATGTTACGTGCTTCATAGTCTTTACATAATTCAAATCAAAGCATATTGGAAAGAAATAGGCCAAAAGAATGCTAGGCTATTCTATCGCTAGTACTTGAAAAAGAACATTTGCTTTTCTTCAATGTGCTTTTAATATGTTTTATAAGAATAAGTTCATAATTAAGTTAATAAATTCGAAACATTGTTTTTTTTACATTTGCATCTTTATATAATTATTAATTAGATTTTTAAATTTTAATCGTGCCTAATTTACCTCTAAAAGGTCTAGATTAAAACCTGACCGCTGTACTAGGCAAAATTAGTACTACCAGATTTTGATGAGGGTCAAGACTAACGATCAGTCTGACGGGATGTGACCGACTGACGTAAAATAAAGTGATAAAAACCTAATCATAGAAAATAAATTATTATCGATAGGACAGTTACAAAATATTTATCAATATATTGCCTACTTTATCAAAGGACTAGAAACCTGAAATTATCTTACTGTAATATCTGCGTATCTATATAGTTTCGTGTTATTTTTATTATCATTCTCAGTTGCTTCCTCCAACCATCTTGTCCTCTTCGATTTTTCCTGGTATGGCTTGCAGTCTACTTCATTTCCTGTTCTTAACCATTTTATTCTAGCGGCCTTCTTTTTCTCTAATATTTCCATTCCTTTTCTTTTGTTTTGATTTTTTTGCCTAAAACTTTATCCGCCGCGTCTTCAATACCTCTTTTTATGTTGTTCTATTCTTCATCTATATTTTCATCCTCCGTCGTTCTTGAAAATTGTTTTGTGACGTCATCTTCCTACAGTTCCTTCTTTTCTATTATGCTCTCGATCCTCCATCTCTTCTTCGTTGTGTGTTTTTTATTTTCTCCAACCATTCTTAATTTTGTCTTCGCTTTCACAGGAATGTCACGTCTGCTCCTCGGAATGATCCTACATCCTAGATCATTTTTGGTCTCTTTTTATCTATTAAAATATGGTGTACCTGGTTTTCTGTGCTTCTGCCAGGGACTGGCCAAGTTACTTTATATTTTGTCTTGTGTTGATATTTCGTGCTGACTATAAACATATCCATTTCTGTTGCTAGGTGTCCCAATCTCGCACCATTGTTATTCGTTTCGTCATGCACTGTTTCTTTCCCAGGCACTGAATTCCAGTGTTCTTCTTTCCCCATCTTTGCGTATAAATCTCCCAGAAGAATGAGTGTGTCATGTTTTGGGATCCCCTCGTAAATCTTTTCTATTCTTCCATAGAACTCGTCCTTTTCTTGTTACGATGCTAGTAGGCGCATACGCATTTATGAGTGTGATATTCGCTATATCGTTTTTCAATCTTATGTATGAAATCCTTCCATTTATTCTCTTAAACTTTAATAGGTTCCATCTCGCTTCATTACCTATCATCAATCCCGTGCCATTCTATCCTTGTTCGTTCCTCCATACAGGATATACCAACGTTGGTCTTTAATTTTTTATACTCAGTATTAATGTTCTTGTATATGTCGCAGACTAATAGTCATTTTCGGCAAATAGCTTTTGCCTAGGCAAATGATATCTACCTTGGCAAATAGCTCCAAATCATTTATTTCTGCTCAAAAGCTATTTTCCCTAGGTAAATGGTATCTGCCAGCTGGGTTTTTAGGCAAAAATTTTCACAATAAGAAAAATATAGTAGGCGAATAGACTTCTTCTCTTAAAACGAAATAAACAATAAATAAACACAAGTAAACCAGGGAGATTGTATTTTTGGACAAAAGAAGCTGTCAATTGGACAATTTATTTTGGCAGGTATTGCTGGAATGGCATCTACTGTTGCACAAATTTCCAGTCTTGAAACAGGCACATCGTTTAGTATGGTACTGGGTTTTTGAAGGCCTACATTGGCATTTTGAAAATCCTTGACCCGAAAACATAGACTGCTTGGCGCAGGCTTCTCTTAACGAAATAAAGCAATCTTGGTGAATATCATCATAAGTAAAACTAACTGACGAAACAGGTTTTATGTCACTCCTAGTCAGCCAGTTTTTTAACCGTAGGAATATTCTCAATGGTTTCTCCTACGTACGTCACAATTTGAGAATCGGCAACCTGTACTATATTTGCTTCGCCTGATATCTCCAGGAGGTCATATGTTTTGTCATAAAATTTTTCTTTTGCTGAGAGGGCCTAAGTTTTATTCTGAACTTGTTTTGAACAAAAACTTTTTAAAATCGCACTAATTTCATTGGTTCGTTGCAGCTTCCACGGCTTTTTAATTGTTGTTTGTTCGTACTTTGCATTCAGCATTAAATAAAATTCATCTTTATCTACCATGATGTTAATATTAACTTACATGTTATAGGTAGAAAACTGCTAAATGAAGAATCGAGGCACATAAACATTAGGTAAACACGGATAAACATAACCTCAAATAAAAATTAAAAACCCATTTGCCTAAAAAATGTTTTTGGCAAATACTATATGCCTAAAATAACTATTCGCCCACGACATGTGTCTTGTTGTGAATCTATTTGCCTAAAAAATAGCTTTTGAGCAGAAATAAATGATATGGAGCTATTTGCCAAGGCAGATATCATTTGCCTAGGTAAAAGCTATTTGCCGAAAATGACTATTATCCTGCGACATATACAAAGAACGGCAACAACGCGTTGTTGCTAGATAAATTGTAATACTGACGATATGCAACTTCTGAAAAGGCATGTGAATACGGTCATGCCTGAGGGTCAGTCCTGACCATCAGTCGAATATGATACGGGCCATAATAAGTTAACGATAATTACCTAAATTGCTCGCGTCAACAACACAGCAGTCGAAAATTAAATTCCTTCACATTAGTTTTGAATGGGTTGTCGTAGCTCGTATGCTTACTAAAAGCAAAATCATATATAAAATCGAAACGCTCATATGGGGAGCAACATAAAAGCAACAGAATTCTGCACACGGAATGTTATAACTGTAGTAAATTGTGAAATAAGACGACAAGCTTCTGTATCGCGCATAGTTTCTACTGTGGTAAAACGCTTTTCGTATACAATTTCATCTATTCCATTTAATCTTTTTTTTCTTCGGTTGGTAGGTACATTGTTTATTAATTAATGGTAATAACAACAGCACTAGTGGCTATTGAATTATATATACGATCGCTGGAATGATGGTAAGTGGCAGCGGGGGCTGTCCGCAAGGAACGCCTTCTAATTTATTACGGCGATAAATGCAAGAACACGCTTTCGCAATATCATCTACGAGAAAATTATCTGGGGTCATGTGGAAAGAAGACCGAAACCGAAAAAAAAAACATTACACGCATCCGTCTCGTTCGCGACGCGATGTAATGATAATTAATTAAAGAGAGAGGTGGAGTAGGAATTGACAAATATCTTACGAGCGACTATACGGCTACGGCTAAGAGAAAATTCCAGTTTTTTTCTTTCAGAATATATACGTTAGTCTTATTGTTAATAGAATCGGCATTTCGAACGATATATTTGACTTGTTTAAATTAGTTTTTGATCTACTGGCACACGAATAATTAACTACAACGTAATATGGTCTTAGAGTAAAAGAAATTAATTAAAAATCAGAGTGAGGTTTCATATTTTCTTTTGGATTCGGCAGATTGATAGGCAGGAAAAATATTATGTCAGAAATATGTACAGCGTAACTGCTGAAATACAATTTGATTAGATCCTTCAGCTTGAGTTTGATCAATTTTGTGGATACGATTAATTGTATCTGTTTATTAAATCAATTTCTTGTTAATATAAAAAAAAATATCGTGCGGATCAATTTAGTGCATGAATATCCGAAATATCCTAATATTATTGATTTATTGATAAATATTGGCATTCTCGGGAACTTTAACAATTTCAACGTTTGCTTCAAGTCTATCATAAATGTAACATTTGACATTACTTTCCCATAAGCCCAAGACTGGCTCAAAAACCGATTGGTGCAACTTACAGAATTTGACGAATAAAATGCACTGTAACACACGAAACGATTAAAATGACATATTATGCCATCTTCCACAGTTCCTAATTCAGTGATGTAAAATTACCGTAATTTATATTATTGGTAAATTACCACGGTAAATTATCATGGTGATTTACTCAAGAAATAGTAAATTACGCAAGAATAAATCTTGGTAAAAAAAGAGCGGTAATTTACCGAAAAATATAAATTAGGGTAATTTTACATCACTGGTCCGGACGTATCAGCCCGAAAATACGACGGACAAAAGAAATAGTGTATAACACCAAGGTTACATAATGTTCGTATAGGAACCAGTGATGTAAAATTACAGTAATTTATATTTTTGGTAAATTACCGTGATAAATTACTGTTCTTTTTACCAAGATTTATTCTTGCGTAATTTACCATTTCCGAGTAAATTACCATGGTAATTTACTCAATAAATGGTAAATTACGCAAGAATAAATCTTGGTAAAAAGAACAGTAATTTATCACGGTAATTTACCAAAAATATAAATTACTGTAATTTTACATCACTGGTTCCTATACGAACATTATGTAACCTAACGAAAATTTAATCATATTCTTCCACTTACAGCACCAAATAAAAAATAATGGTAAATGAATTGCACAGTAGGTATAATATTATAAACTTTTACATATGGTATTACAGAAGTTCCATTCCTTCTGTAATATTACAGAAGGAATGAATGACGATTATACTTATTACAAATCCTTGACATACGTGATAAGGGTGTCATTACTGGAATATTAGTTCTTGCTCCTGGCAGACTAAACGTTTAGGATGGACAACTTAAAGGAGTTGGTACTAACAAAAGCACTTGTAATGGAAGAGAAGGAGTATCAATTTTTCCATCTATTGGCACTATTAATTTCTTTTCTATTACTATGTGACTGTTTTGACTACACTTTAGGGACAGCGGTAGATATTTAAATTAATTTAATCTATCCGATTCCTCAATTATAATGAAGTACATTATCCTACAATGGCAGTGAATAATCATTATTCACTACCTTTTATCACTACCCATCCATATGTTAAGTATTGATATAACGATTGCAATTTTTTTTATCCGTTTTGTTAGTAAGCCACGGCTGTCATTTAAAAGTTGAATTAATTAATTAATATTTACTCAAATTGAAGAGTCAAATTTTTAATGCAAAATCATTTATGAAATATTTTACTAAAAACTTAAAAAAAATGGATTCAGAAAATAAAAATGAAATGCCTTTGACTCCGCCGGAAGTGAAGGAAACTACTAAAATTGCATTACTGAATTTATTGCCAACAAATCAAAAAAATTGTATGAGGCGTAAGGAAAGAAATATAAAATCGTTTGGAGAATCTGTTATGTTGTGTGTTTATTGTGTATTTGTGTATCCACTATCCACAATGTTTAAATGCTCAACACTATGGATCCATTATTCAATACTTAGCAGAATTATTAATATACATCAAGGAATACATTTAGAAAATCAAACTAAACTCGAAAATTTACATTACCCATAATATTTATGAAATATGTAAAAAATACATCAGTAGTCTTCCAAGTTATATTACAAGTGATTTGCTATTTTTAATTTATCAGAACGGTAAATGCATTTCTGGGAATAGTTTTCGCGGATCTTCTGCAACTCTACTTGATGATGGAGGTGGGGCGGCGACATAACAGCATTGAAACGCCACGGCGGATGGAAACCATCAGCAGTGGTTGAGGGCTACATAGACGACTTTTTAAGAAACAAAATAGATACCGCTAAAAAATATCAAGCTCCATGCAAATAAATAATGAAAATAATGTTCCATAAATATTTGCCTCAATAAAAGTATTTTCATAAATATCTTAGAGCCGTGGACAAAGTATAGTATTCTACTCGCATATAATGGTTATTATTCATACGGGTGATTTGCGCCACTCGCTTCCCTCATAACACAAACTTCACCTTTGTCAAAAATAGCCATCATTATACGTTCATTGAATAATATACTATTATTCAGCCTCATAGAAGTTTTTGAAGAAATCTAGATTTTGTTAGTAGTTTTACAGTAATTCAGAGAAGTTATATGATGAGGTCATTATTGAAGATGTTAAAAAGTAAAGTACCCAGAGCAAAACCATGAGGAATACCGTGGAACGTAATGGAACATAATGGGCAAATATACAACAATTGTAGTATACGATGGCTGACGTATGAATTGGAGTAAGTCAGAGCAGAAACCAAAAGATATCATTTTAGCTAGAATTAAGATTTGGTCAAATAATAATAATAATAATAATACGTCGTTCACATGTCATATAAATAAGAATTTCTCGACCAGCTTGCAAATAATACATGTTGTTTTAAATAAAGCGCAAATTTGCAAAATACTATATAAAGGATGATATTGATTGCAAAAGTGCAAATATATATTTTTTAAATTTTTTAAATAATAGCTTGCCAGAATTTATAACCTCTTCTTGATATCAAACATTTTATCAATATTGTTGTTAAATTTCTCAATAGCTAATATATACAATAAGCTTATCAACTATTCCATGTTTGTGGGTGATTTTAGGGTAATAGGATAGAATGTATATAAAAATTAATGGCTTTAGAATGGACGCCTGAAAGTTGTAAATACTTAGTCTAAATAGTGGTTCAATTCTTTTTAAAATTGTGGAATGCCTAAATGCGTTCCCCCCCTTCAAACTCGCCACGGTGAACAAATAATGTTCAATCAAATAATTCAACAATATTAAAATACTGAAAGAGCACTCTCAGTGCTATACAATTTCCTGTTGAATCAGTAGATTTAAATTCCTTGAAGGATTTTTAATATTTTTTCAATAAGCAGAAAGAAATAAGTATGAGCATGTGTACATAAGAAAGCAAGTTTGCAGTGCCTAACATACAAACAAACTTATGTTTTGGGAAGTTAGAAACTCTCAGTTGCATTTGGCAGAGAAACTATTAATGTTACTAAAAAGGAAACAGCAGGCTATTAAACGTACCATATATCACTTAAATATCTTTGTTATTTGCAAATGCTGTATTTAACAGTTTTAGTTTCCTCTTTTTGAAATGTAGGTGTGAGAGAGTTCATTCCTAAGTATACACGGTATCGAAATGCGGTTTTATAATCGCGTCATAAAGCCTATTGACATGTTTTGAATAACGAAGGTTACAAACAACATTGTTGGAATATGCATAAGTAATGAAATAGTATAGTTTATAGCCACACCTACACTGAAAGGAATGCAGTTGTACGGTCAACAAAATGTTAATAGTACCTAAATAGATTGTAACTTTATCAAAATAAAAGTAACGCGGATATTTCTAAGTGGGTTTTTTTCTTGATCAATACCGTGCATTTTATTGCCAATATAACGTCAGCAAATTGTATAGGAGGTTATAGTTCTAGCAGTTAACAATTTTGAATATTGCGGATTACAATTGCTAAATAGATAAACAAATAAATAAACATACTGCTTAATTAATCTTAAAAGTTATATATAGTCATAATCAAAATATATGCCAAAAAATTAATATGCAGATAACATGTGTTATAAAATGATTTGCAAAATTTATGTATTAAAATAGATTTAAAAAATACTGCACCACAGTAGTGAGATGGATGTTGAAATTTTCTTAAAATCATATTACAATAGATGACACATGACACGTCTATGGTAGCGTGCTATTTCATGCAAAGAAAACTTTTTCTTATTGGGAAATAATATCTAAAAATTATATAATAACAAATAATATAATTTAGGACGTTGCCAGATGCTAACATATATTTCACCAATGTGGCGTAACTGGTAGCAGGCAGCTCTGCTAACTTTTGTTCGCTAATTAATATTATCAGAATTAATAACATTAGAATTTTCCAATTCTTTTTATTGCTTAAGGAAAAGGTTTTAATGCTACATGAAATGCGCAAATCTTATGTATAATCTGTTGCACAAATACGCGACGAGATTCAACATCCATCTCACCGTTATAGTACAGTTGTTAGCATGCAGATCCGGCCAACTTCGAGACGTATGTTCGAATCATATCGGCAGTGCTCATTTCTATGTTTCATTACTTCTAACGATGGAAGAAATTATCTAATCTATTTCTCCGAGAGACAATGAAGCTTTATTGGATTCATCTTCATTGATTCTCAATGTGCCATAGAAATATATGCTGATATAAATATAAGCTTTATATGTGACGATTATTTTATATAATAGTTGTTGTATTTTTAATAAGTAAGTTATATACTAATTAAGCTAATAATTCATTAGACAAAATGTTATTAGAATTAAATTCGAATCGAATCCTATCTGAAGTAAAATATTTCCAATAAAACATCAACTAATTTATCATTAGTATATATTTTATGCCGATGATACTCAAATCTACAGAACTTTTCCATCGGTTACTGCTATAAAGGCGTCACTGCTTAATTAATGATGATTTAGAAAGACAAATACTACTACTATTACCTAAAAAACGTAACTTGCATATTAACCCTTCCAAATTTTCATGAATAGTTTTTGGTAATAAAAAGTCCCAACAAGGAATTTGGGACTGTATTTTGATACTTCTTTAAGACTTAAATCCCATATTAATTAGCTTTTAAAAAGGCATACTCCTATTTAAAAATACTATATTCCAACAAACACTGTCTTGATTTAATTTAAGAAAACTTCTGACTGACAGTTTAGCATTATCTCACTTTAACTACGGATATATTGTGTATGGTCTTGATTCCCTCGACAGATGTCGCATTCAGAGAGTTCAGAATAGTTGTCTGTATTTGATATTTGATTTCAAATTCTGGGACTACGTATCTCATAAACTGCAGCTGATTGGGTGGCTGAATATAGAGTATCGTCGAAGACTGTATTGTGCCATCTTGTGCACTCAGTGCAACTTCCTCTCCAGGTTACTTGTTTATGAAATTGTTGAAGCATTTACACCTTTAATAGATTTTGTGATTATTTCAAATAGTTACCTACTACTGAATATGCACCAGCTTATCAGCAATCTCTACTTAACAACTAATGCTGTGGATTTCTGTCTTTGATTCTTCAGCTAAACCTGTTTCTGTTTACTAAGTAATATTATATGTTCACAAGTGCGTATGTTTTTGTTTCTTTTCTACATATTGATTGTTACTGGTAAGGTTACGTGTACCTAGATTCGGCTAGACCTATTATTATAATTATATTATGAAAAGTACTTGTGAAAAATAAACAATTATTACTGAAAATTAATTTTTTAATAACTGACATTATATAATAAACTAGTTGTATTTGCAATCTCTTCGAGCTTGAATCGCCTTTTTCGCGTCCGCTTACAGCTGTCCGTCAATCTCTCCGAGCTTGAATCGCTTTTTTCGCGTCCGCTTAGAGTTTTTTCACAGTTTACTGTAAAAATCAATCACAGTCCTGGCGCCATTTAGAATGTCCGATTTTATTAACTTCTGACGCACCCCTGTACACATATAAATTCTGTCATGCCAATCGTATATATTATTTAGAACTTTTCTTTTTACACAAACCGTTACACTGAACACTGAAGAGCGAGAAGGATAATTAAATGTTAAACATAAATCACGTTAAAGTTTACGAAGGAAGGATGTGCTCAGATTCAAGCACTTTTCGAAGAACCTTTCCGCCACATTGTTTTTTAAATTTTTTATTTCGGATTCGTGATCAGCAACCTCAAAGACTCCCATATACTAAATTTCACCAAGATTAAAGACATTTTGACGAACCTTTCCGCCATATTGAATCCACCATTATGTTTTTTTGACATTTCGACTTGGATTCGTGATCGGCGACCTCCAGAACCCCCGTATCCAAAATTTCAAATTCATACATCAATTTTCAAAAAACTCTTCCGCCATTTTGTTTTTTTTGACATTTTGACTTTGGATTCGTGATCGGCGACCTCATACACCCCTGTATCTAAAATTTCACATTCATACATCAATTTAAAAATAATTCTTCCGCCATTTTTTTTGTGTTTCTTTTCTACATATTGATTGTTACTGGTAAGGTTACGTGTACCTAGATTCGGCTAGACCTATTATTATAATTATATTATGAAAAGTACTTGTGAAAAATAAACAATTATTACTGAAAATAAATTTTTTAATAACTGACATTATATAATAAATGTTCCGGAGCACTAATATCGACAAACAATCATTGAATATCCAGAATTATTGTATAGTATAATTGGCCAAAATATGCATGCGCAGAAATGTACACACGAATATAATAGGTATGTGAAAATACGATTCGGATCCGATATCGGTGATGTTCAACGTGTTCAAGTTATTGACAGAGATTCGAGATATCTCTGGAATTCGCGTTAAAGGAAATTAATTGTCTCTAGAAATTAATCCGTTTCAATAGATCCCCCGAATGGAATGGCTCGTTATGTCTCCAACGAAATAATCACGTTATTACATAATGGAAAGTTGACTATTGTTCGTGCTGATTTCGGGTCCCTAGCGGTAATGCAGACATGAATCCCTGCTGCAGTTACAAAAGTAATAATGAAAGATTGGAGAAAAAGTAGAATCATCTTAAGATAAAATTAAATGAGTAATTGAGCGTACTAGCATTATCGTGCAACCAATTCCTTTTTATTTATTGTTATATTCTATCTCTCGTAAATTTTAAACGGCTATTAACCTAGAAAATAAAGTTAATAATAAAATTAGGTTCTACAGTCTGGGTAGTTTATTCATTGTAATATTTATTATTTTGGTGAAACATATTATTAATTTGATGCTGTTCATTGACTGAATTTAATAAAATATTTTCTAAAGGGGTTGGCAGTACTTCCGAAAGAAGAATTTTATATCATTGTAATAATGCAAAAGAAAAGTCCTGCGAATGAAATTAGCCAGAATCAAGCACTAAATTTACATACCAGGTGTGGCAATTTCATTCCAGGTTTGGTACAAAATACAGGAACGCAATTGAAGTAAACAAAAATGTTTGATATTTATTGCAAGTAATTTTCTTTGACATTAATAAACTTGCAACTTTCTAAACGTTTTCAAAAGCAGTCAACAAATACATCCGATGAAATGGAAATTCGACGGTTACATTTTTCTGAATATCCTCTACGTCTTGAAATCGTTTCCGTTTGAGGTTAGCTTTCACTAAAGAGGAAAAATGCTGGTGTCTGTGAATAAGGTGGATGTTTACTCTCAACAACTCCTTTTTTCGCGAGAAATGTTCTAACAATAAGTGAAGAATGTGACCAACCAACTACTATTTTTTCGAAATTGTGGTCGTCTTCAAGAAATGTGCTTCATTAACATATGTACTAGCGTGGCATATATGGCACATAAAAGTTTTAATTTTTAAACCGCTTATTTAAATAGTTATAAACAAATCTATGATTGTTAATCGATGTGGTTAGGTGGGATGGTATGTTGTATACCAGTAAATATTGGCAGGGAGTTTCACGTTGACGTTGGTAATGCTGTATCCCACATCTAAATTTGTTAGGTTATGTGAATATACGCAAGATAAGGTGTTCTAAAGGGTAAGTAAATTTATCTTCAATTATTTTTAAAAATAAATATTATTACAAGTAATTTTTAATAGAGTGTAAGTAATAGATTGTTCCTACAGACTAATTCATTGATATTAGAAATTAATTTTTATCTAAATAAGGTGTTTTTGTTGACGTTCCATATATGGCAGTCTAGTCTCCTACAATACTTGCATTATAAATTTGTGACAGAATATAGCTGTTGGTTATTTTTAGATTAACTGTGCAAGAAATTGCTGATTTATTGGAACCTCAAGATTTTTGGGAAGATTTTGAAAATCCGTGTATATTGAACCTCGCGAAAATAGAATAAGAAATATTGAAGAAGAATAAGAAATGAGTCGGATAAAGATTCAGCTGACGAATGGGGTGGGCTTTCAGATAATTTAACAGGAAGGCAATTACAGGCTGCTGCAGAAATTGTTATAGTCATTGGTAAACGGATTGGGTGTAGCGATTATGACAAAGATGTCATACCCCTCAGCCACTTCTTAAATGAAAAGCCAAGGTCATATAAATGGCTCAAAAGTCAGGATTTGCCCACTGAAAACAACAGAATATTTCCTGAAAATAATTACACGCAGTACAGAAATATGTCGCCACTACAACTATTTGAATTATTTGTGAACGAAGAAGTTATACAACTGTTAGTCGTAGAAAGCAGTAGATATGCTTTGTTCATAAATTGTCCTGATCCGAAAATATCGCCGGAAGAAATGAAGTGCTTTTTGTCTATCCTAATTGTCTCTGGTTATGATAAAAAACAATCCAAGAAAAGCTACTAGGATTCGGGGGAGGATATGAGAAATACTGAGGTTTACAATTCCATGCGACGGGATCGATTCATTCAGATTATGAGATTTCTTCATTGTGCGGATAACACAGACTTCGATCTTTTGACAAGATGACGAAATTGAGACCTCGGAAAAAATAAAAATAAAAGAGAACTTTTTGACATATTACATAACCGACCAGGAAATTGCGTATGATGAGAGCACGATTGAGTATTATGGGCGTCACGGATGCAAACAGTACATCCGTGGCAAACCAATTCGATTTGGATATAAGTTATGGTGCCAAAATTCTAAAAGTGGATACCTTATAAATTTTGAAGTTTATCAGGGCTCCATACCAAATTCTAACGCAAAATACCATGTCCAACGAAGTAAGATCTTTGCCCTTTAGATTTTATTTTGACAATTTATTGACTTCCATGAATATCATTATACAATTTACCATTTCAAAAATTAATTTTAAATAAAGTACTATCCAAATATAATTCTTCTCATTTTCATAAGTTAACATACTAATGTGCCATATATGTCACAGCCTATTCTTTCTTTTCTGTGAATCATGGATTTAAAAAAAAATACTTTAAACAATAACTGGCCTTATATTGCTCAGATAAATTACAAAATATTACTAACTTTCAAAAAATTTATAATACAGTCCCTAATGGGTTAATCTCTTCATCAGTTCAAGGTAGTATACACCAATAACTGATTATCCTTCTGGTAAAAATTCTTTAGGGATTACACCCTGCTATACAAAAACGTATTCTCGGCTTTTGCAAACGAAACATTTTGAGTCTTGGTAATGTTTTCCAACTCACTGAATGCTCTGGCGCTTTGTATCAGGATCGTACTGAAACATCCTTGATTTTTCACCAGTGACAATCCAGTTAAGAAAATTTGCATTGTTGCATCAATACTGAAAAAATTCTTCGCATGATCGAACTCTTCTCTGTTTTTGCTGATCCGTAAGATTGCATGGCACAAACTTTGGAAAAAACGTCCTCTTTCCCAAATCTTCATGCGAAATTTGTCCAATAGTCTCCTTATTGATGCATTAACTCTTCTGCCATCATTCGAAGGGTCATTCGTTGATCTCGTGCCACAAGTTCGCGAACTATTGCAATCATATTGCAACTTGTACACTCTCACGTCTAACTTTAAATCCTTTAAAGAGCACTAAAATATGGTAGTACAATTTAGCTGTTGTCACAGTATACAGATTTCAACATCTCGTAAGTTTCTATTGCAGTTTTACCTAATTGCCAGCTGTTCTATCCAAAGCCGCCAGCTATATCTTGCTATCGCTGCGCGATATAAGGTAGTCACATAAGTTAGATTTAAATACAAAATACTGATCTTTAAGTAACGCCATCTAGTACTAGTATAATAAACCCAAAAACAATGGTTTCTCAATTTTTATTAAAATAAACTTTAAACCCTTTAAACGTTAACTTTAGAATAATTAATATTAATAATTCAGAATAATGAAATAGTACGAAGTAAAATTGAAGAAGTGGTGCTGAAAATTACGTATTTGAGTAGTTTCAAGAATAACAATTGTGCTTACATTTCTAATTTCTTCCAACAATTCAAAGGGTAATACTAATTGGGGATCAGTTATGGTGTAAAGTTATTGTTTGGACATATTTGATGTAGTCCTACTATTACAATTTGCTAATTTAGTTAGTTACAGTGACAAACAGTTTGGTGCTGCCTATACCAAATCTATTGTATTTATATGCACACATTTCAAGACAGACCAAAATTTGCTTTAATAGTAATCAATTTCTCCTTGGTTCTACTTTACGATTATAACAAAATGCACTCATTGGTAATAATTTCCAGAATTTTAGTAATTTCAATAGCAACTTTATTTATCCAACAGTTACAAGTCTAATTACAGAACAAAAATGGGCAATATTGAAATATTTATAATAAATCCTTTTTAATACTGTACTAAATCAGCCCTCAAATACCTTATAGATTACATATTCTGTTAATATTAGAGACCAAATAACGTCTACCAAAACTGCTTCACTTTAGCAACGCAATTTTTCCATTAGAATTTATAAAAAATTACACATCTACAAATATTATCGTATAAATTTAACCAAAAAATGCAAAAAAATCATAACTATTTACCAAGAGTTTTCTTTATACTACATTTCGGATAATCAGTTTCCTTGTACCCTGAGAATTACTTGTCTTTTAGCACAGATTATTTTGGTAAGAAATAAATGACCCACAACAGGGTATTCGTCGTAACTTCCAAAATATATTTTAGTAAGTATATAGCACACATTAAATGAAACGGCTGATTTTTTTTAGTACTAGAAGAATTTAAGCAGAAAAGAATAGATAAAATTATGTCAAATCAGTAAAATGTCAATAACAGTATCTTATTGCATATTTTTAGCATGTGATTTTAAAAATACTCCAAGTAGTTTATAATGCTTTGTTTAGATGGCTGTGTACTTAAAGATCGATATTTTGAGGTTACCAAATCAGAAAAATCTCGTTATGTGACGGCCTTATATTGCGTAGCGACAGCAAGCTCAAGTTGGCCTCGTTATATCTCCGCTTGATCGGCCGGCATCTATTGGTGAAACTGTGAACTCATACCTGTTTTTTCATAATTGGTTCTATTTCAGGTAACTCCACTACATGTAGAGTTGCTCATGTGCAAATATTACTTGTATATACAGCACTTCCAAAATCCATACTATACCGGGTGTTTCGGAATTGGAGGGCACTATTGTAGGTACTTGTTCTCCAGCATAAAATAAACAAAAAAGTCCATATAAACATATGTCTCAAATTAATTTATTAATAAGATATTGGAGCATAAAGATATTTATTTAACTATACAACATCCAAAAGAACTGTTTAAAGTGGCCACTGTTTTGTTGAATGCAGCATTCGGCGCGACAAATTCATGCATCTTTAGCACATCGTATAGCATCAGGATGATTCTTGATAGTTGCTGCGCTTCCACGATGCGATTATTAAACTCTGATGAATCCCGATCTCCTGATCTAACGCCGTTAGATCGGTAGTTTAGTAATCGCATCGTGGAAGCCTCAGCAACTATCAAGGATCATTCTTGATAGTTGCTGCGGCTTCCACGATGCGATTACTAAACTCTGATGAATCCCGATCTCCCGATCTAACGCCGTTAGATCGGTAGTTTAGTAATCGCATCGTGGAAGCCTCAGCAACAATCCAGGATCATCCTGATGCTATACGAAGTGCCAAAGAAGAATGAATTTGTCATGCTGAATGCTGCATTCAACAAAACGGTGGCCACTTTAAGCAGTTCTTTTGGATGTTGTATTGTTAAATAAATATCTTTATGCTCCAATATCCAATATAATATGGACTTTTTTGTTTATTTTATGCTGGAGAACTAGTACCTACAATAGTGCCGTGCAATTCCGAAACACCCTATATACACAATATACAATTATATCATACTTTTTACGCCCTTATAAACAAGGACTTAATACTGATAACAAACAAATCTAATCTGTAATTCAATTTTATAGTTGGCAAATTCCAATATATAATGAAACATTTATATATCGTAATGGAATTAGTTCGTATCTGCAACATAGTTTCCAAGAACTATTTCGCTATGTTACTATCATATTCTGTACAAATATAGATGTACGAGCGATAACTGCAACGTATATGGTATCTATATTGTTGCGCAAATAGTGTGTACATATAAATCCTGGGATGGATTTCAATTCATTTCGTTTAGAGGGATATAATCCGATGTGTTTACGATCTGCGACATGCATTATATTATGCGTACGGACACTGTTCGCCTACAGGAAAACATACATCCGCATACACTGAAAACGCATGAATTGTAAATTAAATACGCCAGGTGGCTAAATGTTACAACCGATGTACTGTGTAATATATTTCCAGAATTTGTAAAAAGCTTTGCATCATAATGTATGCGCATAAGTTGTATTAAGACGAGGTATCGCACGTAATGCATATCGTGTTATGTAGATATCATCATTTCGTTTGAGTGTTTTGAAAGGTATAGCCGTAAAATGGTGTTGTTATATCATACAATTAAAACTTTACAAGTAACTCTGCGTGTCTATATTTTTATTTCGATAATTCAAACATGAGTTTACCCATATATTCTAATTGTGGTTTTATTTTTTGCACTGATAATTTAATTATAATGAGGGTCAAATCCAAGACTATTATATAATTAAAATTTTTACACATTGAGAAAAAATGGGTTTCTTAAGACAAAGTGTCACTTAAATATTAGTGTGAACCTCTTCATTAATACAGTGTTATTATTTTGTTTTATGCGTTTTTAAACACAGAATTTGTAAATTCAATATGTCAGTTTCGCATACCTAAACACCTCTTTTTTAATTATGTATTAACGTATATATTATTATGTTTCATATACCAATCTATATCCTATTAGGTCTCTGGTTACTCATCAGTAATCTACTTGCTTTTAATATCAATAGTTGATCACTCTCACGCTACGAACAAAGTTCCCAAAAGCTGCGTCAGAAGTTACCTTATATATTTGTACCGGCTCCTGATTATTGGCTTGCAATGGCTTTCCTCATTTGTTGGATGTGGTGAGGAACTAACAACATAAGTCGCATTACAGGTGCTTGATAATAATTCATGGTTTGAAATATCCATGTAAATGATGTTTTGCTGTCGGAATGTATGAATTATTTTTAATTAAACTAAATTTATTAATTATTAACATCTGTATTTTATTTTGTATTCAAAACTAATAACAGAAGAATTATAAATCCATCTGTGGTGTAACGTACGAGTACTTTTTTATGTTTGTATTATGTTGTACTTATGATTGAATTAAAAAATAAAATAGAATCAAAACCACATAATTAGTACTCTAAACATTATCAATAAATGTTTTTTAAAAAATATTTAAAATTAAAAATTGAGAAATCTAACCATCGAATCAATATTTTGTTCTTCTCTTCTGATCAAATGTTACATCCTACGAAGAACTTGGACTGATATAGCGTGGTCGTTGTCATAATTATTGTGCTATCAATTTTTATAGCTTGGAAGAATAATACTCTTTTTTTAATCTTTAGGTATTGATTCTTCACCCCATTCTTATTGGGATATTATAAGCACCCATATTTTTCCTCCTGTCCCATCCATGTTATCATTTTAGTGTTTATATTGTCTTATCCAATACTAAATATTGCTTCTTCAAGTTTTTTGCATACGGATTTTATCAATTATATTGAAACAGGGAGAACAATGGAATTGTGGTAAAAGAAAACTTTTACCACAATGTCATTGTTTTCTCTGTTTTCGTCTGTCTATATTGGCGATATGTCATCTTTTTCTGTTTAATGTTTGCTTCGTGCTTTTAATGTCTCGGTTTTCTTTATGTCGGTAACGCCTAAGTTCTCTTTTGATACAGAGATGTACTCAAATCAGGAAAAATAATCTCGACCAATTACACATGCGAACACATAACTGTTGCATTTTGAATTTGAGATACTATTAGCATTATCTTCCTGTAATATATTTTTATGTACTATACAAGGATGACAAGATATATTGAAATGAATGCGTTAAACTGCTCATAGTATTATGATTTTTTCGAGAGCTATTACCTATTAGAATTAGGTCATTACAAATAGAGAATTTACTTCAAATATTACGTAAACAGAAAAACGAAGAACATGGAAATGTCAAAATCAAATTTGAATAGGGTTTTATTTCCGTCGTAAACAATACGAAAGTGACTCAGGTATATTGATATCACCCGCATTATTATTACAAAATTCAGGTTAGGTACGGATATGCATCATTCTTTGGACTTGATGCGAAGGTATTTCACTTTTATGTAACAATATTTTATAAGTATTTATTCCAATTATATATTATAAAGAATTTTTTTTTGATTTTGTAGAAGAAGCCCCGATTTGTCTCCTTTCAATTTTCCAGACACTGACTTTTGTGAACATTTTTATTCAAAGTCTGTTCAAAATTAACTTTAGAACATATTTGTGATCTTAATAAAGTCACTTCAGATTAAATCATTCCATAAATATTTGCGAAAGAGAGTTTTTCCTGTCAGAATTCTGAATTTTGTTTTTTATAAATACCTTGTAACTAAAAATTATAGTTTTCAAAATTGGTTTACAATGAATTAGCGAAACTAAATTCTTAACATTTTGGTGTCCGTAAAATTTGAGCTTATGTCTCTAAAGTTTGCTGGACTTGTATGCTACCAATTGTACCAAGAGAGAAAGTAAAACCGAATCGTTTTTGTAATCTTAAATTACATTAAACAAGAAATGTTATATATGATTTGCGCGTAGAGAATACAATACCGGGATCCCGAATCCAGGGATCTCGTGATCCCGGCCGTTTTTTTGATCGCGAATGACGGCTGAAAATTGTCATCGTATATCGGACGGTTTGTTTGCACTGAACAACAACTGTCTCTCGCACATGGTATCAATTTGGCCGTTTGTGATGTGTTTTATAAAAAAAAGAATTATTTGCAGGATAGGCATGACAGACCTATCTCAGACTCAGATGATACTATAAATGTACCAGCTGTGACTGCTGATTATATGAGCGACAGCGATGGTGATAACAATTTAGAAGACTTAGACTGTCCAGAATCAGATTTAATCTTAATGTCACAAAATGAACTTGCGCGAGAACACATACCAGAGTTAACAAAAGATGAAAACATTAATGAGCTGATAATGAAAATCCGCAAAGTTCTAGTGTATTTCAAAAGATCACCATTGAAAAATGAAACAGTACTTCAAAAATATCTGAAGATTGAACATGAAAAAGATCTGTCACTTCGTTTGGATGGTAAAACCAGGTGGAATAGTCTTTTAACCATACTGGAACGATTTTCTCTTTTAACAACCTGCATTCAAGAAGCTCCTATAGATCCCAATCATCCAATCCGTTTAGAAGATGCTGATTTTGACTTGGTAAATTAAATTGTTGATGTGCTGACCCCAATTAAATTAACAGTAGAAATAATCTGTCGGCGTAATGCTAATATATGCACAGCTGATGCCGCTTTGAAATTTCTTATATAACAATTGTCTAGCAAAAACTCAGCACCCGCCAATAAAATGAAAACATTCTTAGTGGAACGTATAAAGCAACGACGAAGTGATGGTTTAACTGGTGTGTTGAATTATTTACAAAACCCACGAAAAGATGATGAAAATCATTTATTATCGGATTTGGAATGGCTTGACTTATTTCGAGTTCCAACACAGGCTTTGGTGAGGAAGCAAATAAAGAGTATTATTAAAAGACTAAATCAAGATGACACGGAAGAGGACGAAAGGTCAGGATCACAAACAGATGATGGGCCAAGGCAACAAAATTCCCAACCCCAATTGACACTAAAGGTGGAAATTAATAAGAGTATGGAATTACCAGATCCTGAAATACAAAATGAATCCGGGTTGGTAAATAGTTTATACGCGAAATGAGCCTGTTCGAAAATGGAGGAGTTCAAGGATATCACTTAGAATTAGCATATAAATATCTATTGTCTATTCCTCCAACTAGTGTAGAACCTGAGCGAGCGTTTTCAGCTGCTGCTTATGTTGACAATAAACTACAAAGCAGGTTTGGAAGTCAAATATTGGATGCTTTGATATTTCTGTGATTGTATTTTCGAAATTCTGAATAGATTTTTGTATTGTCTTTTTTGTTTCTTATTTTAGTGTATTGTGTTGTGCAACAATATTAATAAATAAGTTTTAAGAAATTACTTAAGTTTTTTTTTTCATTTGAGCCCAATCAGAAACCACATAATCTAATCCCGGGATCCCGGGATTGTATTCTCTACATGCGCGTCATTGCGTGCTGTTTAATGAAATGATATGGGATGATGCAAATAACAGATAGTATGTTTTCAATTTGTACTTTTTTTATGCATATTATTTATGAGTCTCGTTAATAATTTAATAAATTCTACTTGTTCAGGCGGCCAATCCAAATACTTCTGAATTGTGTTTATGACATCCTTTCGAAATACAATGACATTGTTTCATATAAATAAAAACTAATAAAATAATAACACTGCCAGAGTGGACTCCGTTCGTCTACATTAATTTGATTATTTATGGGTTGTTCTATTTTTAAATCGCAAATCAATTAACATTAAATTCACACAATGAAATTCATAAACTATGTTTTCATAATAACAGAGCTCACCGTAGCTAAAATCAATTGAATTAATTTAAGCAAGCGTAAGAGATATACGTAACATCATGTCACACGAGTTTACTAACTTACAACGTGAGCAATCTCTAATTTCAATTGGAATGCCACTAAATTCATAAGCCATTCACATATGAACATAGTTATATATCGAGAAATGTGAAGTCGTTTTGGCAAACTAAATTCAGATTAAATAACTATGAATCAACACAGTAATGCAAATTGGTAAAATATCTGAAACAGTACATCAAAAGTTTTTCTGCATATAAAAGCATACTTGCAATATCTAATACTTAACATTTTCATTAACATATTTTTTAATAATTCAATAACGTTTAAATTTAGTCTCGTTTTATAAAACTACCGATAGTTATAAGAAAAAACATTTTGTCTAATATGAGTAACTTTTGCGCTCATATCGTTGAGTTTCCAATAGAGGAGCCTACATTGTTATCCGATGGAGGATGAATACAATGGTAATTTGCGTAATAAATATATTTTTAGAATAAAACTATATTAAAACTTACACCATATACCGACATTAACATAAAAAATATCTTGGATGGATAACCTTGTTGTTACTTTTTGAGAGATAAGTATAAGACAGATCTTAGCAAGTTAAAACTCAAATTATTAGATTTGGGTTATACTGATACAAAGGTACCACAGGGTTTAATTCATGCCCTTTACTTTTCCAAATGTATACTTCTTCTATCATGTCTTCTCTCAAAACATAGCAATATCAAAAAATCAACTGGATACTGCTGTCTCCTAAATTAATGAGGACTTAGACCTAACTGTGCAGGTCTTTGTACTGTCTTCCCTCGCCACCAAACAAAAAACAGAAAACCAAATAAAATATCATGAAAAACCTCGGTTCTGTTACAGTTTAGCTGCTGCGTATGCATAAAGATCAGAACTCGTGTTAACAACTCATTTACGTTTTACTCAAGTATAGCCATATATCCTGAAAACTGCTTGAATGTGTGCTATTTTCTAGAAAATGGGAATAGCAAGATTGAGATATTGTATCCAGAATAGAAGTTACTGGCAAGAAATATTAGGAAACACCAATTCACAGATATTCTTATTACTCCCCTCTTTCCTCACAGAAAGCCAAATGGTCATATGTGTGCAAGCGAAGTTCTACTAATTCTAATGTATAGTATTAGAAAGACATACATGAATAGATATTTTATTTCACACTGATAATTCTAAATAACATATTGTGTTAGCCGATCGAACACTTTAGCAAGCTGCGGCGCACAGAGTCAATTGTTGAATTATTTCCTGTGATATTTAGCACATAAGTATTTTTTTATTAATAAATAACTACTAATATTTAGTTATAAAGGGCTAGAGGTATTGTAAGGGGGAGGGGGTGGTTGACGTTTTTTAGCCAGTTGTCAGTTGTTTTATTGCAAGTACATACTATAGAAACTATTTCTGACATACACATAGCCAAGACAAGATACAGAATAAACAAATATAAGACAAATCATCTGAGTCTTCACTTGGGTTGTCCTTATACATTTTCCTTTCGTCACCATACTTCTACTCCTTAGGTTCAAGTTCGTCTTCATATCTAAGGTCAAGCAACAAAATCATAGTCTGGATTGATATGAAATCAGAAGAGGATCTAAGCTCAATAGGAGCCTCTAGAATAAGTCGTCATTGATTTTAATGAGGTTGATTTTTTTGCGTATGTCTGTCCCGGTACTTCGATACGTCCCGATTTTTTGACTCTTGGGCTTCTTCTGATAATTTACCGATAGGCAATAGATCTTCCTCAATAACTGCAGCACCATGAATAAGAATTTATGTACTGTAGGTAGCATGGAGTACCAATTGTATGAAGGTACATGTATTTCTGCAGTGGCCTTACAATATTAGTCAAATTTGTCAATATTAATAGAATATCCACTATTTAAGACACGCATAAATGACAACACTTTGTAAGGTATTGAGGGAAAACGATTGCCTCGTAAACTTCTAGAGCGCACTAGTTGCAATTTCATCTACATTTCTTTGAAAATATTCTCTGATATAGTCTAAAACACAAATTTTCTTCACAGAAAACCTTTGACCAGATACTTCTATCATTTTTTGATGTAGACTCAGATGTGTAATTGCCCTAGTGGCAAAACGCCGAAAATGCACCAAAAACTCTAACTAAACACCAAAATCACTAAGTAAACACTAATTATAAGTAATTACACACTAATTGAAGTAACAATTATACGAAATTAAAAGGTTTTCTGAGGACACCAAGAAAATACTACACTACTGCACTTCATAATTTCTAATAAAAGACTAGATACGTACGGCACTCATCGCACATTTATATACATTAGGTCCTGTTCCGCACCTTTCGGCAGGTAAAATAATAACTTTTTTAATTACCTATACTATAATCTTCCATTTCTGGAAAAATTCAGGGACTAGCAAGTATTAGCAATAAACGTTAACATTCATTAAAAATTCAATTATACATAGCTGTTATTGTATTATAGGAAGCCGATGTTACCTGGAAATAAAAGCAACTTTCTAGAAAGTAATGACGCCATTTGAATCCTTAAAGCAAGTACTTTCACATGTAATAATTTTTTTTAAGTCGACCAAGATACCTGGCGTAGGTAATAACAAACACAACTTAAATTTGGGGTACTAAAATAAACCCTATAGAAATATTATTAATTTTGCAGTTTTTGATAATTAATATTTCTGGTTCTGACAAAGATAAAACAGCAATTCTTGGTGAAAACTTGTATGATGACGAGTACAAACATACATAAGTTAGAGCATATATATTTTAAACTTTTTTAATTATATAACGTTTTTGTCGATTTTGAACACTGTGCGGCGGCGTAAGTAAGATCAATAAGGTAGTAGATACTTAAGACCTAACATCAGAAAGTGTGTGTTTAAATCACACCTTGAAAGAATTCTTTAAAATTAAATGTTGCTAATTGACATTGTGAAATATATATTTTTCAAATGATATATTTCGCACTAAAAACTACCTATTTGGTAGATATTGATCTTGAAGGTGCTATACTGTATATACAGGATGTCCCAGAAATAAAAAGACGGAGTAGCAGAAATCGGTAGCTAGATTGTGTAAAAACGTACCCTCAAAATATTAAGTCTTTATTCGTGCGCAGACGGCAGAAAAAAAATAATATGGACTAAATATCCACCTGCTTCACTTTCACAATCGGTCCTTTTCAGGACCACCATATTACTTGTGTTAAAAAAAGGGAGGAGGAATAGATACTTCATCATAAATATTGTAACGAAACGAGTTTACATTAAAAAAAGGAGCAGACCTCTGCGAGGCGACGGACTGGCTGTCGAATACTTCTCGGCATGTGGAGAAAAATCCAGAGTGTGCCCGTATATTTCTCGAACTCTTATCTACAGATATAAAAGCAGTTGAACCGATGGATAAGTCATTCCGGAATAAGAATTCCTTCAATGGTAGTCGCGCAGTAAACATAAATATAAGGAATGCATTGATTCGTTCAGTAGTATTCGGACAATACAAAATAAATATAAGCGGTGCAGTTTTATTACAGATATAAATAGTAGTGAATGGAAATACATAAATATTACAGATAGAAATAAATACGAGTGTTTAATTGTAGTAGTTTTAAGTGCGATACATTTATTTTATATTTTTATACTGTGATATATTTTAAGTGTGTAAATATACAGACTGTTTCAAAACATTTGCACGAGTTGTTTATTGCGAACCCGAAAACGCAACAATATCAAACCATTAATTAATTTAATTTTACACCTGCTAGAAAAAAATAATTACATTACATTCTTGATATTTACTGTAATAAAGGCTAGAAGCAATATGATTTATTGAATATTCTAAAATAATAATAATCAGCTGCTTCCGACTACAAACACATTAAAGAGCAATAACCTTCCTATTTTAAAAATAAAAACAATCTTTTATTGTCTGCAATAAAGTGGGTCGCCCATCTGGGTCAACAACCGACTACATAGCTGCGTTATCTAGACGCATCGGGCAAAAAATATGTTTTATGAATGAGTACGATTTAACGTTTTTTTCCCGTTTTATACAAATAAAAGCGTATTTTTCTATGAATGCGTGTTCGTTTCTATTTACAAATGAGCATTTTTACGTGTATTTATAAACATACATTCTGTGCCAGGTCCGTAATGTAATTTTTTTATCTGAAAAACAACATAAAAAATTAAATTTTTAATTTCTTCGTTATTGCGGTATATTTGGGCCTGTTTCTGTTCGAACTTTACATACCTGCTACTCCGTCTTTTTATTTATGGTACACCATGTATACTATACTATTAGTTATATTTTGTAATGTAAAGTATACGTAAATAAATAAAACAAAATTGATACGTGTGCAAAAAATGATAAATGTTATGTAAAACAAGATCTTAAATTTATGTTTGTTTATTTAATTATTCAATGTTTATTTTAAAATGGTTAGACGTTTTGTTGAGATAATTAGTAAGTACAGAAGAAAACTTTACACGACTAAAATAAATGAATAATATTATGTGAAAGAAAAACAAACAGGGTAGGTGCATGTGGAAGCGAGTAATCGTCACATAAAAGCATTAAAATTAATCATTTAAATACTATGAATGTGTATGTGTGTACACATTTAGGTACAGTATATTTACTTAGTTTAAAAGCATTGTAGTGGCTACACTAGCAACCTCTTCACATCTTCTTTTTTTTTTGTTCTCCCGGTCGCCAGTAAATTATTGATTAACATTTCGAAACCCACGCATGTCATATAAATGTGATAAAAAAGAAAAGAAAAGTGAAATACATCTTCATAATTTAATCAAAAGGATGAAAAAAATTCAGGATAGTACACGATCAAATGGAAAACGCCTAACTTCTTGACATATAGAATACGCAAAATGTGAACATTTTAAATTTATAACAACGTAAAGACTTTTAAGGGATTGTGAAGTGGAATAGCACATGCTACTTTATATATGTATGTATTTATATTCATATAACGTATATACCTATTCATTCATACATACATACGTTCAAAATTGTAGGCCTGTGTTTTACCACTGCGTGTAGGAGAATCTGGGTTACGGAGTACTATTTAGGAACGGAACTTATTAAATTCTCACTATTGTTGTGTTACAAATCTGAAAATTGCCTAATATTATAAAGGGTTTTATAATATTATTCTTGCACAAAGATTGTAACTTGCGCGAATCTTAGAAGCGTTCCAATATTATTGTTTCTAATAGAGTTCTAAAATGTCCTATGCAAGAAATGTTAGGAGCATCGATATTAAAAGAAATATTTACATGATATCATTACCAACACTAATAAGTTTGTTTGTCTTAGGTTTTGACTTAAGGTCGATCATCCTTTTCTTTTTTGGATTTTGGAGGTTTAAAATGGATAAATCCCATAAAAAATAAGAAGGTTGTTTTTCAAAATAATTTAAATTGTAAGGTGGTCCATAGCAACCAGTACTAATCTTTGTTATGGTTGACTTTTTAAGAGATTCCTGAACTTTATTTACACACAAACTTAGTCAATCCTATGAGTCGGTATGGTGGTACACAAGAAAAATTGACAAAAGTAAGCCTAAATCAAAGAATCATTTGAATATTTCCAGAACTGTCAATGAATGAATCACATCATTTATTAAAAAACTAAATTGAAGAATATAAAAACTGGGATTCATTAACTTTATTTATACAAAACACTCCTAGGATAATGACCAATAAAAATATGTAGATTGTCAAGTAATATTGGCCAGTACTTACATACAAGCTATGAAAATTCGATTTTTTAAACGCCATTGAAATATATCGCCTTAGAGTTACGCCAAGAATTTTTTACTCAAATTTTCCCATTTTTCTGGTAGCTCACATGCATCTATTTAATTTACTGCATGTCCCTCCTAACATCATTATTATTTTTCTTAGACCCCCTCTTTCGTGATAAATCTTCTGCATCTTATAAAGCCCTATATATTTGAAAGCTTTCCCATTATTCTATTTCAATTTCTGCAAATTGATTGACCACAATTCTGGATACCAATTATTTGCCGCTTCAATCAAAAATTCCGGCGCTATGCTACGAAAAGCCTAATTGAGTTGTTGATTTGAAACTATAGCCCTTTCCTTTCTTATTTTATTTAGTTAAGCTAGTCTTGATTTACATACAAATTTTAATGCAAAGTATACAAAAGTGAAATTCTATTATGTGGTACAAGAATATTAACATGGTAACAAAAGATATATATCAAAAAGTAAATGTCGTTGGAATGCTATTCTAAAAGGAAAGGCAATTTCAAAAAAGTGAAAATGGACATTTTCACTTTTTTGAATGAAGAAAGATAGTTGAAGGGATTTTAGATTATATGCGAAAAAGCAGACGCAGCAAGGTAGACCCTGGAAATCTTGGAAACAAGGAATCAAAGATATGGCGAGAATACGAAGAATGGAAAAAGAAGACAGAGCAGTCAATTGTGGCAAGTGTGAGTTAAATGCCATCTAGCTTTCATGAAAGACAAGATAGAAACCGTAATGAAAAACTTTGCAAAAGTTGAAACTTGAAATAAGTGTTTATTATGATCAGTTATGCTTGCTAGTTGCAGAAGAATTAAATTCTGATAGATGATATCTTAATTCTAGGGAGGGACGGACAATCCATATGGACGTCATTTTAATCGAAGAAATTTTAAGAGGTAAACTCATCGTTTATTTTCTCTATTGATTAATAAGATCACTATAAAAACTTAGAGTATGTTAGACCTTGGTAAAAGACAACAAGAAGAATGAGTGTGCTTAAAACCACACGGCGGAAGTGTAAACTTCATCAAGGCGAGGTTAATAATACCGTAGATAATACGAAATACACGCATATAATATTCAGTAACGTATTAAATAAAACATATTCGCACATTTATTACATTTACGCGAGCGTCCGTTTTGTTTGGTGAGTTCGGACGTATGTGTACGTATAAATAGACGATATATATATTTGCTTACTGTCCCGGTCTTGGTCTAATGGTAACGTATTGGCTTCATAACCCTGCGGTCTCGGGATCGAACCTGTTCTGGGACATGAATTTATTTATTCATTTAAATTTCAATTTAATTGAAATTAAATAATAATAAAATTGTTCCCTTAGTCGACTCCAGCCGACATTACCCGAACGAGCGTTACATATCCAAGCTTCATAATCCTGCGGTCTCGGGATCGAACCTGTTCTGGGACATGAATTTATTTATTCATTTAAATTTCAATTTAATTGAAATTAAATAATAATAAAATTGTTCCCTTAGTCGACTCCAGCCGACATTACCCGAACGAGCGTTACATATCCAAGCATTTCATATTCGAGCATTTCATATTCGAGCCTGACGGGTCAGTCTTGTTCACTGCCTACAATCGCGCAACGCGCCTAAAGAAGTTTACACTTCAAAAAAAAAGGTAAAAATCGCAATCAAAACCTAAAGTCGTTATTAAATTTGCAATAGAACAAGTTGCATTTTGTACATGTTCGTAAATTACATATTCGAAAGCTTCCAAATATTAGATAGAGGAAAGGAACGATCAGTGCACACATAATAGTATATTAAAATACAAGTTTCATAAGACACGATTTTTGCGCACGCGTTCAAGTTTAGAAAACGAGCCGCTAGGCGAGTTTTCTAAAGAACAAGTGCGCAAAATGTCTTATGAAACGTGTATTTTATACTATTTTTTCTATTTCGGTTACTAAAAGTTCAAAAAAGCTTAAAATAAGAGACATGTTTTGTTCGAATATTTTAGAAATTTTGCTTTTTTGAAGTTGGTTACTCTGATTTTTAAGTAGAACGTTTTAACTATTTGAATATCGGTGGTGCTATATGTAATTGTGTTTAAAGTTCAGACTGATTTATACAATAAATTATTTCAAATTATCAACAAAAAGGACGAAATAAATAACTGTACGCCACCAGAGATTCGCAAAATAGCAGAAGACAATTTACAAAATCTTTCGTCCACAAACTCTCTACATATTTATCAAAACAAACTTTTATAACAGTTGTACTATTCAAAATGGTAAGTAAATGTCAATAGTAGCATCCGAAAACTTATCATCCAACTCTGCTTAACAATTTATATTGCTAATTAGTAAGTGAAATGTTAGCATGTGTGCTTTTTATTCTTTGTACAATTTTATTGCACATGTTTGTTACTTTAAAGGCTTATATTTTGACATTTAAATACGATTTGGTTCCATTTTTTTTGCTACCAACTTCAAAAAAATAAAATTAGCGTGCGATAAAGTAATACTTTATGCAACCAAAACGGGTGTCGTAAAGTGAACTTTATAGCACCGGAATAGAAAAAGCATCTTAAATGACACTCAAAGAGGAAGAACATCCTGTTGTATTCTATAAGGGCTTTTGAACATGAAAACATAAGCAAAAATAAATATTTAATACATCAATATTATGAGGAAGAAGAATTCGCAGCTGTAAATTGTTAGATCGGTTCATGCAATGACAGTTGATCTGTAATAAACAAGAAAGTGTTATATTTAATGTCCACAATGGTTTAATGTATGGAGATAAACCAATACTAAAAGTTTTTAAAAGTTGTATTCCAAATTTAAGATAATTTTGGTGAATTTGAATAAATAGTAGTCAATAGAACAAAGCATTTAAGTATTATGTCCCTGTGAGAATATCAATAAAAGAAAGCCTATCTTCAAGAAGAAACTATTTCCATTTCCCTTCGGGAATGAAAAATAATGCGTTTGCTCTAGAGACGAACCTAGAAAAAGAAAAGGATGCTCACTTTTTCTTAAACGTCGGTGTAAAAAATTTGCCCTTATAATTTTGTTATAATTGAAAGGGTCCGTACTAGAGGGATAATTTGAAATTTTACGAGCGCCTGTACGAGAAAAGCAGAGAAAAACGGCTCCGACAGAACTGGTATTTGCCGGCGATTGCCCCAGAGACTCTTGATTCGAGCACAAACAGACGATCATTAATGTTTGTTGAATAGTCCCGGCGAGAGAACCATAATCGTTACACAATATCGCCTGGCTGACTTGCGACAAGACATGATTGCACTGTTCCGCAGTGATATTAAAGTGACGAAAGCAATATTTCTGCCCTTCCTGAACGTTTTCTTCTCATTTTCCTTATTTCGCGATAATAAAACTTAACAGTATTTCCCTGCTTCCGGTTACGAGTTTAACATCAGTTAGAAAGGATAGAAGATTAGTATCCTCCTTCAAGAGTGTGTATAGAGAATAGTTTGACGGTCTTATAAAACTATATATGAATATAACCCATAATTCATAATTTTAATTAAATCTGTTCCACAATTTATAAAAATTAGAAGTAATAATAAAAACATCAGAAAATATGAGAGTTTAAAGCAGATATAACATGTTAGTACCTCGTTAACCTCTTTCAATTTTTAGCTTATTATATAATTTGAAAAGGATGCCTACAATTACATTAGCTTTCCTTTGTACCTACAGCCGCTCTTAGAGTTCAATTAATAATAAACTTGCTAATCGATCTTTATATAGTCACGCAAATATTAGGCATTGCAGATACATAATAATACAAGAATGATAATAATAATCTTGATCAAAATGTTATACGAAAAACAGGACATGGTAGTGGTTGCTGATAAAAAATATCGACCATAAGCAAACAATAAGAAAAATAACGAAGATAATTATAGTATGGGCATTAAGACAAATAACTAAAATAAAATAAAATAAAATAAGCATAATCTGAGTGTATCCAACTGCTCTGAAAATGATAGAGATAACAGTTTTATCTACAAATGTCGTTACTTAAAATTGTCTATTTTCACGCACACCTGCTATTCTTCGCCTTCCGTGGGTATGTTCTTCTTTTTTCTTAATACCATCCTTCATTATACTTGTATACGAATGTATTGCCTCTCTCATTGTTATATATATATTTCCTTTTCCAATTGATTAAAGTTATTCTTATCATCTTTTTGTAGATATCTTTGTTGGATACAATCGGGAATACGTTGTGTACTACTGGAATTTTCTTCATGAAAACTGCATCACAAAGAGTACTCGCATCCACCGCGTTACTTTCAAGATCCACCCAATTTCTCTCTGGTTCTAGTATGTCGATTTGCAGAGAACTACAAACAATATTAATGTTATGTCTTCTTCGCAGGTTCTTCAAAAACTACACATGATTTGTTATCCTTGAAGCCCTTGTGTCTATGCATACAAAATTTCTTAAATGTATTTTGACTTTTGCTTTTATTAACACATAAGACTTATCGATGTGTCGTCTCGAATAAAGAGGACCTTTCTATATATATATCCTTTTTGTTTTTAGATATAAGAATCAGGTATTTATTACACATTTAAATATGACCATAAAACTCTCTCATGAAATGAGATTATTGTACATGTCTGAGATTACATTTTTATACATCTGAACTTGTATTTTCTTCTCGTGCATGTCGATTGTGGCCTTGCTCATATAATTTAATGGCATTCAAATGACTCACCCTTTTTATTGTCCCGTCTGTTAACATCACTCTCTCTCTATTATTTACTTTTAGTACATTCTTATTTGTGAACAGTGGTCCATTTCTTAAAATATTTAGTGCCACCCTAACGCTTTGTGAGAAATTTGGCTCTGTTTTTCTATACTCAAACCACACATTGTGCTTATCTATTCTATAAAAATATAGAATGCATATATTTATTTTGTGTTTGTCTTTTGCCTAATATTTAAAATTTTAATATTTAAGCTTAATTTATATATATTTATTTTCTTAATGACATTGCCCCTTAAAGGTTAGGCAACTCATTTTTACTTGTTGTAATTCTTTAACCTATGCTTATTATATTAGTGTTTTTCATTTTGAACGAAAAATTAATGTTTTTATCCTATAACTTAACTATTTACTAAATGTTATAATTCTTAAAATATAAAGATCAGGGAAATATGCATTTGTCAAGCAATTGTTATAGCAAGAAGAACTAAATGTATATGTTCCTCAAATGATTTCTTCATAATATCAACTCTTGCAATATATTTAATATTAATACAAAAAAATCTAGCGCTATTAATCTTATGGACGGTAGTGCAGGAGTCAAAGAATTTTTCGTTAAATTATTACAGTACACGTAGTGTGGTAAATTGACAATGCGAATTCAAGATGAGATCAATATTATCCAAATGTAATAATAGCTATGCGGTATTCTCTGGATATATTAATAGAAAACTAAAGCCAAAGATTCCTCATACATAATGCATAGTGTAATTAATCTGCTGATTCATTAAACCCACACCGACGCCGACCTTTATGCAAGGGCTTAATCACAGCGCATTATCTTGTAGAGTATAACGACGGCTGCACTATTACGTTAAGCCGTTTTTGCCATCCGAAATTTACCTGTTCACTTTAGTCCAATTATCGGACAGCATTATCGCATAAAATAGTTTATGTCCTGCTTTTATGTAGGCTGCAACTGAGTGAAGGCGATTACAGACTAAACTTAACAGGAATTAAGAAAAGGTAGCCGGGTAATTAAACTGACATACACATATCTTTACATCTGTAAAATGGCTATTTTCGATTTAATCGGAGACACCATGCAACCAAACATGTGAACTGACAGACATATTATTCTAAATTTACAATTCCTCTATTGGTAAATAGATGCTATTTGGTAACGACGTTTTATTACGAAAGTTAAATACAGACTTTTAACCATGTAGACTTGTTACAAGAGGATTTTTCTTACAATGTTCGGTGGTCAAATTTGTATAAAATCAGTCGCCTAAAATAGCGTTCAATCATAACAAACATGCGATTCTTAGAGTAAAACTTCTTTCTTTAATAATTATTGCCTATATAGAGCAATGTTTTTGCCAAATAATAATCGAACTTGTAAATCAGTCATTCACTTATAGGGTTTATACACTATTTAAGGGGATATTTTCAGCGCTGATGCTTTGCTTGGAATTATTTAATCTGTTTCAGGTAAATCTCAGCAGTTTATAACTTTGCATGTTTGCTATTTGCAACTTCGAAGTAAGTAAGAATTTGCTAATTTCGTTTTGATGGCATGTTTGGATGCAAATAATTTCTCTAATATGTTAGAGTGCCCAGAATAGAGCATATAATATCTTCAGAGGTAATATAAACAGCGAGTTACATACCAAGTGACAAGTTTTTAATTGAAATCCTTAACTTAATACATTAAACAATCTAAATCTTCTGCAAAACTTCCAATTACCTTTCGCACTAACTATATATTGAATTACTTTTTAAAACAAAGCTTAATTCCTTTTTAGACAAGATTTATTCATCTAAACAATTTAAAGGACAAATTTAAAATCAGCATTTCAGTAATGAAAAATTGCTGAATTTGTTCCTTTTGGTACCTATTCGTTTTGTTTTTATTTGTTATATTACACAGGATTTTTTATTATTATTGTTTTCGTATTACTCGGTGTGTAATTTACTTTCATTATGTTTTATTGTATAAGTATATGCATTAATAAAAACTATTATTATTATTAACTGATTGTAAGATGTAAAATTATTCTTTTAGTTTTTCTTAAAAATAATGAATATCTCTGAATAACATCTCCTGACAATTTAATAGACCTTAATCGTTTCTCTAAAATCTACTGTAATGATCAAAATGTTATCAATGAACGACATAAAATTGACTAAAAGCTCGATTTGTTCTGCTACTAATTTAATTTTAAATTATTCTAAATTATCATATATCTATATACTTTTAACTGGTTCGTAGTCCAGTATTCCCTCGATGAGTGCTGGTGAATTCTTAGAGGCACAAGATTATGTCAAAGCATTTTGTTATGATAACTCATGACGAACAAAGTTCCAACTAAAGTACGTAAAGCTGTTTAGAGATATTATGGCGTAGATTATTACGATTAAATTCTTATTTAGATTATACATATTCAATATTAATTACTACACTTGTATAAAATGTTTGCAGCATAATTTCTCTTGTTAAAGAAGGTACATGTATATGTTACCGTAAATAGCCGAAATCCGTTTTTACGCGTACTTACTAGTAAAAATGCGAAGTAACTACGAGCATTTGTAATTTCGCGTTCTGACTAGGAAAGACACGAATTGAAACTTTAATTCGGCTATTTACTGCACCTTTCAGTTAGAACCCGTTCTAACTACACGTATAACAGTAACTAATCGAAATGCCATTTTTCTTTTCTTTCTTATAATAAAACACAATTAGTTTCAAGATTATTTATTGCATTGTGAAATAAACTGACTTATTTATTATTTCATAGGCTACTATTATGACATTTTGAATTGCATAACACTTGCTTTTTTTTACTGAGACACTTTTTTGTGCACTTTTGCACATGAAAATTTCTTGGCTGGATCCTGATACAGACGAAGCCGCATGACGTAAAGATATTTGCTTATCCTTCTATACTAGATCAATGACAATAAATTTTTGCTTACAAATATCAAATTCTGATCTGGTGCACAGATGATTTATAACACCATCCTTAGTACCTAACTGGTACATGTCCGCATCGAATCCATCTTTAGCTTTGTCAACGTCGGGAATAGATATTGTGACGTTATCGCCCATATTAGCAGGAGGGTACATTTTATCACTGAAAGATATCATCTTTTTAGCCTGTTGAATTAGGGGCTGACTTGCTTCAAACCGTGTTGCTGTAATGTTCCTCCTCAATTATACAATTCAAGCAATAGTCTCGATTAAAGTTAGCTTTTAAGATAGCACCACATTTAAAGCATAATCTAAATTATATTACCTCTGGTTCTCTTTCTTCATTTTCATACTTGAATCTTCTCCATGAATTTCCGCCATGTACGTCACCAATAATATTTTCCAAATTTTCTTCCCTCTCTAGAGAAGAAATAGCGTCAATAGGCAAAGACGATGTAGTTAACCCAAACCTAGACTCGATGCCAAACATAGCCTTATATGGACTTTGCTTTATGCCTGAATGAAACGCACTGTTTTTCATAAACTGTACAAACGGTAGACCTTATGACCATTTAACTTAAATTCGTTTATAACGCAGTTGACAAATTCTCGGCCGTTGTGTTGTTAATATGTAATATGCACGGCGCTCCAAACGGCAAAAATATTTCGTTTAATTTATAAGCTATTTCTTCGGCTCGTTTACATGTTAGAGTTAAACTTGATTATTATTTACTATGTCAAAACGGTTCACGCGTCGATACTGCGATGTCAGTTTCAGCAATCAGCGCATAGATCATTCATAGACCGATTCTTGCTCAGTTACTGGTATGCGTGTAGTTAGAACGGGTTCTAACTGAAAGCTGCAGTAAATAGCCGAATTAAAATTTTAATTCGTGTCTTTCCTAGTTAGAACGCGAAAATACAAATGCTCGTAGTTACTTCGCATTCCTACTAGTAAGTACGCATAAAAACGGATTTCGGCTATTTACGGTAACATATATAATAAAGCTAATTTAACATACCATCTTGACTTAGTGGCTTCATTAAGAACTAACTAACGAATCTAAAACACACGCCTGCGATTGTACTATATAAGCACTTCCCAATAATTCATTTATAATTAACACGTTTTCTGTTTTGTCATTCGTCAATTATATCTTAGAATAGTACTGTGCAGGGTAAGGAGAGACGAAAAATTTCAATCATTCTCAATGGAATCAATCGCAGAAGATTTGTATTTTTAATTCACTCGTGAGTTTTACTTTTTAACTCATCAATTGCATTTGATTCACTCATGAGCGATTTAAATTTTTAATGAACCGAAAAATAAAAATCGCTCGCAAATTATTCACATGTGAATAATTCTTGAATAAGTAAATTGAAGTTGAATGAAGTTTTTTGAAGGGTTTACTAGTTTTCTTCTCAACTTCTTGTTAAACTTGTTATTTTTATTCTTGTTACTTATGAAATTGCAGTATGAAATAAATTTGGGGTAACAAACGAATTAAATAGTAATGATTAACTTCGGCTAAATTTGGGAGGATGTGATTATAGTGGTCAATAATTTTCACTTACTTTTTTGAATGGTTGTTACAACAATATAAATTAATTAATTAAATTTCATACTTTGCAAATCGGCAACCCTTTGTTCATTGAATAAATTAAATTTTTTTAGTTGTTTTTCTATAGATTACTTTCTGCTACGACCCTATAGATCACTTTTAAGAAATCCGGTAATAGCAGGATAATTGATTCATCTGAAAAAACTGGTAAGCCCACTGAAAAATATTGCAATTGAAAATTCAATTGCAAATCACTCTTCGCCTTTAAAAATCTTTTCTTTAATGCAAAACAGGCATATCAGGGAAATCAGAGGAAGTGTTTATAAAATTTTCAGAAAAAGCATTTGAGGGGTAATTCCAAGGCAATCCATGAACAAGAAAACAGCTCTACGACCTGTAGTCCTGTACCTTTTTATGCTGATTTCCGGATGTATCGCCACTATGGCGGCATAACCTTTTCAAAGGCATTAAATTGTCTAGACTAGAGAGAAATTATTTACAAGATTTGTACTGTTTTAAATATATGTTTATGAGAATCAAGGCAATTTGCAGTTTTTTGTAACTCTTGCCAGCTTGGAATTTCTCTAAATAGGATGGGAATTTCTTGTGCACGAACGAAAATGTTCCGCTCTTTTCAGTTCATTTCTGTTCATGAGAGAAAAAATTTGGGGAGTCAAATTTAGCACTCACTCGTGAGCGAGTTAAATCAAACAAAAAATGTTTTACTCACTCGTGAGTGTAATATATATGGAAAAAACTCATCAGTTTTAATCGCTACCGAGTATTAGGAAACAAATTCAGTTCGTGAGTTTAAAATGAGAAGATTTGAATCTTTTTTTGGCTCGTGAGTGATTTTTTCCTCATCCTGGTACTGTGTACCATGTGGTGAGCTGGCCGTAACCACTGTAAATTGCAGATCTTCTAACAGATGCTACAAATGGTAGGCTTCCTCTTTTTCTTACTGGATTACTATGATTCTCAATGAAGTCAATTTGACTTTCTTGATTAGTTTTATACGTTATCTTTTTTAAATATTAATATTTGCAGCTCCATTTGTCCTACTTGAGATTTTTACACTTATTTCTACTCATAGCTGTGGAATTTGTTCTAATATGAAGATTAGAAAATTTGTTTAATTTAAATAACTATTGTACTAGTTTTATAATTACTTTGACTATAATGTCTATCTCATCTTTTATTTATTTAATTTTCAACCAAGTTTATATTTAATAATAAACATTAAGTCTTTAGCATTTATTATTATTATTATTAGTAAGAGAAATTGCGAAAACTTAAATGTAAGGCTCTAGCCTAACTTGAACTCGGATGTGAAATATTGTCACATATTTTGCTTACGATGATGTCCTGATAATCATCTTTCAAAATCTATGGAAGAGATATGCGTGGTAGCATCAAAATCAGCTCAACATGTCATAATAGCTATTATAGCATTTATTGTCAAACAATGCCATCCTGTTTTGAAAGACTTGAATCGTTTTTCTTTCACGTGGATCTTCTTGGTTTAGAAGTAGGAAGAATAACTCCTCACTGAATTTACGTTATACGTGGTTATTCACAAATGAAATAACACTACACTGTTATATACAACTTTATTTACAATTAAATAAAATAACAATGCGAATAAAATGTAGGCTTCTTGCATTGGGCAAGTTGAGCCGTATATGATATCTAAATGAACTGCTAACAATTTCTGTTATAACAAACTCAGTATTTAGAGTGGGGTGGTACGTTTACAAAACCGTACCTCATCTATTGTTTTTTGGAAAAATCCAACATTAAGGGATTGTGATGTTCTCAGTAAATGTTCTCAGAAGGAGCAAATAGCAATACAATTCTCTAATATTAATATATGAGCCCTGCTGTGCGTTTACGAGTTTCTTCAATTACAGAATATCTATAATTCTGAATTCCGGCAAATGTTTATGTATTTTTAAGTACTACAACGGCATGATGCTAATAAAAGAAAGAAAATAAATGATAATTTAGATAAAGCATTTTACCGATTTTCTAGAACGGACAATAGAGCAGTTTGTAAGAAAGAGATTACAGTAGGAGACTGATGTCCCTCTGAGTCTTTCCAGATATAATTATAAGTATTTATTATTTTACGATTATGAGAACTAATAAAATAACTGTAAGCACGTATACAGAGAAACATACATGTTCTAATTAATTGTAGTTTTGTAAAATAAAGCATATTGAAATTAAAATTCAACATATATACGTATATAGGGATAGGGTGTCTACTAGTACTCAAAAATGAGGTGTGGCCATACAACACAACTTTCTTTCAAGTATAAGCACTTCAAATTTTACAAAAGTTGTTCTAAATTAAGTTTGAAATGCTTTTAGCTTCTTAAAAAAGTAAACCTGTGAGTAAGTGTGTTACTTTAACGCCAAATAAGAATTTTTTTATACAAAAATTATTAAAAATATTAAGTAATTCTATTCTCTTAATAAATCTCTATATTATGGATGACATGACATATTCAACACTATATGTATTACTGAATAAATAGCTTTTATTATTATTATTATTACTTCGAAGAAAATGCTACTCGCTAAGAGTAAAAGCGTTACTGCAGGCCCAAATTTTGATTTTTTTGTATACAAAAGGTATTGATGAAAATCAAGATTTAAATAGTTTTATACACGTAATGTACCTGCCTAGAAAGATGACTTGCGAGATATTAGCAAAAAACTGATTTTTGTTGAGAGAAAGACCTACCTCCGGTAGGAATTTTGAAAAACATTTTTGATAAAATTCTTCATGCATTTGAATTCTTTATAAATTTGTAGTAAAAAGATAAACATTATGTATTCATCACTGTTACTACATAGAAAATTTGAGATTTAATCGATCATTCATAAATTAATGGTTTGGTTATATTACTGAAAAATATATGATTACATATATTTATCGGTTTTCATGCACTTTACGAATTTTTTTCCTTATATACATAATTTTAAAAACAATAGAATTTTTCAGTACAAAACTTTCGTTATTCACTTTCAATTTAAGACCTGGAAAATAACAACGCAACAACAACGAAAAAGACGAAGAAAAACGGCAGCGTAAAATGAATTGTAAAAGTTTAAAAGAAAGCATTCCAGCCCCGGCCCCTTTTTCCCCATAAACAAGCCTCTCCGCAGGAATTTAATTAAGGAATGCCTAGTGAAGTTGTTCGGCGTTCTTCTCTGCTGATAAACTTACACAACAACAACTGCTCCTTTTTCCACGGAATAGGCGTTAACTCGTATATAGAGGAACCCCTATAATCGTGAATCGGGTAAGGTAAACAACCCGGCTTTTGTCTTCGGCAAATTTTATCCGGATATAGTGGCATACTTGATATAATAACGCTCGATGGAGTTTTCTTTTTCGCTGTGTTTTTCCAGTATATGGGTCTACATGAGTACAGTGTATATTTACATTAGCGTACTTATAAGGGACTACTTCTCACAATATTATATTTACAAATATTCGTAATTTGTGGGGTTTGATATTAAGACATTCTTTCCGTCTCAATGTTATGCTTCCGTATTGAAATTTTCAATGGAATATACAGTTTGAATAAGTAAGGTATAAATTCGTTATTTCTTAAACAATAGATACTTTCAAAAACCTTCAAACGCGTTCATTTTTGATTTTAATTCTTCATTTTATTCTGTATTTCATATAATTAATCATTATTGTTGTGACTGTGACATCATAGAAACATTTATTGTGATATATTTATTCATTTCCAGATTCGAGATTAAAATATAACACGAAAAATTTTGGGGTCTAAAACTGATACACTGAAGATACAGGCATTTAGACGTGATATTTTTGATAATCAACCATTTCTTTATTTAATGCCTCATTAGCATACATCAGATTTGATCAAAAAGTAACATTTTGAACTATTTTTTTTTTTATGTTGGTGCACTTGTTTTTCGAGTATGATGACAAATGTAAGCATATTGGATCATTAGTTCATTGTCAGTGGTTAAGAAGGTTACACGAGTTTTGATGTGCTCGGCGATTTTTTATTTGTTGAAAAAATGGATGAATTTGCATTTAAGTTTGCTTAAACAATGTATTTTGAAAGGTTAACTGTTGCTTTGGGCGAGTCCACCATGAATAAAGTAAGAGTTTGTGAGTGGTGTAAACGTTTCAAAGAGGACCGGGAAAGCGTTGAGGATGACGACATTCCTGATTGCATTAACACATCAACAACTGATAATAATATCGAACAAGTGAAGAAACTTGTTCAAAAAATGGATCAAGGAATTTGCGTTTAAGTTTGCTTAAAAAATATATTTCGAAATGTTAACTGTTGCTTTGGGCGAGTCCACCATGAATAAAGTAAGAGATTATGAGTGGTGTGAACGTTTCAAAGCGGACCGTGAAAATATTGAGGATGACGACATTCCTGATTGCTTAAACACATCAACAATTGATAATAAAATCGATCAAGTGAAGAAACTTGTTCAAAAAATGGATCAAGGAATTTGCGTTTAAGTTTGCTTAAAAAATATATTTCAAAATGTTAACTGTTGCTTTGAGCGAGTCCACCATGAATAAAGTAAGAGATTATGAGTGGTGTAAACGTTTCAAAGGGGACCGTGATAACATTGAGAATGACGACATTCCTGATTGCTTCAACACATCAAATTGATAATAAAATCGAACAAGTGAAGAAACTTGTTCAAAAAATGGATCAAGGAATTTGCGTTTAAGTTTACTTAAAAAATATATTTCGAAATGTTAACTGTTGCTTTGGGCGAGTCCACCATGAATAAAGTAAGAGATTATGAGTGGTGTAAACGTTTCAAAGGGCACCGTGAAAACATTGAGGATAACGACATTCCTGAATGCTTCAGCACATTAACAACCGGTAATAAAATCGAATAAGTGAAGAAACGTGCTGAAAAAATGTGAAGAAAATGATTATGGACAATCGCCAACTATTTCTTTCTGATATTTTGGGCAAAATCTGTTCCTAAATTGCGTTTCCTCTAAAAATAATGGTGAGCGAGTATTACTCTGCCAAACGAGCTAAGGCTGAAAAGAATTCGACAAGCTCATTCAGATATGATTGGTGTTCTCGCTGTTTTCATTGATTTCAATGGCATAGTTTACCCTGTGTTTACATGTGATCCTACGGTCAATAAGGAAAACTATCTGAAAAATATGCATCATCTGCGTAAACCAATCCAACGTAATCGCGCAGAATTGTGGCAAAAGCACTCGTGAAAATTTGTTTGTAAATTGTTGGTCAAAAACAACACCATTATAATGCTTCAGCCACCGTATTCGTCGAGCATGCCCTCCTATAACTTCTTTCTATACTTGTCGCTGAGGAAAATCATTAGAGAACGGTTGTTTTCCAATATTGCGAAGATAAACGCCTTACTGAAAAATGAGATTCTGAAGTCTTTGAAAGACTGGGAAAAGCGCTTGCACAAGTGTATTACGTCTGAGAGGGATAGATAGCCTTGAAGGAGACAAAATTAATATTAATAAATAAATAATATTTTTGCAAAAAACGAAAATTATCTTGACCTTTTGAACAAACCTTATAATCATCAAAAGAATTTTTTACAGACAACGGATTTTTTTTAACAAAACGTAATCATGCAACAAATATTGAAAGACTAGTACATTACTTAAGAAATTATTATCAATCATTACTGATAGCCAAAATTAGCATATATATGACCTAACTTTTTTGATACAAAATATGATAAATATTTTTGGATTTGTCTTTTCATCTAGAATTTAAATGTAAACATGTATGCTGTGAATACCATACATACCATATATAAAATTATTGGTAACATCATAGCTAAAACATAACAGACAAGGACAAATTTCATCGTTTTAGACAGTTTTTTCAATTATTTACATTTTGAGATATGACGACTTTATTCCTGGCCTTATGTGTATACTAGATGCATAATCATTTGTCCTGATACTATAGATTGGTGTAGGATAGTTGTAATTTAAACTATTCATCTATAAAATCTTTTATATATTTAAAAGAAATTAAAGATGAAGTGTTTAAGTTACAACTATCTTTTACGTCCTTTGTTGGGGTGTCCTTTCTTTCAACTATAGTCTTTATTAATATATTCCATATTTATTTCGGTATTCCTCATTTCTTTGTTTTTTTCATAACTCTGGGTGCCTATATTTGCTTAACATATCTTTTGTTTGAAATTCTTAGCAGATTGTACCACCAACCCAGTTTGCAGTTTTTTTTACATGTATTCCAAAGTTAACTGAATTGCTAACTGTTCTACTGGCACCTAGAATTTTGTTCTTTTATATATTTTTGTCATTCCTTTGACTCTTCTTAGATTCATCATTTATAACTTGTGTTATCTTTTGTCATTTTACTTCTTTGCAATTCGCTGGTTCTGGCGCTGTATTGCTATCTATTGCCACTCTGAAATATTTAAATGATTCCACTTGGTGTTTTAGCAGTCTCATATTATCATTTTTATTTAAATATTTTGTCATCTATTTATAATTTTATTTAAATAATAGTTAAAAAGGCAATTATTGGTTCAAAATGTTGCAGCAACTTTTAGATTATTGCCATACAGTAATACATAAATTTATTACAATGTTATGCTTTGAATATTTTATTATATGTTGTTACAATTAAAACTACCAAATAATTTAATAAGTGGAATGAAAAAACTACATAATCGCAAATGTTCGAACAGAGAGATGCTTTATTTATTATGAAGAAACCCAGATTAGTAAGAAGTAAAATAAACAAAACAGTTTATTCAAATTTAATGATTAAATTGTAATTTCTATTGTTTCATTTCTATTACGATGTCTATAGTTACTGCGCAAATAATAACTATTTTATTTTTTGTCTCCAAACAACAAACATCAGATGGGTTGGGATATTATTATCGGTGTTTGCGCCATTTGCCTTATATAACGAAATTATTGGTTTGCTTTGATCGCCACTTCATGTCGTTGTTTGTGCTCCGCCAATTACCCTTTCTGATCAACGACATGAATTTGTCATTAGGTACATACGATAAGGAAGACTTCCAGTATGAATATTTTATTAAAGGTAGGAAGAAAGAACATTAGTTGAGCGATCAACTTTACATTAAGAAATATATTTGAGTGTTCTACCTGGGAAGAAATACCATTACATTAAGAGCCCTTTTAAATATTACTATGAGTATTTGAATAATTGATAGATTTTTATATTACTGACTTATACTTCCACTATAATACGACAAATGTTGTCAATATTCGATATTTTGTATTGAGGGATGTTAATATTTAATTTTGAACGGAATTTTGTGTATTTTATTGTCAGTCAAGAAAGGAAAACTAAATATATCTTTCTTAGAGATTTGTAACATGTTAAAATTTGTGTTTGGCACTAGTAGGAACTACCATTTTTCACCTACAACATACAAATCTCTTGTGATGTTGCCTTTTTTGAAAACTCCATCTATATGTTTGTTTAGACCATCTCAGCTGGCTGCTTTCGTTGTTTAGTAACTGATTCAAGTTTTAACTGCTTTCATTTTGTCGAGTATCCTATAGCCTGTTTCTCTTCATTACCTTTAGGACTCTTCTCAAGTACTTCATTTCCATACTATGTAATCGTGACGTTATTCTTCCGATAAGTACCCAGCTTTCGCATCCGTAGCTCTTAGGTGGTATATTTTAGCTGTGTTACTGATATGAAATCCTACGTATTTAAATATTTTTACTTGCTCCATTACGTTTTAGTTCAATTTTATATTTAATTTGATTTTATATAAGTAGCGCATATAAGAATAGGACAATAAACTCGAAGGCAAAATTTCATGATAAATAACAAGGGACTCAAGTTTGATCCTTGAGGTACAAATACGGTGAGCAAGCAAAAGTTGACAGAAATAGAAACGTCTTTGTATTTAATATATAAAAAGGTAATTAGCCGGGAAAAATGTTATCCCAAATAAATATACATTCCTATAAAATTTAAATATTTTATATTTTCAGTTTCAGTTTTTTGTTGAATAAAAAGTAGTTCGAAGAGAATATAAATTATAGCTTTTAAAGATGAACTGGCGAAATAAAAAAAGAAGCGTGGCTTTTATGGGTTTTACACAAACAAATAGACAGACTTCTTTCAATTAGAGCAAAAGCATGATAAAAATGGACATTACACAAATTGATACGATTTTTGCATAGTTCGGCGGTGGAATATGTATGTATAACACAGATCTATTTAGACTTAAAAGTATTTAAAACGTATCTTGGAATAACTTTTGTCCAAAACAATATTAGATTTCGGACCGGAAGTAACTCTACTTTTAACGAAAACGTTTTTTGCAAGCATCTTCTAAATTTGTTCTCTAAGTAGTTTTTTATATGTAAGTTTTAATACGAATGCGCAATCTTCGAAAACAAAATTTTCAAAAATTAGTATCGTGCTGGCGTATAAAAAAAGTTTTGCGGTGTCTACAGCTTCTTTCAGTATAGATAAGGAATTTGGTAATGAAAATCTATATTCTGTATATTTTTTTCAATATTTTTTGTAATACTAAAATGTGCGATCAACCTGGATAATGTAAACTGGAATACAAATAGGTATCAGATAAGTTCGAAACTTATTTTGGAATGCTCGCAAAATATATTTGGACTTATGAGGGCGTCAAGATATTTAAATATAGCAAAAAACAATTTACCAGACACGCACTATAGAGGAAGAATTATCGAATCTTCAGCAGCTTTCTGTGTAAAAAAAGACTAGGTTTGTGATGTAATAATTTCATTGTCACATTGAGCATGTTTAAGTATGAAATCAACTGGACCAATAAATCCAAACATAGAAATACACGAAAGGTTATAGTAAGCCTTTCAAGAGTGATAAACTTGTTGAACTGCGAAAGCAATTACTACATAAGCTATATGGCACATTGTTAACTAATTTATTTAATTTAAATAAAATGAGAATGCATCTTTTATTTATCTAAATACTGTGACTTACGTATATACATTTATACGTAAAACGTATACAGCACGTGTCAATTTTCATTAGCCATAGGCGATTAATCCATACAGTATGTGGCAACATAGTATACCCCTTCTTTCCTTTCCAATGCCAGCGCAAGTTAGCGTGGTTAGCAGTAACTCTTCGACCACCGGGTTGAGTGTTTGTAATGCGTTTAGAAATACTTTTTACGAGTTACAAAGATTTGTTTTTCTTTTTCCTTTTAGTAAATGCAGAGAATTATTAAGCTGCGTTCACGCTGTATGACACAAACAAAAGCGTAATTCTAATAAAATTAAAAATAAGGTAAATAAAAATGGATTCTGAAAATAATAATAAATTACTAGATCTGGAAATCGCGGCGGCCATTTGATGTTTCCCGTTCCAGTAATAAGACGGCATTGCAGACTAGATCGCAACGTGTTCGCAGCTAACATTGAATGTAAAATCTGGTCGGGAGAAGTGGGAAGATCGACGAAAGTCGTTGTGATGTCGATTGTTCCCGGGATTGGTGACGGACGCTGTGGGGTGGCACGTTGCCACATATTACTTGTATATGTATAAATCGCATGTAAACATTGAATCCCTATACCTAATGAACATTGACACATACGGTATGCATATATGCATGTGTTTGTGATACACACATACAATAAGTGCCATTGCCGACAATCGAATGCACAGACACCGGTGTTTCGGCCTTTGAGGCCTCATCAGTGTACGTGGAGACTGTCGATAATGGCGATAAAGAGGAATTATCGCGGATACATAAAATAAAACAAGAAAGAGAGAATATTAGGTAAAATCCGCTGTAGTGCAACCGTAGACACGTGTCTGTATATTTTTACATCTTTGATAACTACACCAAACTTCTAGCAACAAATGTCATTATGACTTTTCCTCTAAGTTGAAAAATAAAGACTCTAGAGACAACAATTTTTAAACAACACAGCAAGCACCTAATGTAATTTATTGAATGACAATTAACAAGTAATACAAAAAAAAAACAATAACAAAAGCTTAACCAAACAATAATGATAAAAACTGCTATTTTAAGAGGTGTTCGAAAATGTCCCCATTTACCTCTATACATTTTTCAGCACGCTTCTTAATGTTTCGGATAGCTTTTAGAAGCGTGCGACCATCAATATTCGTACTTACGTCAAACATTTTATTTTGTAATTCTATAATGTCTCTGCTAGAGGTAGCATACACCTTACTTTTTACATAACCCCATAAATAAAAATCTAATGGCGTTAAGTCGGGAGACCTAGGAGGCCAAGGTATCGGTCAATGAGTGCCTATCCAGTTGTCCCCAAACATATTGATCAAAGAATTCGAAACAATGTGACTATTGTGGGGAGGAGCCCCATCTTGTTGAAAGCAGATGTTAGGTAAATCCGCCAAATTAACATTTTCCGTGAAATCTGTTAAAATTTGCATAAGAAAATTTAAATATACTTCAGCAGTTAGAGTTCCACGATAGAAATGTGGTCCTACAATTCGAGATGCTATCATTCCACACCAAACATTAAGACTAAATCTTTCTTGATTGTTTGTTATCCTTACGGCTAATGGATTTTGTCGACTCCAAAAATGATTATTTTTTCTGTTAAACATTCCATTATTTGAGAAGTTGGCTTCATCGCTCCATAAAATATTTTTAAAATTATTAGGATTCTCTCTGCAGTAATGCACATACAGTTGGCAGAATTCTAACCGGCGTTGTAGATCTCCTGGTAATAGGGTTTGGCTTAAGGTGTACTTGTATGGGTGGTATTTGTGCTTTTTTAAAATTTTTTGTATGCTTGCTAGAGACACATTTATCTCATTTGATAAATTTCTTATTGATTTACCTGGATTTATTTCAAAATAGGCTAATACGTTAGTTTCTGTCTCTTCGTCACAAACAAATCGCTTTGTTCTCTTCGTCTTAAAAGTACTTTCGTTGTTTCTTAACTGACGATGCAACCGTTTAAATATGGTTCTGTGCGGTACTCTTCTATTAGGAAATTTCTGTTCATACAGTTCTAGCGCTCTAAGGCAATTTTTTTGACAAACATAATAAACTTCGAGCATATCAACCTTTTCCAAATGAGAAAAATTCATTTTATTAATGTTAATGCCGAAGTGACGTTACAAATTATTACTGTCAGTCAAAATAAATACTTACCATTTTTCGAGGCCTGCTATTTTTAATGTTGAATGCGTAAATCATAATAGTAGTAATAAAAGCTTCTGGACCTTTATTTTTCAACTTAGAGGAAAAATCATAATGACATTTGTTGCTCGAAATTTGGTGTAGTTATCAAAGATGTAAAAATATACAGGCTGTTCCATTTATAAAAACATTATTTTTATAAATAACTCGTAAACTAGATGCGCAATTGTTTTTCTGTTTTCAGCGTTGTAATCAGAGGAAAAAATACTATTATTTGCTAATTTAACCGACTTCGTACGTTTGATATTAACGAAGAGAGCAATAGTGAGCACCTTCGCGCGAACACCTGGTATATATATATATTCTTCTGCGTTTCCACTGCTTGGTCTTTGGAAAGACCGATGCTGGTTTCTTGACGACGTTTCGGCAAAATCACACTTGCCATCTTCAGGTCTGCGATAACTGCCTGCTTCTGTTTCTTGTTGTTGTTGTCTCAACTTGTTGCTTCTTGTTGTTGTTGTCTGTCTTCAGTTTACGAATAACAAGAAGCAGAAGCAGACAGTTATCGCAGACCTGAAGATGGCAAATGTGATTATGCCGAAACGTCGTCAAGAAAGCCACTGTATTTACTGTTTGATGTTAGTTTTTAACATTCATGTGTTTACACTTTTCATTTTCGTTTTATTTATCTATTTGGGCACAGAATTCTCTCTAAATACAGAGTCGTAAGTAAATAAAGTGAATAATGTTTTTTGAATTTCGTTATTCAGAATCTTCAGTTTATAAATATATTTCTAATTAAACAGCACGTATTTTATCAGAATATATGTTTTGAAAAACACATTTATCATTATGTCACCAGTATTATTTTCACGTTGTTTGCGTTTGTTTTCCGATCACTCTTTGCTCAACAATCAATAAACTGCGCAGTCTTTCTCATTAATTGTATTGACGTTAAAGTCATCCGAAAACTTGCACTCCATCGAACATGTAATCAAACACTAATGTAAGAAAAATAAGAATTAATATTCATCCGAAATTAGAAATTCGATTAAGGTCAGACGAACCATGAGATACCCAGGTAAAACGAGAAGGATAATCGATACAGCCGCTCGATAATTCGTGAGAACACCCCCGACATGATTAGGAAAACTGAAGACTTAATATAACGGCCCATCGGGATATTTCCAATTGTTTTTCTTTCTGAATTTCCCCCTTTGATGGTTTTAAATGACAATGGAAACTCAGTTAATGAATGTCCGGAACAGAGACCCGAACCCCCGGAGCTTTCAGGACCGACGTACATACAAAACCATTAGGAAAGTTTTACGCTATAATTGTAGTTTATTTGTCTTTCCGAAAAGGGGTTACTTGTTTTACTCTTTTTTTTTTTTTGGGAGGCGTGTCCGTATTGTACACTAGAGTATTGAGATATAGCTCGTCTGGCGCCTTAAAATTTTATTAACGCATCAAAGAAACTTTGATGTGCGTATTACGCTTGTGCGTTAATGCTTTGCGCGTTCCATTTTTAAAATACATATACGCCTGTCGAGACACATTTCTATTTCGCGAAAAGTTCTTCTGGGCGAGTTTGATGCTGTTGTTCTGTATAATTTAATTGTATTTATGTATGTACACCCTACGTAAGAGATGTCGTAATTTCGTGGGGGGATTTTGCGATTTAGCTTTCCATTTTCCCCCTCATCCTTTACCGAATGTTTTTAGTGTAGAGTTTTAATTTGTAAAATATTTACGGTCGTACTCACCGAGATGATTATGAATAAAATTCTCGGACGGTGTCGTTCGCTTTGTGTTTGTGCTTAGGTAGAATGTTATATTTTAATGTTCACTGACTGACTTCATATAATGGTCGGATATTATGCGTATTGTTATGCTATAAAAATATGTATCTCAGCAGGAAAAACATTTGTTTAGGACGCGAAAGTTATCTTTTCAAGCATAAAATTTTGCGCTTGAATTTAGATCGGGACAGTCGAATAATTATCAGTAATAAAACGTTCCTAAATTAGATCTTCATAAAATGAAATTGCAGCAGAATATAAATTTCTTTGAACAGGGCATATTTTTAAGTAAAATTTTTTTGAACAATATACGATAATTACTGACAGAATATCAATCTTACACGGAGAATATCGTGGGTGTTACATTCAGATTTTAGTGAAACTCTGTAGGTATAAGTAGGGCATGTTGAAATTTGAAAACACACTTTGGTTGAATGGTCACCAGTGGAATTTACGTTTAAAACTCTTTTTTTTTGCTGAAGGTGCCGATTAGTTGCCGAAAGATATACCGCATGTGTCAATTTTCATTAGGTATAGGGATTCAATGTTTACGTGCGATTTATACGTATACAAGTAACACGTGGCAACGTGGCACCCCTACTGTCCGTCACCAATCCCGGCAGCAATCGACATCACAACGATTTTCACCGATCTTCCCACTTCTTCCCACCAGATTTTACATTCAATGTTTAGCTGCGAACACGTTGCGATCTAGTCTGCAATAAAAGCTGTCTTATTACTGGAACGGGAAACATCAAATGGTCGCGGTGATCTCTTGATCTAGTAGTTTATTGTTATATTCAGAATCCTTTTTATTTACCTTATTAGGGTTATTTTTTAATTTTATTGGAATTACGCTTTTGTTTGTGTCATGCAGCGTGAACGCAGTTAATAATTTCCTGCATTTACTGAAAGGCAAAAGAAAAACAAATCCTTGCAACTCGTAAATATTATTTCTGAACGCATTACAAACACCCAAGTCAGTGGTCCAATAGTTACTGCTTGGGCTGCTAAGCTAACTTGTATTTTCGAGCATATATCGGTCGCGCTGGCATTGGAGAGGAAAGTAGGGGTGCCACGTTGTCACGTATTGCATGAATTGGTCACCTATGGCTAATGAAAATTGACACATGCTGTATACAGATTTTTATGTCTTTTTAATTTTTGTGGTAAAGGATTTTTCCTTTTGCATTTTGTTTATTAGTTTATTTGGACAAACAGTTAAGAGAAGTTTGAAGAAAACAGAAAAATTATAAATTTATAAATTAAACTGCTTTGTTGCCTTCGACATAGGATAAACAGGAAGAAATTATGGACGAATAGATGAATAAAAGAAGTTGATTTTAAAGACCAGGAAGTGTTTGGGGGTTTCAGAACATTGTATTGATAATCATCACGTAATCTCATTAGACAATTTTGAAATTTTATATTCATTCACAAAAGGTAAAAAATTAGATTATTTAGATACTATAGAAATGTCAGAACAAAGAAATACATCATCAAAAATGTCAAGGAGCAAAAGAGTCCTTATTATCGCCGATAATGGGAATAGTTACTTGTTAATAGTTGTTGCAAAACCTTCCCATTCATTCCATTATATTAGGCGCTTTCAGAAATTAAGTATTAGGGTTACAATAGGGTTAGCACAAATGCTTTCGTTAATTTAGTCTGGTTAAAACAATCGTGTTTTTAAAATCGAAGATGTAATCCCGTGCAACAATTCGGTTAGGTTTTCATAACCCTGGTAAGTGACCAGAGTAGTGTAGGTTGTTTTACTCCCTCACCGGACATAACCTTACAAAGCGTTATTATCAATACACCACACTGTTATATTTTTTGGATATAAAACAAATTAAAAAAACACCTGCTAAATCGTATTTCGGGACAACTGCTTCATAGCATAACTAATCCAACTGCAGTGGTATGTGTTATACGAATAAACTAAACATTAACAAATGCGTGTCTAGGTCACAGAATAAGCAATTGCTGATATTGTAACTTGTTGACATGAAGGCAAGGTTTTGTTTATTTACACCATCCAATAAATATAACATATCCGACTGTGTCGACTTTGCTAAGAAAGTTTACTAGGTTAAGTATTAGGAGAGTACCCTAATTAAGAAATATAAATAGTTAGCAAGATCATTAGATAAGTTACTATAGGTCTTAAGGCAGTATTAGTTTCAGTCTCAATATTAGTCGTTATAAGTTGTGCTAAACCAATATCCAATTGTATTTGTATTCTCTATGTGATTTTTATGTAATATTAATTGTATAATACTACCATGTACTGCTAAGACTAAATACAGCACGTCAACAAGATCTAAGTGTTTTAACTTCGTCACACCCTACGTGGACTCCAAAGGAACTCTAAGAGTTTCACTACACGACAGTGTATTTTAAAATATTTTTAATTAAAACTACGTATAATATTGACATATTTAGCAAACATTAATTATATGTCAATATACTCAGACTAAAATGTCTTACTTGAGACAGCCATAAGGTCAAAGATATACTACATTTCCTCATTAAGAAATACAGTTCGTTTGAGTATAACATTCAAGCAACCTAGCGAATGGAAATATTAAATTATAACCGAAAGCAATCGATATATCAGAACAAATATAAGAGGACGTGCGTTACTTGCAAGTAGACTAACAATCGTAATTTCATTACTGGATCAGTCTGCAAAATGTCTAACTCGATTCGGCAAATAAAAAAAATACGGCCACTGAGATATGATATTTTATATCAATTCTTCTATTAAAACTTTTCCTGATCGTATTTCTTCTATTGTTGGAATACTAGGAACGATTTGTCCTCCGAGGTTCGAACAAGGACTCTCTATTTTTACTTGGGCGTCGTAATATCCTGTACGGGAACTGAATTTGTTGCAGTGGAAAAATACTACACATACGGTTCCATTCTGTCCCGGAGGACAAGAGAATTTATCAAACAATGGGTCACTGCATGTAAAATCAATTCTGATCCAATGAACCAGCACTTTTTGATATCTGTATCCATTGATTTTTCTTGTGTTTGTTTATTTATGTTCCTGATATATCGAAGGTAATCTTTCTCACAAGAGTATTTGAGTCAACCCAATTTTAAAACATGGATATTCCTTGATATTTTTAAATAACAGTTTACAAATTTATCCCTGATAATAAAGAAATACAAGTGCAGTTATGTTATATACATTATTACTAATTTAAATCATAGAAAATTTCGTCGCCATTATTTTAAACTAAATGTAAATAACTTTCAGTATACTTTGCAACATTAATATCTACAACAATAGATGTGACATTTCTATAGCATACAGGACTTATATTTATATAATTTATATAAATGTGACTACTCAGCCAATACATTTTAAGAATGTTTGTGTTATTTATTAATAGAAAAATCATCAAGACTTGTAAGTGTAATAAATATGAATGTTATGAACGAGTGCAGATTCAGTCTACGACGGTCTGTTTTTAAGTTCGCAGAATGGAAGGGATGAATGGTAATGCAAGTGCTATTTGGTGTCGTAACGTGTTCAGTAACTCATTATTAGTATAAATATAAACTTTTACACAATCACTCCAGTAGTTTTTAAATATCGACGACCAAAAGCACCTTAATTCGGAATAGTTTGAAATATGGAGAAAATCGAGAATCTATCATGTTCCTTACAAAACAAGAAAAGTCTGTTCATATCATATTGAAAGAGATGTCATCGGTTTTTAAGTGGTACACGCGCTTTAGGCCAGGCAAGGAATCACTTGAGGACTACCCACGGCCTGACTGGCCTATCAAAGAGACCATTCCAGAATTTGTTAAACAAGTCGAAAAATTAATATTGGAAGATGCTCGGCTAAAGAATACAACACTCGCAGGAATTTCTGGAGTATCTGATATAACCATTTTTTAAATTCTTCATGATCATATTGGCATGATTAACGTCAGAATAGAAAATGCTTACGGCGTTAAAAAGCAACAAAGTAGTGATGGTGTCTTGTGTTTCATCTTTATAAACAGGAGTCCAAGCAAGACTCCATGCAGTAGCATACAAAGACACACCACCACCCAAGAAGTTTAAAGTGTCACAGTCGGCCGAAAAACTCGCTACTTTGGAACTCAAAAGGGACCCTGTTAATAGATTACAAAGATAAAGACGTTCCCATAACTGGAGAATACTACTCTTCAATCCTGGTGCGGTTAAAAGAAGTCATTAAAGGAAAAACGGAGGGTAAAATTGACGATAGGTCCACTTCGCCTGCATGACAATGCTCCCGTCCACAAGAGTCGTGTTGTACTGGCTGCCCTGCATAAAGCGGGCTTAGATATTTTGAATCACGCACTTTATAGTACCTATACCTGGCTTCTAGCGATTTTCACTATTTAAAAAATATGGAAAATGCATCAGGGTTGCAAGTAAAAGAAAATAATAATAATAATAATAATAATAATAATAATAATAATAAGAATAAGAATAATCATAATAATAATAATAATAATTTTATTTTCTCTCCTTTTCCATTTCGCAAACTTAAAAGCGCTCTCTCGTATAACACATGCCCATGATGAAAAAGTGTTCTTAAAAATAACTATTATTTCTTATAGTTTTTTGGATCGTAGTTATTGGAAACATAATTTAAAATCTCACCACAAGTCACTGGTTAAATTTTAATATTGCATGCTTAAAACCTAGGTAATATTAATCGAATGAACTGATTAAACATATAAGAATTGTGTGTATATAATAACAATCCAAGAAAGAATAAACCATTATTTATTTTTGATTTTGATCTACATACAACAATAAAATCAAAGAAATCAAGGGCCTGCCTATCATTCGTCCTCGTTCTACTACCCTGTCATTTTATTTCTTCACCATCAGTTTGATTCATATGTTAGTATAGGTAAACTGGTATATTACATTGCATGTTTTAAGCAAGTAAAAGTTCTCTTGTATTGTAATTTGAGTTGCGATTGAGAAAAATGGCTTCCAGTCGTTGTCTTAATTCATCGCGTTGCTTCTGCTACATTTGTGGAAACTATAAAGCAAAAAAGCACCAAAGCAGTATTTCAGGTGTATTTGTAGAGCTTGACATGAGAAAACTTACGAAAGATGGACATTTTGAGAACAAAATAGAAGCACACCTGAGAGAATCCTGAAATAGCACATCTGCTGGATGGTAAAACCAGCCTCGGCAACTTCACAAACAAAAAAAATGAAAATTTGAAGTGCTATAAAACTTAATAAAGGGGTAATAACGTAATTTTCATTGTAATAATGACCAGATCTAGAACTTAAATGTCTCCTCTTCTTCTTCGTACGACTAGAATTTCTCCTGTTTGTCTACCTCATATTCGGTTTCGGTTGTTGTTGATTGTATATTGTCTTGCCATCTCTTTTTTGGTCTTCCTACTGGTCTTCTGCTGTATGGCTTATTGTTTTTATAGATGTTTGCTAGTTGGTCTGATCGCATCCTATCTACGTGTTCGTTCCATTTTTTCTTTCTCGTTTTCACCCATTTGTTGACGTCTTGTATGTTACATTGCTCTCGTATGCTACTGTTTGTTTGTCTATCTCTTAGTGTCGCTCCTGTTATCGATATTAACACTTTCATTTCCACGTTGTTTATTTTCTGTTTTGTTCCCTTTGTGTCTGCCCTTGTCTCTAATGCATATGTTAAAATTGGTCTCACTGTTGTTTTGTATACTTTCAGTTTGCCTTCTGTAGTTATAAATTCGTTTCTCCATATGGTTTGTCTCAAACAGCTACTCACTTTCATCGCTTTAGTCGCTTGCTTTGTTGCTTCCGTCTTCAAGTTTCTCTCACTGGTGATTTCAACTCCCAGGTAGTTGAATGTCATCACCTGTTCTATGCTTTTGCTCTCCAGTTCTAGTTTACATCTGCGTGGTTCTCTGCTAATTACCATGCACTTGTTTTTTTTCCGCTGAAATCTGCATGTTGTATTCTTGTGCCCTAATATTAAATGAGTGGAGTTGTCTTTGCAGGTCATCTTCGTTACTAGCTACCAATACTGCGTCAACTGCGTAGCACACTATATTAATTTTATGGGGTCCCGTTCTGTACCCCTCTCTCTTTTTCAGTTCGTTGATTATTTGGTCCATTATCATATTGAACAATGTTGGGCTAAGCGAGTCCCCTTGTCGTATTTCTCCTTTTATGTTAATGTATCTCGTTTCTCCTCTTGGCATTCTGACCTAGGTTTTGTTATCTATGTTTATTTCTTTAATAAATTTTATTATCTTATCCTTTATTTTTTTGGTTTGTAATAGTTTTATGATGTCCTTCCGTCTCACCTTATCGAAGGCACTTTTTAGGTCTACTAAACACATATATGCGGGCTTTTTATATTCAATTGACTTTTCAATTATTTGTCGGATGATGAAAGTCGCGTCTATAGTGCTACCATTTTTTCTGAAGCCTTGTTGCTCCTCGGCTATATCTAATCTTTCTTCTATCTTGTCTTTCCTTATTGCAGTTAGCAGCTTCAGCATGTTATTCAATAAGCTGATTCCTCGATAGTTTTCTGGTTTCCTCCTGTCTCCTTTTTTTAGTATTGGTATCAGTATACTTTCTTTCCATTCCACTGGTACTTTTCCACTGTTAATAATGTTGTTGAATAGTTTCTGAATCCAAGTGCATAGCGTTTTCCCTCCATATTTTATGAGTTCATTGCATATTCCATCTGGACCCGGTGCCTTTCTGTTCTTTAATCGTTTTATTCGCATGTTTATTTCTTCCTCTGATATCTGTACTCTATCATTGTTCGCCTCATTGTTTTCATCATCCTCTTCTTCTGTTTCTCCATATAATATTGTGCAGTGTTCGGTCCACTGTTCTTCTGTGATATCGTTTATTCTTATGAATTCATTCATATCATTTCGTTGTCTTCTTATCATTTTCCACACTTTTCTTTGTGATCCATATAGATCGCGTTCCATGTCTTTTGTAAATTTTTCCCAGTAAAGTATGTATTTCTAAAGTGATAAACTAAAAACTAAATTGTCAAAATGTTATGATTTGTATTATTTTCTTCTAAATGTGCAATTATTTTGTGAAAAAAACTTAAGCGTTAGAAAAACTGGATTTTCTTTTTGGTATCAGCAATAAAAATAGAAAACGTGTGGGCACCACACGGCTTTCTTCAGTCAAACCACAGGCACGGGGAAGTATCACTGAAATTGCTATAATAGCAAGAAATAGCACTAAATAGCAAGAAATTGGAATAAGTAACAAGAAATAGCAATAAATAGCGATGAACGGCAATAATGGCGAGGAATAGCAATAAATGTGTTGACCTACGATATATTATGGATATTAACAATTGTTAACCTGTGTATTTTATATTCAGTGCTAATGCAAAAAAAAATAATGTATATATCTACAATAATAATCCCTTAACAGCCTTACGCCAATTACAGCCAATTTCGGCAGCCATAAGTATGTAATTACATGTTGTATGTTGATAACCCTCCACATTTACTCAGATATTTGGAAAGTTACAGAAAATTATCGACCGCGACTTCTAAATTATGACGGGTTTCCCGACATTATGCCAAATGGCAACTATAGAGATTATAAAACAGAACGTATAAAATGGCACATTTTTTTTAAATATTCGATTGAAAAACGCTGAAGCAAGAACACTTCAAATTTTACTTTTTCGCTTTTTCTGTTAATTACATCTTCTCCCTTTTTCCAAAAAAAAAAAAAACGTATTTCCTGTTATGTTATGTGTACAACGGTGCCCTATATTGTGGTACAGTTTTAAAATATAGTGTTAAATTTACTTTGTCTGAATGTCAGTTATGGGCCATATGAATTCTTTATTCTTAAAGAAGGAATACTAAGATGGCATACAATTTATTTTTAAATCGTTTCATCTGCGGATATTCACTTTTTTTCTTTTTTAAGAGAAATATTTTCTCCATACCGAAATGATAGTGTTTACAGTCTGTGAATGAGGACACTCGCCGTGAGATCATGAAGCAATAATAAATAACGGAAATATAAAACCGGTCACATCACCTGCACCCAACCGGATCTCGGAATCGGTAATCCACATATGCAAGTATACCGTAAATAATAATGTATGGAAATATTTAATTCTTGCCAATTATACTCATTTAGAACATAGTACAACTTCAACTAAGTTAAAACTACAATTAAAAATACAGAGATAAATTTCAAAAAGATTCATATTTTTTTCAATTCCAGCTAGTCCAAGGCTTCCGAAAAATGCACTTATTTATTTTTTTATTATTTCATACGGTAATAATAGATGTCAGTCAATTTTTACAGTAGATATTCTCGCATTTTAACGAATTATTCATTTAATTAAGTCGGGCACAGAAATAAATTAGAAAACTTCCTATTTAGATCTCGAATACGGACGATCACTTGAAAAACGGATTGATTACGACTTCTAAATGAAGGTGTAAAAAAGGTCTAAATTTGAGAACGAAGATTTCCGAGAAAGTTTGAATAGCATGTAAAGAAGCGATGTTTCATTAGAAATACAAATAATTCTGGAAAATAGATTAAAGAAGTACTTTCGTTTACGGATGAGAGGATAACGATCTTAATGAAGGAGTTTGAATATTTTTAGTATGTATAAAAGTATTGAATTATTGCATCAATATAAGACAGTTTCTTGTATTGATATATAAAGAAATTCGTTACGCAAAATGTGCGTAGTAAAACATATTGAGCGAATGGTCTAATAAAAGGTTAATAATATGTTTGTATAATTATTAATAATTCAATTTCACAACAGTTTTCAAACATTTCTCTGTTATATTTGCTGTAGTAGGGCAGATTCTTCTCTGGAGAATGTTTCTACTTCTGTATTTATTGAATAAGTAAACGTCAAATTATTATGCAAGCATTTTCATTTTGATGAGTCGTCAAGTTAACATATTAGTAATATTTTAATTTTTCTCTGATACTTAATTACCACCCATGCAATTTTCTTTCATTCCTTTGTGTTAAAGGCTAAGTCACAAAAAGAAACTCAAACAGGAGTACAATAACTGGTAGGAATTTTGTTCGTGGCGCTTTTTTAAATTAATAATTAATTAATTAAATAAAACAACAAAACCAAGCAATTAAATTTAAAGTAGAAAATGTGTTTGTTACTTGCGACATCTATGATCAAATAGCGCAAGTTATTAGTTCTTTATTTTCCGGAACTTTTAGTATGGTCAAGAAAGAACACTACAATATCAGACTTTCTGGAATCATCCGATTGCCTTTATTCCCTGATTATTTGGTTAACAACTTACAACTTTTAAACAAATGTACATAATATCCACTGATCTGTATAATATAAATGGATAAGCAATGCAATAGGATGCGCGTGGAATTTTTATGCCAAATTGAATACTTAACTCGGGGCTTACGAGTATGCACAGTGCCTAGTCTGTTGACATTCGTATGTGAAATCACTAAAGTTCCGAACCCCGATTTCAATAGACGTACGCCGTACTAGCTTCTGTTTATATTTTTGGAGTATTTTTATTAAAGAAAATGCGGAAGACATTGAAAAAGATCAAATTATACAATTCCCGACATACTATCACTGACATTGTTATCCCAAAATGTTATTTCTGGTTTTGTTGTCAAACAATTGAAGCGCATTGTTATGTGTTCTAAATGTGTGTCCGTACTAGAAAAAATCTGACAAACATCTGTCGATAATGCTAGTTTTCATCTTTTGAACAGAAAAAATCATGGTGCTTTAATATGTCCTTCACAAGATGTCACCAAAGTATGTAAAATAGTTGAAGTCCAAGTACGCCATATTATTGCACAAAACAACAATAAACTTCCTGCAGAGGCAGTATTTTTTAAACTATTTCTATGTTCAATTGCTAATACCCTGTCAGTAGAAAATAAGTACTTTGTAAGTTGTTAACCAATGCTTGATTCATCTATGAAAGTCACGTTTCTCTTTTAATTAAGCATGTTGCCCGATGTTATACGAAAATCCGTTGCAATAGCATTGCAAAGAAGCAAACAGAAGTAGAACGTGGGGAGCTTCTAAGAAAAAAGCTCTCCAAATTAATACTTCTTTATAACAAATAAATATTTCAAAAGGAATGTATTTTTATTTTGAGTACTTTTTTTTTAAATTTCCCTTAATAAATAAACATTTCAGTATCCTCAGATGCAGATTTTAATTTGAAAGTTCATGTTCTGTTACATACTTTTCAAAGATTTTAGGGATTTCAAATTAGCGCCTTTATTTTATGTTATTGCGCATGTGTGTCAGCTCCGTGCGCAGTTCGTATGTCATCACAATTTCTAACATGATCACATAACTAATCGGAGCACAAAAGTTTAAACTAGAATATTTAGCGTTGTAACGATCTGTACTACGCTCCCACATTATTAATCCACACTAATGAAAATATAATAAAAATCTAATTAAAAAAATAGAATTTCAGCTGTTTGGACGGAGTTAGTAAGATTATGTGGAAATGTCTATTTTAATATTAATATACATTAATACACATGTTCAAACGTGTTTCTTGTCACTTCAGATACTTCAATTTATTTTTCGTCTAAATCTTTGTACCTCTTTGAATTTATTTAATAAATTCATTTTTTTTGTCAAGTTTTATTTTTAGCCGTGATAACTGTGGATTATCTTCTTTTCGATATGACAATGAATGTCAAAAATTTTGTTAATAATTTACGTTTAAGTTATATATTATACTGGTTTATATAAACTTTTTTTAAATAACCTCTACCATTAAAACTTTGTTAAAATAAACTCTATCATTAAAACTAAAAGTTTCTTTTATTTCTGTTCATTGAATTCTGGTCTCGTCCAGTTTTTGCCGCGTGAATTTGTGCGCGCCAAATTGGCATAGAACCACAAAATTAAGTTCAAAAATTACTTTAGCGATGAAAACTTTGTGTGTAAAGTAAAGGCGAAAACTAGCGTATTCCTAGCACTATCGGTCATACATGCTGATACTTATTATTTAATATGTCAGTCCAGTTCTTTTTTGTGTTGGAGATTCTCAACTGTACTCTTCTTTTTGTCAAGTGTTAATGAAGACGAGCTAATCGTATACGTCAACTGTTTCTGATGGTCTTGCTGAGGGTGATATTTTAATTCCTAGTGTGTACTAATTCCAGATGCAAGATCTATTTTAACAAAGCCCTTGACCTTGATAATAAATCTCTCCATCAGAACTGCGAACTTTCCTTGTCGATGGCGCAGTGCAAGAAATATGCTAAAACCAATTTAGAAAACTATCGATTAACATCTATAATTCTTTGCAAAAGTCAGAATATGAAAGCTCTAATCCGCTTAGGCATCTTAGTTCGGCTTTTCTTGCTGATATTTTATAAAACTTTATTATCTTGAATAATGATTTGTAAGGACGCGATGCGAATATAACGGACATCACGGACAAAATTAATAGATCTATGAAATAGCTTGACTTGTAAATTAGCGAATAAATTCTGAGCAATTTTTTTAAGAATTCTTTGTGCAATTCAAAACAAGAGCTTCTGCATATTTTCCAAATAAAATTCAAACTTAATTGCACATGGATACTAAATTCCTTTGTGCACAATTCCTTTCTACATGTTAACATTCCACCAACCATGACAAAAGAAGAGCCAAGTAATCGAATGCTAAAATTAGAATCTTTCCCAGAAACCGCATCATTTTTGAATCAAAATAATGCAAGACGAAGCACTTAAATCTTTGGTTCCATTTGCAATATCATATTTAATTTCTCACCGAGAACTGCTATTAAAACAAATGTAAGAAGCCGTTTTCTATCTGAACTCGACATCATTGTCTGTCATGGTATATTGTTATTACGATCATTTAAAATAATCGATGATAATATATAATTCTTTGACAAATATGTAAGTGCCATCTATTTGACAAGCGCTTAAATGACGCTGACATTGGCAGTTAATTTTAATCAAATCAAAGAAGAGATGAATCTGTATAAATATAAGAATAAATACTTCATGTAGAAGAATAAAATAACTTAATTTAATGGAAATGTGAGTAATAGGTATGTATATGACATGCTTAAATTAATTAGATAATCTATTTTAGGATAAGTATGATAATAATCATGTTAGTGAACATTAAATAATAAATCTCCAATAGTTGTAAAAGAAGTCAAATAGAAATAGTATGACTATTAAGTTGTGATAATATAACAATATTTATTTTTTTATGTGAAACTTTAATTTAAAAATAAGATTAGCTTTTTCTTTTATTAAGTTTAGAAGTTCACATTACCGCATTTGAGGTTTGTGGTCAAAAATACACGTTGAACGATTACTTACTGAGCTTTTATACATGCAGATCGTTCTACCTACAACGGTGTTCATTTAATTGTGTCGGACAAACGAATATATAACAATCCATTGCTCCGGATCTAATATACAGGTATATAAATCTCTTTATTCTCCCTCGAACATTGGCACCGTAAGAAATTTCCTTTTTTACTTCCAATAACATCGAAATTAATGTCCCATGTATACGGGTTTTAATAACGTTCAGGACGCGCCGTTGAAAAAGTTCATTCTCTTTCCGGAGATCTCTAACGATTCTAACAGAGGAGTGAAGATGAAGTGGAAGAAGTGGGGAAAAAAGGAGAAAAAGCAGAAGACGGAGATGAAGAAAAAACTTTATTCTCATGACAAATAATGCCGCTTGTTCCGGTACAGTTGGTCCCAACAAAATATATGACAGATTGTTAAAATTACTTTTATTAAATGCCTTCTGGGAATCGGAATTCCACCTCTTCCTCGTCCCTTCCCCATCTCTAACCAACCAACCGGGTAGCCAGTGGTTTGGGTGCATTGATGGAGGGCGACAAATAAATACAGTGACACTGTAAAATTGTTGGGTTTAATTTGTACAGTGGCGTGAAGTTTATTGTTGCATAGGAGAATTTAATTCAAAATACCTTTAAGAAATTAACATTACTCCACAGTTACGGTGAATTTATCTGGAATTATATTAAACTGGTTCGTTATTGCGCGTAATACCGCATCATTGCTCGACGATAAATCTTTAAGCTCTGCGTACAATTTGAAGAAGATTCTAATCGTTTGCAACCTTGAATATCGCTTTATATCAATTCAATGATTTATTTTGCATTAAATCTTAATACACAAGTACGACAATACTTACTTAGAATTCTTCATGGATGATTGTAATTAATTTTCAAGGTTTCCATTATGTTTTACTTTAGAAATAAAAAATTTCTGGTAGAAGTTCTGTATTATTTTTTGAAGCCGATTACAAGGTTTTTTACATATTCATAGCAATTCAGAAAGAAAAAAAATAATAAAACAAGAGTCTTAAAAAAGTTTAATAGGGAAGAGCATTCATTGATCATCGCGATCACTTCTTAAATTGAGTTGATTAAAAAAAAAGCCGTAGCTTTACCTACACAATTGGGTAATTAAAAAAAATATATTGTACTAATCGATTTCGCTCAGGAAGGTAAATGCTTAGTGTTAAACTATATATTTGTGCTAACTATATTGCAAGAAACCATGATAAGTTAGGGCTGCAGTATTTAAAACATTGACAAAATATATTTAAGTAACTGTTTGTGTAAAGAGAAATATTGTTTATAACATACTAAATTTAAGATTACTTTATTTTATGAAATTACTTAATAGGAATAATTTAGATTAAATCAATAAGATATTAACGACATTAAATAATAATAAAGTAATTTATTGTGAAAAGGCTCATGTTCCAACTTTGATGCATGTTCTCCGAGAAAATGATTTGGGAAAGACATGCGCTGGCATAATAATAACCATCGAAACCGCTTGTAATTGCCACAAAGCTGTTGTGTAGGTGGTATAATTTCAACAAGTAGTAGTATTATTAACTAACATTAACAGAAACAACCTTTTGCAAAAATACTATATTTTCAAGTGTGAGCAGTAAAAATTAATTAACTACATATTAAAAAAATTGAATATATACACAAAATCAAGTACAAGGAATCATACCATTGAATTATATAATCGCGTTTCTTAATTGAATATATGAAAGCAATAATATTAATATCTTTATCAGCTGGAATTTTAATTTACAACTGCTACAATGCTTCGAAGAGCGCGTAAAGCCGTGGTGCCGGCTATTTCGATAGTCGTCAGGCTATGGTTGAAGCCTAAGAATTCTTAGCATTTGTCTTAGCCGAAAAATGTGCGATATTTATTTGTATTATTCTTCGAAATCATTCCGAATGATAACTAGTTTAGATTTATAAATGCTTCAAGAGATGAGGTAATTTATTGGAAGGCTAAAGGTAGTATTTTACATTTACTCTTTAATGACAAGAAACCAATAGTAATATGCGAAACTTTTGCAGGGCTATTGTGAGAAAATACAGTTAAAGATTCGTTCCATATTCAAGGTATCAAATATGTTTCAGTATACTCAACGTACTTCATTTACTTGTAGTGCTAAAGATTAACTTTCGGGCTAATTCATGCCATTCAAATGAAACAATAAAAGTTTTTTCCAATTATTAACACTACAAATTTTAATTATTTTGTTCTGTTACCTTTTAGCATGAAATACATATATTTAGGAAAAATATATTCTGTTAGTGTTGCTTAGTTATTTAAGGTTTTATTTGACCATTGATCGTGATTATGCTAATTAAATATTTAAAAGGCATTATATGTCCAATTTCCCCATTCTAAAAAGAGGTGATGAGACGGAATGCAATAGAGGCATATCCATATTAGACGTAGCCTATAAAGTGGTAGCCACACTTATCAAAATGAAAATAGAACTGATAACTGAATCACAGCTAGGAGAATATTAGGCAGGTGTCATAAAGGGCATTGGGACGGCTGATCAAATACTTATACTGAAGAAGACACTAACGACTTGTTACGAATACAAAATTCCAGTAGTGATACTGTTTATTGACTTCAAAAGGCATACGATTCAATAAAAAGACGTAAACTAATAAATGCCCCGGAATTTAGCGAGGCTTCTAAATGTAACACTGACTAAAACAACAAGTAATATGAGAATAAAAGAAAAAATAATCAGAAATGCCAACATGAATAGAGCAGAGGATACAATGCATAAACGCCACTAGATCATAATCGCCATAATAGAAACATGAAAGAACTACAAGAGATAACAAAGAAAATAGTGGAAGGTAAATAATGAGAGTATGAGAACATCGACTAAACGCTACTATAGAAGTAACAACTGGGCAGGAAGAAATGGAATTTGAAGAATTTATCGAATTTGTTTATTTGGGTGCCAGAATTACTTGTAAATGTGAGGAGGACCAAGAACATCAGGCAAACTTAAAAAAAAATAAAAGCGCGGGATCTCTGAACCACTTATTGAAATCGAAGCACCTGTTAAGAAACTCTAAATTTTGGGTTTATGAGGCAGCGCTGCGACCAACTGCTACTGCAACTGCAACTATGGATATGAAACATGGGTACCCAACAAAAGATCACAAGAAAGTTTAAGGACATGGGAAGAAGAATATCAGGAGAAAGGAAAACGACGGATGGGTACGAGAGAAGAGCAAACGGAGAGGTATGTATGGGAAACCAACAACTGATATGCTTATAAAAGTAAGAAGACTGCAGTGGCTAGGTTACATTCAATGAACAGCAGATGAGCGAATGCCGAAAAAGATGGTCTGGAAGATACCTAGTTACAAGAGAAAGAAAGGAACAAACACTAAATTTTGGCTTTATGAGGCAGTCCTGCGACCAATTGCTACTGGAAATGCAACTATGAATGTGAAACATGGATACCCAACAAAAGATCGCAAGAAAGTTTAAGGACATGGGAAGAAGAAATATTAGGAGGAAGGAAAACAACGGATGGGTACGAGAGAAGAGCAAACAGAGAGGTCTGTATGGGAAACCAACAACTGATATGCTTATAAAAGTAAGAAGACTGCAGTGGCTAGCTTACATTCAATGAATAGCAGATGAGCGAATGCCGAAAAAGATGGTCTGGAAGATACCTAGTTACAAAAGAGAGAGAGGAAGACCGAGGAAATGGTGACGGGAAGCTGTTTAACCAGACCTAAGTGAGAAAATGTGCAACACTGGAAATTAAAAGCCAAAATTAGGAAAAAGTGGAAACAAGTCACAAAGCTGTGGGCCTAACTGGCCTGTATAAAGCTATATATATTTTCAATTTACTTATCATTGTACTTACAGTATTGCTTGCAAATTTTAAATTTATTAGTTGTTCATTCATCATCAAAACCAAATTTATGATTTAGGTAATTAGTAGTAATACTGTAATCTTAATACCAGTGCATTCATTGTATAAAAATATAAAAACAATTTCAAAAAATAATAAGAGGAAAGCAATTTATGGATTAATTGAATAACAGATTAATAATGAAAATTTGTATTAGGTACTACATAAACCTAAACACAAAGAACAGCCTAACTTGAATTCTGCCTTAGGAACATACATTGTGCATATTTTAACAAAATAAATACACAGTTTAATTAAATAAGAACAAAATCCCCACTGTTTATATTTTACTTAAATCAGTCGTTTTAATTTCAAAAATTATTTCAACTGTTAGATAAATTAAATATTTAAATGAAAAGAAATGTGACTATTCTATATACTAAGCAACAAGTAATATCGTTACGAACCATAATAAATCAATATTGGATTCCCTGACAGTGACATAATTAATCGAAAGCAGTTAAGTTCTTGTTTCGCATAATATATTTGATATACGTTTACGTAAAATTGCCTTTCCTATAATTGAGACTTCAGGCAGAGTTATTAAAATATAAACTTTATTGGAAGACACCGTAAATTTTGCCAAATTAGACCATAAAACGTCGGTAAATGCGAATGAAGTGTTATGAAATATTCAGCAGTAATTCGAGGAGATTCAACCAGAAGCAATAAAATGAAATTATATTGCATTCAGTCAATTCTTAGGCGGGCAATCATTAAAAAGGGAAATTTTCAATAAAAGCAAATTGCTGGAAGATCTAATTTGAAAATAATGATCTATTGGTGTAAATCTAATTTGGAGGTAATGATCTATTGGTGTATTCGTTTTAACTTTTTAGTTTTACGGTTGAGGGAGGCTGGAGTATTAAATTTTAACGGAGTCCTTATAAACGTATACGCTCTATTAAATGCTCAAAAGATCTTGGGTGAGACACCTCTCTGTGTGGATGTTTCAGTGTTTAAATTTAATGCTTACAAAAACTAACCATTACATACTTGCGTGATATGTTAAAATCTATCATAAAAATGAATTAGTTATCATGGAATAGTTATTTTTATACTCACCGCCTGTAAAGTGACATTTGGCGCATGTGTCGCCCGACTAGGAAAGGGTATTTCCCGGTCGAGGCGACTGTAAACTGCCTAAGTGAAGGTACCCAGCAATTTTTGAAGGAATTTTTCCAATTGTGTTTTATCCCACTGGTGTATTAACACATTTTTTTATTACGGTAAGTTAAAAAAAAACTAGTGTTTATTGTGTTTCTTAATTCTTTATATCTTAGAACCAATTTAATCCATGCAGGATCGATCACTGCAAAGCGACGGCATATATTATTTTTGTTTCTGGTAGAGTTACACATTTCAGATCTGCTTTGAAGGCGATATCATCAATGGACATTTTACATAATTCTTCCCGGCGGCACACATATATAGTAAGTACATGAAATCAATCTCAAGTAAAGTGTGGTGGAAATCCCTAGATTAGTATTTTCTTGTGCGACAGATACATACAGGTAACTATTCTGTTATTGTGATCTAAATGATTTTTTTGAAGATATCACTTCTTTTCATTCTCTTTACTGCTATAAATATAACATAACATACCTGTCAAAACTATATGGACCCATTGTTACGGCTATACATAGTGCCTATACGTGTTTCTCAATATTATCAAATAGTCAATGTTGCCACCTTAAAAATTTAGGTCACGCAACCTTCACTTGAAAATGATCACACTGTACATGATACATCTATCGCCTAAAGATGTTTATATAATGTACACTGTCCCTGACGTGAACATGTTTCGATCGTACGAAAATCCATACGACAATAGGTTTGTTCGGACCCCCACTTCTGAACAGTTCTAGAACTGTGCGCATGTCATTTGAAAAAAAAAACTGTTCGGACCATGCAGTTCTGGAACAACTATTCTGATAATTAGTACTGCAATGTTAAATCCTTCAGAAGTCCTAATTCAAGAATTTTTCGGAAAAGTTGTTACAGTTCTGGTTTATGGGTAATTATTTGAAATTCTGGCAAATTCTGAGCATGCGCATAATTCTCATTCGTTGTTATGCTTATGATGAACTTCGTTCGAATAATTGGTTTGCCTTTTATTTTAATTCGTGATATTATTACAGTATTTGTTTTGGTTGGTTCATGGAAATTAGTAATTCATTTTTATTCCCATTTTTTACAGTTGTTCTCAATATTTCATTTTCAATTTTGTAATTAAACATGCAAATTTGTTCAAATGGTTTATTGTGTTAGAACTTAGTCATCTATTACCATGTCATCCAGTATAGTTTCTGATTTCTGTAAAGGTGGAGTGCACGTATGGTACGCTTGTAGTAACTTAAGAACATGTGAAAAGTTAATTTTGCATTGTCATATATATGTACGTGGACAAACTGATACATTTGTTAAACTTAAGCAATCTAATATTATCTATCAAAGAAAGGGAGACAATTTGGTGTAGGGCTTACTTTATTGAAATAGACATTCGAACAATCTATTATATGTATATATTTGTATGAAAGTGCTAATTCAAGAACAGTTCGGAACAGTTGTTACAGTTATTGTCGATGGGCTATTATTTGAAATTCTGACATATTCTGAGCATGCGTATGTTTTTCGTATTATCTTTCGCATTTTTCTGGTTATGTTTGTATTGAACTTCAAAGTTATTTTAGCTTAGTTTATTTTTAATAGTCGTTCGAATAATTGGTCTGCCTTTTATTTTAATTTGTGATATTATTAGGGCATTTGTTTTGGTTTAGTTTCATACAACTTATTTCTGCATTATTGTCTATAGTTGTTTTTATTTACCCTCATTATTTCATTTTCAATTTTGTAATAGCAAAAGTAAATAGCAATAAGAATGTAATAAATGCAATTAAAAATGCAAAATTGTTCAAATGATTTCTTGTCATAATTTGCTTCACCTACTTTTTTCTGTAAAAGTGAAATGCACGTAATGATACAATTGAAGATACTTATGAATATTTGAAAAGTTATTTTGAATTGTCATACATATCACACATTTTTATGAAACAAAACATTCAGAATTTGTAACTACTAAATCAAGTATCATACATCAAATTACTAACAAATCTCATAATTTTTAATATTCATCCAAAGGAAGGGGAGTGTAGGTACTCCTTCACAATGTAAAAACAAACTAAAAAAGTATCTCTGATATAATCTTTTGCTTTAAATAAATAATTGAATGAAAGGAATCATTACAAAATCTAGAAAAAATTATTTTTTATAACAACAACTTTTTCGTTACTTTTAAAATTCTGTCGGAATTTTGGTTGTTAAATGCACAAATATTAGATGTTCATTACGATTACGATTAATATTTGTCTACGTAACATTCGCGTCTCTTAATGTTTCTATTACTAGTGCTGGTAACACAACTTCTCCTAAAATTCCAATTTTAAATTGTTCGGGCATTCGAGATTTGGATCTATTTCAGAATTAGAATTTGGCTGGACATGAGGCTTATTTTTTTTTTTTTTTTTTTTTTTTTTTTTTGAGCTTGTGGTGGGCGGCTTACCCCGGGGTTATAAGCTTTAAGCTTGTCATAACCCCAGGAGCCTTTTTGGTGTATATTTTATGTGTGTAAAGTGTTTCATGGCTTTGTTACTTATACCCCCTCGCCGTAAAGGGTGAAGCACTGTTAATTATATCCCAACAGAGAATGGTGACTCGAGAGGTGTACCGGACCCGCCAGAAAAATTTTATTGTTCCAGGCGGGACTCGAACCCTCGCTACTATCTCTCCCACAGATAGTATTGGTCATCTTACCACGAGACCACCGAGCCGTTAAAAAATCGAATGACGTTTTTTTTTTTTTTTTTTTTTTTTTTTTTTTTTTTTTTTTTCCCAAAACTGGGGGTTCGAGCAAACCTAATATCTTATGTGCGTCCATAGAAAATGTGTATGCTATTTAGTATAAATTATAATTCTTCTACATTCCTTTAGAAAAAAAAAGTAAATACTAAAATATAAGCAAAATTACGTTCAGTTTTTCAGTGTTAAATATTTATTTTTACGGTCAGAATATAAAAGGAAAGTAATTATAGACAGTTACATACAGCTAGTATGAAAATTACTCATTTCATACATGTGAAATACAGATAAATGTCATTCCAGGTTTTTAATTAAACTCCAGCAAAATTATAAAAGAAGGAAAGAGTAACCTAGATATGACAGATGCACGGGTTTCAACAGAAACGACGTGAGCAGATACCTACATACATACTTCTTCATTCACGGACGTTTTTATTGTAACCCGAACAAAATGCCACAAAAAAAAAACTGTACTGGCAACAGTTACTGTTGAGCGAGAAAAAAAGGATCGTCATCAGCCGGTCGGCGTGCACGTATTGAGTTTGAACATAATATGCAGTCCGCCGAATGCATGCGAATGTTCACGGCCGCAATGACCGGACGGTAATGTAATTCCGAGGTATCAAAACATTTGGAAACGAGTCGAACAACGGTTCGTACATTTCAAAAAGGAAGTGTATCAAATTACGTGCAGTGTCGTAGACAGTAATATGAAAGTAATTTTCGTTGAAATTCTAAAGTATCTTGGCACATTCCAGCATTGTGTTAGAAAACCATGCCTGGGAAATAAAAATATTATACACAATTTTCTTTGAAATTATACTTAGAGTAAAAGTATTGTTGTTTCGAAAATACGAAATGCACTTTGGATGTGATGGTTTCACAAATGTGAAAACGAGCTTGTTTTTCTTTTTCTATTACTTCTTACTTCTTATGTCCCACTATCAGTCGTTTATTTATAATTCAGTCTGTTCAAGTCTCTTATCCAGAGCTATATTTTCTCTATTCTTCTATTTACTTAAGGCTGTACGCCCGGCCTCGAAATCGTTTTTCCCATTTCCTAATCGTATTTTTCATGAAAACCTTACCGAATTTACACGCTAATTTAAGAAAACAACGCCTTTCAATGGATAAATCGTAATTTCTTCGAAATTGTCCAAAGGGCCCTAAATAAAAATAAAAATGTAAGAAATTTCAAAAAACAAGCCTTTATTTAACATTATGTAACACTCAACAGCAATACATAAATTTTATTTTTTCTTAATTTTTAAAAATAAGGTCACGAAACGGAAAACAAAATTTTGAAATTTGGGCGAAATTCACTGAAATCAAATAGAGTATGTGGTACGCTCGCACATTGTGTCGAGAGGTAGCTCCGCCTACCATTTCGGGCAGTTTCTACGCAGTTTGCAAAATACTTCTGAGATCGGTGTTTGTTAAGAAAGTAATCGTTACTCGGACATTATTTTATCGAAACCGTTGATATTTTCTTTACAATATAGTGTACATATACAATGTCAGCGTCACAATACTTCCTTATACTACGTATCAGAAAGTAAAAGCAATATCTCTTCCCGTCCCTAACGCTATACCTGCTAGAAGCGCATGTTAGGACTAACACGGCTTGCGGGCTCGGAGTATAATTATTATATTTGACTCGCAATAATTTGCTTCTGAAACGATCTAGAAATTTATTTCTTGCACAAAAAATAATTTTGGAATGTTGGCTTTATTTTGTTTCACATATATATGGGTAAATTCTGAAAAATAAGATTAGTTACTCGATAGCTGAAATATACGTTACACAAATTGGTCGTCTACTAAAACTTTTTTTTTTTTATAAAATTTACACACCATAAAGAAAAATCGAAAACACTAGTATCATCCAAATACTTTAGGGTATAACCTTTAAAAAAAACAGATCCCTAGCTCTCTGCATTGCTAAGATATCACGAGATAAGTATTAAAAATTGAAGAAAATGAAAATTTTAAAATTTACACAAAAAAAACGATTTTTCGACCTTTTTGCGATTTGGATTTTATTTTCCAACTCAAAATTTGAATCCGGCAGGTGATTTTACATATTCAGCTTCACCTTTTTTGTGTGTTTGAGAAAATATAGATTGTCTAATTTAGGGGGGGTTGCTTCCCGACTGCAAACGTGTCGGCCAACCGGCGATTATCTGAGACCACAACGCAGCCATAAATTACAGGCAGATTAGATTAGGTGACAAGTTCTTTTCTCTATCTTTTTCCTCAGCATAAGACAGAGCACGCGGACCCTTAAACATTTGTCTTTTATTACATTTGCACGAAGAAAACAGTGGAACGCCTATTTCAAATCGAACTCAGCTTGAAGCGGGCGTCCAGCCTTAAGGCGATTCTACTTTTTTAAATGAAACAGAAATTTTAGTTTTTGAGGATATTTTTCTTTACATACTGGAAGGTACAAATAACGTAGATTCACAACCAAATAAAACAGATTTTATTGACGCCAATAAAGCTAGTCCATAATGCAGCTGGTACATGTGTTTACTGCTATGTTTATACTTTTTAATATTTTATTAAATGTGATATTTTGAAGTCGGGTGGTATTTGCAAACATGTCTCTATGAGTGTTTTTGTTTATATGGGTATGATAATTACCCTGTCGGTATCAGACAAAAAAATAAATATGTAAAAAAAACTATTAAGCATTCAAAAAGTACAATAAAAAGAGGATTTTCTGGATTTTGTTATGCAATATATAATTATAAAAAAAATATGTATTTTCAATTAATAATAATAACATTTACTTTTTTATTACAGTACATCTCAAATAAACTCATTTTAGGAGTTAAATTAAAATGAAATACAAATACATATACCTATACACATTAAAAGATATGTAATTTTAAAAAAAGTCACCAACATTATACAGGACCCTCTTTATCCATACATGGCACAATTCAGTTTTAAAATTATTTATTGGTAGCAATTTATTCATTCATTTGGTAGATATATACAGAGTGAGTTATTTCCTTGGATAAAAAGGATTGTGCCTTTATGAATAATGATACTTCAAAGCAGTTTTATTTGCTATAATAGCAATTTTTTGGTATTGGAAGCGCCTTTTATATTTATTATGTATTATACAGAATGTTTCATAAGTTGGTTACTGACCATAGTTACAGTTTTTTAAATAGAATCTATTGTCCTGTCCTCCCTTTTTTGTATTCTCCGTATAATTGTTAGATAAAAAGTAATAAGACAGTATATGCCTAAACTCTAAAGTTTTCGACTATTGCAGTTTTTCTGACAATTCAATGTTATTAAAAAAACTATATTTATTGAGAACGATGTATTAGATGGCCGCAATTTTTGGTAGTGTTGTTTATAAGAAAAGGACCTAATACAGACATATTTGGGTTTTCTCAATTACAGTTGGATGTGCAGAACTGGATTAAACTTACATGACACATTTTTGTCTAAAAGTCAACTGTATATCGTTTACGTTTTGAATTGCTTACTAAATTTCACACCAGACATATAAAGCGTTACTATTTTAAAGTTCTGGGTTATTGTCATTTTTTGATATAATATTGTCAGTTTCTTGGTTATATCTGAATATGCTATAGTATACGGTGACATTATTTTATTTAAAAGTTGCTTCTCAGTTTACAGACTTAAGTTGTTGATGCTAGTTAGTTTAAATTAATTGAAGTGATTTCATAAGAAATTGTTCTAAAGAAAAGATTATATACGATTTTTGTACTGGGGGAACGTCAAATAAATTATTTATTATCCCAGAGAGTTGGTCTTTTCCATAATTGGTGTAAGTGTTGCCAGTAAATTTTGAATGTAGCATTACTTTGATGATTTTTTTTGGATTTGTTGTGCTTCTCATTTCACAACTTTTTCCAAATGAAGATGCAGTCAAACGTTTCCTTCTCTCAGAAAACCACAAATTTGAAAAGGATTGCTCCACGGTTGCTGACGACAACTGACTAATTTGGCTTTCTGTTTGTAATAATGTCTTTAAAAATGAGGTTTTCCTTTTCTCCAATTCTTCTGGATCTATGTTCAATGCATGTACATTGACTCCATAGTCGTCCTAATTGAGGTTGTGATACAATCGTTTTCTGCTATGGTTTTTTCCACGTCGCTTTACCAGCTGTTGCGTAAATTTGTTTGTATGAAACCCAGGACTTTTCTTTGTTATTGCCTTATGGACCACAGCATGAACTACTCTCTGTTGTTCACAGAGAGTCCTGCCAAATGACATCTCATTTCGTAACCTCCTTTCTTGGAATAGTCAATACGCTTTCCGCCCACAAATTGTGCTAACACAGAATTGTAGCGTTCAGCACTATTGTTAGTCATATTTCTTATTAAACTAGAGCTGTGTTGCGTCAACCTATTTACGCACGACATAATATCCTTAAAAAGACCGCAACTTTTCATTATAGGGGTCAAGTTCTTCTCATTCGGTTTCCGTCCTTTACAAAAATAGTCATCACAAGTTTCATGATCTCCAAATACACGCTTGACACTGTTATCTTAATCTTTTGCATGGGTTCACAATTTTGAGATCCTCTATATTTGATTGCACAATCAACAGAAAGACGGAGTCTTCGAATATTATTTTTCAAATAATGCCTTAAAAATATGTCTATCTCAGTACCTTTAGAGCTAAACCGTTTTAGGGCCAAGTCTTTAAGTTTAGTGATGTAATTCCTAAGAAGGTGATTAGAACATTCCACCTTCTGTACTACAAATAACCCGTAAGGTTTCACACTTAAAATTTTCTGTGCACACTGGAGTCACCGTCGCCAACCAAATATGCATATTTCACGTTATGCATTTCCATGCTTAGTTTGAATCCTGCTAGTATGATATCGCTTTCCATGGCCGAGCTTAATTCTTCCCAGTTTTTAAAACAGCGATGAGGCGCATCCTTATCTTTCTTGCACATAATACAGTATTTGTTTCGTATTCCCAAAAAAAGGATTTTCCCCGTCTTTTCCCCAACTATGCATGCTGCTCCGGATTTAGCGTTGTAATTAGATCGATAAGATCGTTTACACCTCGCGTCATCTGCAATCACAGTTAGAAGTGGTACATTATTTTCGTCTACTTGTCCACATTGTCTTGCAAGTTTGGCTTCTTCCTTTCCTGTCTCTATCATGGATTGCCAACGTTCAATATCAAAGATTTCATTCATTTCATCTTCAATTTTTTTATATAAGTTGTAAGACATTCCGGGCATATTTAGAGAACTAGCTAGTTCATTAAGTTGAGAAAATCCGCCACCAACGTTCACAATTCCTGTCACTGCAGCACCATTAGTATTTAGTTTGCCATCATTTCCATCAACTTTGCACATTTCACACTTAAAAATGAATTTGGATATAAATCCCCTTCTGACTTCTCGAATGCACTTGACAACACTGGAATTGCAGGAGAAAAGGTTATGGTGTTGATAATTCATGGCTTGTTCAAATAGAAAGGGAACATTTACAAAACGCCTGCCAATTTTTAGTTTAAAGTTGTTACGGTACTACTTGATATCATCATCTTTATTTGAGACATGGACAATTGTTCCGTCGGCATCCTCATTATTGGTAAAATCCATGGAAAAATCTAACAGTCGTGGCGATCGTGTTTCGGCCATGGAAGTGCTTGGAATCGGGGTGGTTCGAATCGGATCTACATGTCTGAATGTAGACCTGATTTTGATAGGAGTCTCAACTATGTGTTTGCAAATATTCGTGTCAAAAGAAAATCATTAGTTGATTATGAATAGATTTTATTATTAGATGATAAATATATAATACCGCTCTACTGTGATTATGATTCTACAAAACAGCAACAGTTCTTGAATGTTTACAACATTGTTAATTACAAAAATGAATGGTATTTTTGCATCAGATTCCTAACATTCTACAAAATTACTAGTCATAAAAAACAAAACATCTTTTCGAAAGTAGGCCAGTGTAATTACTTATTTATACGGATGTAACAACTGATATTTAAATGTAACTGAACAAATGAACCCATTTTACATTTTTCTCCTAGGTTTCGAAAATGAAATTTTCGAATTTTTACCTATTCTTCCCACAAAAACGTGCAAGAGAATATAAATTATAATTTTCAAACACGTTGTAATCCTACAACTGAACTGAAGCATATTGAAATATATTCCCATTTTAATTTAATATCTAAGGATTTTTTTTTTACTTTACAACACTTATAAAACCAGATGTCGGCCGAGGTTCGACGGCGATTGAGATCGCATGTAAAGGATAGAAAACTAACTCCAGCATTTACACGCTTCAGCAAGGCCTACATTTTAACAATACTATTTAATTAGTTGACAAGATAATATATTTCTAATTGCGGGCTGTTGTAGGTAAAGCTTCAAGGAACTTTCGTAACTTGTTGAATTTTGATGTAAGTCTTCCTTTTTAACCATAAATATTGTTAAAAGTAAGGTGATTTTCATGAACTTTACGATTTTATTACAAAAGAATGTGTACTTAATTTGAAAAACAAATAAGTTAGGAAAATTATGGATTCATCACAGATGCACTATAAAAAATTTCAAGGGTGTACATCAATTGGTATTGCCGTAGTTTTGTTAAGAAAACTGTTGAAAATAGGTCGAAATTCGGCCGGGTAGTATCGCCTTAAGGCTGGGGTTCGCCCGTGTTATATGTCCGTAAGGAATATCGGTACCATTTTAAGGAAAAGTTGTAAATCAAGAACAATGAAATTTTCGCACAGTAAATGTTAAAACACACTCATCAGGTTGGGTTATTTTGAAAATCCTAGTGTCCTTAGTTTTTTCAAAAAAAAATCATAAAATTAGTAAATTTGGAAGAAACAGAACGAAATTAACTCAATTTATAAAAGGCACTATGCTGATGTCGAATCCGAAAAAAAAATAATTTTGATTTTTGGTTTCGCCTAAAATGGTACCGAAAAAATCCATTAGATGGGTGTTTTAATTCGAATTTAGGAACACTTTCTGTATTAATTTTTGTTGTATTACTATCTTTATTATAAATATTTCTCTGTTTGTTTCTCTATTGATCAAGGGTTATAATAAAAACTGCAAAAAATCCATATGCAATCACAGCTCCATCTATGGACCCCCGTTATGCAGCTGCCCGTACATAACACGAAAGGAGTAGCCAAACCGTATCTACCTAACAGATACGAGAGCCGACAAGTAGACCTTCAGCGAAACCAAATTAAATTCAATCATAAAAATAATAAATCTGAAGGAATTCTTATATTAACTTAAGGCTATACGCCCGGCCTCGAAATCGTTTTTCCCATTTCCTAATCGTATTTTTCAAGAAAACCTTACCGAATTTACACGCTAATTTAAGAAAAAAATGCCTTTCAAGGGATAAATCGTAATTTCTTCGAAATTGTCCAAAGGGCCCTAAATAAAAATAAAAATGTAAGAAATTTCAAAAAACAAGCCTTTATTTAAAATTATGTAACACTCAACAGCAATACATAAATTTTATTTTTTCTTAATTTGTAAAAATAAGGTCACGAAACGGAAAACAAGATTTTGAAATTTGGGCGAAATTCACTGAAATCAAATAGAGTATGTGGTACGCTCGCACATTGTGTCGAGAGGTAGCTCCGCCTACCATTTCGGGCAGTTTCTACGCAGTTTGTAAAATACTTCTGAGATCGGTGTATGTTAAGAAAGTAATCGTTACTCGGACATTATTTTATCGAAACCGTTGATATTTTCTTTACAATATAGTGTACATACCGTATGTGTCAATTTTCATTAGGTATATGGATACAATGTTTACATGCGATTTATATGTATACAAATAATATGTGGCAACGTGTGTCACCCCTACTATCCGTCACCAATCCCGACAACAATCGACATCACAACGACTTTCTGCGATCTTCCCACTTCTACATTAAATGTTTAGCTGCGAACACGTTCCGAATCGGAACGTGTTCGCAGACTAAATCGGAACTTCCGATCTAGTCTGCAATAAAAGCAGTCATGATCAAATGGCCGCCGCGATCTAGTAGTTTATTATTATTTTCAGAATCCTTTCTTATTTACCTTATTTTTAATTTTATTAGAATTACGCTTTTGTTTGTGACATGCAGCGTGACCGCAGTTTAATAATTCTCTGCATTTACTGAAAGGAAAAAGAAAAATCCTTCAATGCGTAAATATTATTTTTGAGCGCAGAAACACCCTAGTCAATAGTCCAACAGCTACTGCTAACTTGAGCTGTGGGGTGCCATGTTGTCACGTATTGCATGAATTAATCGCCTATGGCTAATGAAAATTGACACGTGCTGTATACAGTGTCAGCGTCACAATACTTCCTTATACTACGTATCAGAAAGTAAAAGCAATAACTCTTCCCGTCCCTAACGCTATACCTGCTAGAAGCGCATACTAGGACTCACACGGCTTGCGGGCAGGGAGTATAATGATTATATTTGACTCGCAATAATTTGCTTCTGAAACGATCTAGAAATTTATTTCTTGCACAAAAAATAATTTTGGAATGTTGGCTTTATTTTGTTTCACACATATATGGGTAAATTCTGAAAAATAAGATTAGTTACTCGATAGCTGAAAAATATCTTACACAAATTGGTGGTCTACTAAAACTTTTTTTTTAATAAAATTTACATACCATAAAGAAAAATCGAAAACACTAGTATCATCCAAATACTTTAGGGTATAACCTTAAAAAAAAACAGATCCCTAGCTCTCTGCATTGCTGAGATATCACGAGATAAGTATTAATAATTGAAGAAAATGAAAATTTTAAAATTTACACAAAAAACGATTTTTCGACCTTTTTGCGATTTCGATTTTATTTTCCAACTCAAAATTTGAATCCGGCAGGTGATTTTACATATCCAGCTTTACTTTTTTTGTGTGTTTGAGAAAATATAGATTGTATAATTTAGGGGCGGTTGCTTCCCGACTGCCAAACATGTGCGCCAACCGGCGATTATCTGAGATCATAACGCAGCCATAAAATACAGGCAGATTAGATTAGGTGACAAGTTCTTTTCTCTATCTTTTTCCTCAGCATAAAACAGAGCACGCGGACCCTTAAACATTTGTCTTTTATTTACATTTGCACGAAAAGCAGTGGTACGCCTATTTCAAATCGAACTCAGCTTGAAGCGGGCGTCCAGCCTTAAGATACTTCTTTAACATATATTACGAATGGGAATAATATCTAAAAATGAAGATAACAACCCCTACAACATGCACGCATGCATTATATTGGAATCTTATGATCGTAATGATCATATCGGCTTGTCGTCTAGCGTCGAACAATACTTGCCCACATGTGTATAAATATTAGCAACAATGTTCGTTTCAATACATGGACTTTCAGCTCGCATGCAAGGTAAAAACAGACCGAACCTGTATACTAGCTAGCTGATTTTAGCATTGTGCAACAACCAATAGGGGAAGAATTAAATACGTTTCTGAAAAATTTGTCATTTGCAATGGAGTGCTGAACATTTCTGCTTCAGTTATGATTGTTATTCCAGTGTAAGTTCGAATGGTTCAATACCAGGTTTTCAATTTGTATAGATCGCGTTCATTTATACATAGGTATGTTTGACAGATTTATGATGTAGGATGTAATTTCTAGTTTAGTATTCTTTATACAGGCCTAAAAAATAACACTGATAGAGAAGTAAAGGTGATGCTTTTGACGAACATAAAATGTATTACGAATTTGTAAATTCTCTCTTACAAGTAATATAAGTTTACGTTGTTTGGTTGTCTATTGAGTCACTTTTTCAATTTACTATTTGACGCCAGTTTGAAAACTGATTTCGTAAAATAAACTTTTCTTATAATTAGAATATAATTTTGTTTTAATACTATCATTGCATCAAAACAGAACGATAACAATAAATAACAATTGTATACATAGAATAATTAATTGACAAAAGTTGCTAATGCTTATTGAAAATATTAAATATTTGAAATAACTTCAGATTCGTACTCTTCTTATAAATATTACATTCTAATGACCTTCAAGTGGTGTTTAAATTTAACCGGGTTGTTGGGTTTCAGCTTGTAAGACGGTTGGCTACAAGCAGGAAGGCATTGTGTTCGATTCTCGATCCATACACTCTTTTTACTGTCTTACTGTGTAAGTACTCTAATGATCAACATTTTCAACACTGAAATGCACACGTCACGTTTTGATGTCATTTGGTGCCAAAAAAAGATTTTTTGCAAATATCTCTCTCTTATCTCTTTATGTGACCACGATAGCGGCCAAACGGCTAAGGTTTTCAAAACCAAACTTAATATTTATGAGTACAATGTTTCTCTTGAGATCTTCAATATTTTCAGTGAAATCGGTACAACAGCAGAAGCAGTATTTTACTTCGGTGAAAAAGTCAGATTTTACTAATATCTCTTCAAATACTAAGCTTAAACAAATTTCTAAAGATAACAAAAGCCCTCAAAAGTGAATTCTAGAATTTTTTTATAAAGAACGTTTTTCGAAATTCCTACCGGAAGTAGCTCTGTTAGTCTTGTAAAAAAGCGTTTTTGGCGAATATCTCACAAGTGGTGCTTTCCAGACAGATATAAAAGAATTTATAGCTTGAATTTGTGTGAAAAAAATTGTAAATTTGGACCGGAAGTAGCATATTTACACGTACATAATAGTAAGTTTTTGCAAATATCTCGCAAATTATGTATCCTATACAGATTTAATACAAGGGCAAAAGTATCTAGAACTGAATTTGAAACTATTTTTGTATAAAAAACACACTTCTGTTCTTATCGAACAGCAGTTTTTTTCAAATATTTCGAAAATTATGCGTTCTATAGAGATTTAGTAGGAGAATAAAAGTACTTACAATGGGATTTTGAATAAATTGTTTTATTAAAAAATTATACAAAATCTACTCTCTGGTTTATTTTTTAGTTAGCGTTAGTAAGAGTTTAGGAGGTAATAACTACAGCCCCACCTATCGGATCCTAGCATAGCTATGAACCATCGCCTCTGGGAAACTAATATACCTATTGTGGGAATATGGCAAATATCGTGCACATAAAGCAAATCGCGCAGATGTATTATGGGATACAAGATGTTTAAAATATAAACAAAATCCGGTGCTTGTAATGTAGGGTTTGACAGTCAGGGGTACATTGACAGGCAATATTGCTTCTAGTGAAGATGTATTTACTGTTACTTGGTACGTAATTGTATCTTTATAATTACCATGTAACAGTGTGTACATCTTCTCGAGAAGCAATATTGCAGGGCAATGCAACACTGACTGCCGATTTCTAGTTTGCTTAAATAGTGTTATAATCGATATACACAAAACATATCTTTTTAGAATTACTAATACATTACTCTCAAGTTAAATTTGCTCTGTCAATAAATATTTCCTCTTGAGGGTGTGACCTTCATGGAAAAACAAAGCAAAATCCAGGTGTTTGATTTGTTTAAACCATGTGCAGCCAATCACCGTGGGGAATATGCAAATTACGAACGTACAAAGCCTTCTAGGCATCCATACAGAATCAGAACAGAAAGCCATCAACATCAAATACCGAAAAATTCGTTGAATAATTGAAGTATCCGATGGATAATGAAAAATCAATAAAAGTATATAACACTCGATATATGTGTGAGAGTGTTTGTATCTGTTTGTGTATATACAATATGTACCTATACGTGTATGTGCAGAATATGTACATACGTAGGTACTTTTTATTTATTATCGTATCTCTATGTTCCTGTATGCGTGCTGTGATCGGAAGAATTTTTTTTCGATTCATATATGTACCTGCTACCGAAATATATCACCCACCTGTATTGATTTGCATTCTTTAATTTTTATTTTTTAATTTTGAATCATTTTCTGCGTGCGTTCATTATTGGAGGATTTTTAAAAATAGATAACTCTGAAAACGATAGTAGATATAGTAACTCTATGAATTTTCTTGTGAAAATTCAAGTTAACATTGTATGTTACACAAATCGAAGAAATTATTAAATAAATTTATAATAATGTAATATTGTGAGGTACACTCTGTAGAGAAGTGTATAAAACAGTTTGAAAAGTCAACAAAACAGATTTCTGTACCGGGAAATTCCTAGTCGTTCGTTGAATTTGCAGTTGTAGCTGGCAAATTTATTAATTAATCCTAGTAATCGTATTTCTGAGGCATTTTCCGTTGCAAATAAAGCATTTATTTATTTATGAAATAACTGTACATATAGCGTAGATCGCCTTTTTGCCACATAAATTTCTTTCGGTTCACACATTGGCAAAGATATAATAGTGATATAGAGCCCAAATGTGTTAATATCTCCGTCTATGAATTACTAGTGAATCCGCGCCTACATGGTGACATCTGCTGGAGGTACAACAAACCTTTTCACCGACCGCAGTAGTTAGTTGTAGTTTGATCAAGATCGTCAAGTGTATGGAAGTTGCCGTCTTTCAAAGGCGGAAGTAATCCCCAACATTTGTTGAAATATCAACTTGGCGGTTTGCTGCTGGGGTCAACATATGCAAAGCAACATATCTATTTCTACGTGCATTTCTAACTGTTAATGCACGTTATTTTGATTGATTCATACTTATTGCAAGGCCAGCTCCATGCATTTCAAATTAATACGTTAGTTAACTTTCTTACATCGATTGCAATTAATGTTTTTTTGCTATTTTTGCATGATTGCTGTTCATTTCAATTTCAAATACGATGCCATTTTATTTTACATTAGCATATATTAGTTTCATTCGCGTTGATTAAGTTACGGCAAGCTTTACGACACCTTCTGACAATTATCTGATTCAATATTGTGTATGTCGTGTTAACATCAATCCAGCGATATTATTATGGACATTCTGCTAGCTTTTTCTTAAATTCGTAATTGTATAATTTCATTTTAATCTCAATAAAATAGGATTCATAGCATTTTCAATCACATAACCTTATTTGTACTTATTTTATGTGTACCCATATACCGGTTGTGTCAAATACCATTAGCCATAGGTAATCAGTTTATACGTATGTATGTAATACGTCGCAGCGCGGTGTCTATACATCGTACATACATACATACGTATACACAGACCCGCTATGGCTAATGTTACTTGACACATGCGGTATGTGTATCTGTCTTATATTTATTTTCTATTGTGACGGCCGCTTAATCGTGTACGTTTGAACAGCTTAAGTCGATTGAATAGTACATTGTTTCCTATTTTATTTCTTTATTTTGTATTATGTGTACTTATGCAAAAAATATTATTCTGTATGTCATGTAATACAACCCTATTATGTTTAATAAACTGATTATTATTTTGTTAAGTCAACACCTGTAGTTTTCATTATCCATAAGCTTCTGATTTTTGGGGAATTTTCTGATATACTTTCTCAGAAAGTAATTTATATTTTTAGTGTAATCCTGTAGCGCCCTGCCGAAGAACTCAAATTTAAATCGCATGCAATAATTAACGTGATTAAGTAAACCACTAAGGCGTCAACGATGTCAAGAGCCGCCGAGCTACAGGAATTGATTACGAGAAGATTTGAACTTAGAGCTTTTAAGTTCAAAGTATCTAGCACGGTAGGCAGGCAGTTTTTTTTAAATTTTTGCTTAAATGGGTTAATTATTAATTAGCTACAGGTGACGTGAGCAATTAAAACAGCTACAAAATAACTAGAATTGATAAATACTGGTAAATTGTAACAGTTTCAAGCATTATAAATACAATCTGTTGGCCTTTCAATAGCATGATTTTTTTGTAACACTTATATGCTAAAAAACTACCCCAAAATCAAGGTACCTCTTCTTTATAGCGAAGAAGTGAAGTATCATTGTCATGTAGAATTTTACGCGCCCAAATGATACTTCAAAACTCTCCAAAGCGATGACTTATTATTTTATAATATACATTACTCATATTATTTGGAACAATCATAGGTGGTCTGAGTGAATAATGTCACTGTTATATATTATAAAGGCATGTGATTTATAAGTATATTAGCGTGGATTAACAAATAAGCCCACAACACTGTCGTGGCGCCATAAACTATTTTTTACTTCTACCTACACACTACACAGTCCAACTTTCCACATTCTAAAGTCGCAATAAAAATAATCATAATTTCCTGAATTTATGATTTCTTTCAAATGGAAGTATTGCATGTTAGCAATGTCACTTTCACAAATAGATTTTGAAAACAATCTGTCGCACAAGTAGTTTAAAATTATAACATAATCATGTTGAAATATATCTAATGTTACTAATTTACTATTATCATATTTTTAATGTTTACATAAACTACTTAAAATTGTGAAACAATGGTCATTTAAATAATGTATGCAAATCAATTCACGTTAAGCGCCATATGTTTAAGAAACTCACGATACAACGAGCTATTTATTTATAGTAGCTATTAAAAATACAAGATCTATATTGTAAATTACATGAAGAAAACTTAGAATCATGGTACCTGTTGTTATATTGGACAGTTCATTTGTATGCGTTATTTGAACACTACTTTAGGACAAGTAATGAAATAAACATTTTTTGTCGACGCTTTAAACTGAAAGGCATCAACTCCAGAATTAATGGTATGTATGTAAATCCATTTAGATTATTTGTTAAACCGATCAAAATTCCGCAAATTCGCGAAGGTGTGAATTTACATGTAAACTGCCTACACATTATGCAAATTTAATCTAAAATCCGGTAGAAAAAAGGTGTGGGAATAATGGGATAGGTATATCAATAGATATATTTTCATGCCGCTGGGCCTGTTGGAGTAATAAACCCCTGAAATATTTTCATTGATATGGAGAAAATGATTTCGGGAATAAATTTAAAGGACAGATTTTATTTGTCGTAAATTTTTTAGAATAATCTCCGAAATAATATTCCGAAGTGCTGTATAAAACATTGGTAGGCATATCAAAACAGCTACAGCGTAATATTATTCAAAATCTAAATTCGAATATGGATGAAGTAAGTTCACGAACACAGAAGTTATTTTAATTTTATTTGTTTGTCTCATATTAATCGATTTATTCTTTTTCTTCTCTAAAAGAAAAAAGGACAGATTGTAGATGTTAGGAATCCCATCATGTGGGTTGTTATGTCAAAGAGGTGTACCACAGTGGTCGATGCTTAGCCCATTATTGTTTATTATATTCACTAACGATTTACCATCAACGTCTTCGTCTCCATTATAGTACTATATCCAGATAATCGTTCGTATATGGGCGCTAATTGTGATAAAAATGAATTACTTATAAGTACAATTAAATTCAATCACTTTTACTTCCTGCTTCGCGAACAGTAAACCAAATAAAACTATCCTGGCTTTAATAAGTATAACGAAAATGATCTTATAGTGAAATGTAAATCCATTATTCAAGTTTTAGCCGCGAAATTTGCAGGATTTACCATAGAAAATGGATTAACTTAGAAAGCACTACTTAAGGCTCTAAACATTCTAGGCTTGGTATTATATAATACTAGAAACAGAAACATGCATGTTCTGTCATAATTTCACTACATATAAAAGATTTCCACAATGTAAAGAAACAAATCCATTTCATGCTTTCCCATCAACTATTAAATGAGTTCAATATGAGAGTAAATTTTAAAATGTGCAGAAAAATACAAAATACAATGAATTCTATCTTTTAATTTTTGAGTTCTTTTTTTGCTAGTCTTTGGGTAGCCCAATATCTGAAGTACATATTTATATTCTGACATAGAAAATATGTTATGTATGTGTGTATATGTACCCAGGTATTGATTGAAGAGTTGGTGGGGATACGACAAATTACTCGCCATATTGGACGTCTCTTGATTCCTTTTACACGCTATGCAATAGGAAGTTGTAAGAGAAAATGGTGAAAGTTGTTCAAAAAAAAAAATCGTCTACCCATAGTCCTCAAAACCGAATATCTATGTTGACAGTGCTTTTGTCAGTAATTTGTTTGTGGTGGAGACTTTACATTATTCCTCAAGATATATTACGACTTCATTGATGATTATCGTCTATTTATTGTAATCTAGGTATTGAATTTTTGACTTGTTTCATACCATACTGGTTTAATAGGCAATAACAATAATAATAATAATTATTATTATTATGTATAAGCCACTTAGTAATCAAATGTTTGTAAAAATGCCGAAACTTTACTATTGCACTTACTGGCTACGTAATTGCCAATAAGAGTTTTGTTAGTGCACTAAAACACAGTTATCACAAAAATACTTGAAAAGCCAAATACATATTTCGACAACTATGTTGCTATCATCAGTAGCCGTGAGTAAAACCATGGAAGAGTATACAGAAGAACACCGTTGTATATTCGGTACAGTGTACAGACAACGTAGTATTAATCAGTGCTACACATGACGACAATATAGTTGTCAACATACGTATTTTGCGTTTTAAGCATTTTTGTGGTAATATTGTTTACTGTATTTGTTGTTAGCATCAGTCTCTGATCTAATTCATTGTCAAACGAATAATAGTCAACGCACTAGAAATTCAGAAGCTCCCGAATAATATGAACAACATAAATGAGAGCTCCCCAATATACATACATATATAGAAAACAACGCTAATAAAACGACGTATTCATCACAATCGTTGAAGACATCTGCTAAGCTTGAAGTAAAAACCGCCGAAACCTATAACTATAAAATGTGATTAGCATCGGCAGTCAGGGGTACGTTGCAGAACTGGAGTCATCCTCCATGACACGTATGTTAAGTGAATTCATAGCAAAAGATAATACAGGATTCAGCGTTGGTGATGTCACAAGTGAATCATCATAAGAATCAGCATATGTAAAGCTGGTTCCTTTAGAGAAAGCCATGACGTTACTGCACAATACACAAATTTGGCACATACTAGCGCTAGAATATACAGGTTGTTCCGCGACTAGACCGACAAACTTTTCCCATATATTCCGGGGGTCATTACAATCAAAAAATGTTATATGACCTATAAGTGAATTCCTCTTTGTTTCGTAGATATTGAAGGAATTTAATTTAAAAAATATATATAAAAGAAAATTTATTCATAAATTGATAGATAATTAACACAAAATTACAGTAACTGTTCAAATTGAGAACCGCCATTTTCTAAACAAGCAACTATTCTTTGTGTCATAGAATGTTGCCAGTTAATTGTTACCAATTCATTCTTTAGAGAATTAGTAGCTTCAACTATACGGTTAGTCAACTCTTCGCGTGTATCTGGTTTATCATTGATGTACACACGAGATTTGAGGCAACCCCAAAGAAAAAAATCTAACGGAGACAAATTAGATGACCGAGGTGGCCAATGTACAGGACCACCTCGTCCTATCCACCGTTCCGGAATTTTTTTTTTAAGAAATACCGTCACTTGACTCCCAAAAAGTGGTGGTGCCCCATCTTGCTGGAACCACATGCTACGACGAGCTTCCAAAGGAATATCTTCCATGTAATTCGGCAATTCGTCTTCCAAAAAGTTAAGGTAACTTTCTGCATTAAGACGTTCTTTAAAAAAATGAGGCCCAATAAGATGATTATTTAAGCCGCACCACACGTTGACGGAAAAACGATGTTTATGGTTAACCACGATTGTATCGTGTGGGTTTTGATCCGCCCAGATGTGAGAATTACGTGTGTTGTTAATACCATTCCTTATAAATTGGGCCTCATCTGTAAAAAAGTATGTGTGGAATAGTCTCCAAATTATTTTGTAACCACTGGCAATATCGTACTCGATTTTCTAATTCTCCAGGAAGTAAATGCTGGACTTTTTGTAAATGATAGGGATAAAGCCCATTATGGTGCAGAATTCTCCATACATTGGTTTGAGGAATTCCCGTTGTATGAGATATTCTACGGATACTGGTAGAAGGACTTCGTTCAACTGCATTTAAAACTACTTCAGCGATCCTTAATTTTTCTTTTTCTACACGACGTATATTAAAGGCGTCTTGTAAATAATTTGCTAGTGCTTTGAGCAGCTCTACATGAGGTGTCGGATCTTTCCTAAGCGAACAAAACTGAGCGACGAACACTTCATAAAGATTAAAACAAGATTTTACAGACACATTGTACTTGTGCTTTTTAGGCCTGAAGCATTTCTAATAGTATTACCACCAAATTGATAAATAATATTAAAAAATTCTTGTAAAATATTCCTAGAGAGAACCAAATATACTTCTCAATAATACACAAACTCATATGGTGTAAAAATTTAATGCTTTCTTAGACCAACATGTACAATTTCCCACAGTAGGATAAACTTTATGCTGCAAGTGCCGGAAAGTCTTATTAATATATCGGGCGTAAATTCAAAATTCACGACTTTGACTTTAAGGCATTTTGATGTGTTAAATTTTACGAGTTTTGCATCGCAAGATGTACGCATCCCGCCTATATGACAAGTTATGTGCTGATGGAAGTGCACTTCGATAATGCCGATCGGTAAAGGATGTGTATACGAAATAGTGTATTGGAACTCGTAAAAGTAGTCTAATAAAAGCTCGAACGTCGATATTAAAATCGATGTTACGGCTTACGGATATCTTCGGAAAGTTTTACAAGCGCTCATTTTCGCGTACAGCTTGTAGTGCGGGAAAAGGAATATAAATCCCTTTAAAAAATTCATTCGGTTTATTTTATCGCGACGCCTTAAACTTATATTTAATAATAAATTTAGGAAGAGTTCAAACAATTTGTAAATATATACAGTACGCCAGATAATGCGCTCACAGTTGGGATTTCGTAAACTGTAAAAGATAGAAAGTTGGTTAAATGGGACAAAATGTGCGTGGCGTCAGGGCCTGGTTGCCTAAACAAAGAAAACTTTAAAAAAGTTTAACGATACGTGGGCTAAAGTAGATAACTTAAAAATAGATTATTTAAATTTTGTCATCCAGTTCATTTCATGTAAAATGTATCGAAATAGTATTTTTACATTATTAAGTAATTTTGTTTTAGGTTGATTTAAAATATTGTATTAAAAGTTATATAACTTCTACGTAGAAGTTTAATAATTAAGTTTAATATTTAGGAAATATTTATAAATACGTATTTATAAATATTTCCTAAATATTACCTCTATTGTGAAAGATCGTAATTTTCTGATTTCAGAAAAGTGTCATGTGTTAATTAGGTTAAACTTGTTGAAAACAGAAACATATAAAACAAACTCAAATACCATTTGAATTCATTCGCATTGCATTACAAGTGCCGTGTGTATAAATTATTTGGTTGGAGTTAGAATTTTTGCAATTTCTTTGTATCCTTAGTTAACTCATGACCTGTAATTGTTAAAGATGGAGAATAATTTGATATTTTATTTGTGCTATATCCATCAATTGAATTCTGAATAACCAATGTTTCGGACATTCCGTCTGCTGTCTTCAGGGTAGCCCTATAAACGGCTCTTTCTTGCCGAAACTGCTCTAAATTCGTGTTTCTAAAGTGAAATTTGTGTAAAATACGAATTTAGTTTAGTTTTGGCAAGAAATAGCCCTATATAGAGCTACTCTGAAGACGGCAGCGGAATGTCCGCCCAAACGTCGGTTGTTCAGAATCCCAAACGATGGAAATAGCACAACTAACATATCGAATAATTAGTTAAGTAATAAGTAAATAATAAAAATTGTAACAATCGCTAGTCCAATATTACAAGGTTCTAAGTAACATAATCTTCAAATTGTGAGAAACGAGTATGAAAATACTGACCTTAAGATTTTGAAAATGTCAATGTTTCTCTATGATTTTTTGTGTCTTTTGATTCTATTCGATGTCAATAGAATATTAACACACAAAAATGAACAACTATTTACTAGGAGTTCTCGTAATTGTTGTTAATTGCAAATAAACTTTATTTATGTATAAATTGCTCTTATTCTGATTCATTATTCTCTTTATTATTTTTAGTTGGATTATATGGCAGTATACTGTTGTAATATTGTCATTCAACTTCCGGTATCCATTTATGTATTGATCGCAAAGCCACAATCTTATTCTGACCTAAAGTTTCTCTACTATCACAGTTTCTGAGAGTAACAGATTCACTTCTTCACTAGACCCGGCAGTGACATGCTTTCTAATATTTCGTCTAGGTCTTAAGTTGCATGACCTAAAACTGGAATCAAGAGAAGATGTTTTATATTTGATTTCAAATAAGAATTACAAGAAGTCTATTTGTATTATTTAGTAATCTCAAATGAGAAAATGGGGAAAACTAGTGAAGTACAAAAGTGTATGTTTTGACATAAAACTTTGTTTTTCGTTTAGCAAAGTTCTATGAACAATCATACACCTTTGTAATGGCATGCGACTACAGTAACATACACTTTCATGATTTTGCTATTTGTAATCGTTGTATTAAACTTATTTTGAAAACCTACCGCAAGTTATTTAAAATTTTCAAACATAACTAGAATAAAGATACAAAAATTACAAATTCAGAAATTTCTAGAGAACCAATACAAGTAATGCATAGTAATAATACTACATACCAGCTGTAATATAGTGGTTTTTTGAAAAACATTAGGAGGATGAATGGGAACGGAAAGAGTATCAGCAGAATGCACTATAGGTTACTCTTCGTAAGTGAAGCCTAGAAACTAAGTAAGGACAATCAGATATATAATACAAAGTCGAAGCAGTTGGTGATTGTAATCGGAACTTTTCGGAATTTATAAGACTAATATTTTCTTCTTCTTCTTCTTCTTCTTTTAATAGGCGTATCGCCTGTTTAGTTCCGGTTTCTTTGCAATGGTGATTCTTGCGATTTTGATTGCCAGCTGTCACGCCATCGCTTTGGTGGTCGTCCTATAGGTCTTCTTCCATGAGGTGTGTTATTTCGAACTATCCTGACCATTCTGTCGGGGATCATTCGGCTAACATGGTGGTTCCATTCTCTTCTTCTCTTCCTCGACCATCTGACCACGTCGTCCGTTAGGCACTTCTCTCTTATGTCTGTGTTTCTCTGCCTATCCTTCAATGTATGTCCCGTTATAGTTCTTAAGGTCTTCATTTCAGTTGCCCTTAGTAATTTCTTTGTTATCGTTGTTTCCGCTCTCGTCTCAGCACCATATGTCATCACTGGTGTACGCATGCTGTGTATATTCTTGATTTGCATTCTGTACTTAGGTGTTTGTTTCTCCATATTGGATATCTAAGATCTAAGATATCTAAGATATTTTAATAGTATATTATGCAATGAGCATTTAATGATAGCTATTAAGACACGAGTAAGAAAATTACAATACGAGGCGAACCGAGTATTGTAATGAATACGAGTGTCTTAATAGCCAGTAAATGCAAGTTGCATACACTATTTTTTCTACGACCTCATAATAAAACATTATTTTTTGAACATTCAATTTCATAAATTGAGGTTAAAATTTTCCATGCAACTTTGCGAATTTAGCTGGTAATAAATTGTTCGTGGTTACTAAGGCTTGCTCCATAATTTCTGGTGGACTCAAATTTTACATTTCACTGTTATTATCCCTCATTTTTACCGCTTATATTTTCAAAAAAGCACACATTTTAAGTACTTACATGTAAATTGTAGAGAACTGCCACATTTATTTAATTTGTATATCTGTCAGATATACAGTCGCCATATTGAATATTGTTTGAATATTGGAATGTCGCATTCCTATTGGATATAAACTTGCATCGTAATGAAAAAACTGTATTCCTATTGGATATAAACTTGTATCATAATGAAAATCTGTATCGTAATGGACATCATTAAAGTATAGGTTCGGCATATCTAATAATACAATTACAGTATGGGAGTAGAGAAAAACTTTTTTCGCACACGCTAGAGTTGCAACAGCGAATAAGGATGTAACAAAAACCACACATATTGCATGATTACGTCTAAAAAGAGCAAAATACAAAGTTTTCAATGTATTGTGTTTTGGAATTCTTGTGCCATGAAAAAACGCTTGATTCATTAATTGTTAACATGCAATTGAGTTGCGACCGATATTGTAATCATATAAAATGGGATATTTTACTTTTGTATTATACAACAACACATGTATCAAAACAGTAACCATATGTGAAGGTGAAATTTTATAGTAGATGACAGCGTTCTGTATCATCTGCCAACCATTGATATATTCTTATAGTATATGATAAGATTTGACAGTCCACGAACGCTATTAGATTGTTTTAAAATATATTACAAAGAAAAGGACCCAAGTCGGAACACTGCGGTACTCCTGAACGTAAACGATAGGTGTTTGAGGTATATCCATTGTGGTGAATATAATTAAACTTATCCGTCAGACAGAACGCTAATAATTAGAAGAAACGAATCCAATATATGACACATACGTTACAGTATGTCACATATTTTTGGAGCGCGATAGAATATCCTTTTGAATACCTCTGTACATATGGCTGAACTAGATTTCAGAATGTGAAAACTACCAAAATCGTGTGTTAATCTTCCGTAGAACACAGTATAAATTAAAGGGAAATTTTAAAACTTCCCGTACGTATTTTTAATATTATTTTGATCGAAAAAAGCTAATTATCTGAGAAGAATCATTTCAGTTATATAACTGATATTGAATAGTAAAGAAACTTGCATATTATAAAAGTTCTTAGTAGTTTTGATCTAATTATTATTACCATAATATATAAAAAGCAAATGAAATATTTTTATTTTTCAACTATTTTTTAGCTATTGTTATTGGTGTGATGCTGTTTCAAAATACGAAATCTATTTAACCATGTAAGAGCTCTCCCATATGCTACATAATTACATTGTTTCAGATGATGCAATTAAAACATGATAACTGAAATATTGCAAAATGAAAGACAAGGTTTTATCTGAAAGAATGTTGCGCGTAAAAAAAGCTGTTAAAACTATTCTTTTCATATACTTTAACAATAAAAGCTTTAAATTGTAGAAATTCGTAGGTATACTTTAGAAATGATTTTTCTATAAAACAAAGTAAAGAAGTGCAGTGGAATTTAACTATGTTAAAAATTCCAATTTCACAAGCGAAACATATTTCTAAAGGAAAACGTACGTTGAAATGCAATAACAGTACATTTTGGATGCAGTAACAACCCGTAAATATAGGTTTGTGTTCATCTTTTTTTTACATCTCGCTTCCTCGTATATCCTACCCTATACCACTAGTACTAATATTCACGTGAGACGGTAGCGCTATCTTATGATAGTTCAGTGCATTTGCTTCTACTACATATTTGGAAGTATGTAACGCGAATTCCGTACAGTCACCATTCCGCAGGACTATGAAAATACCACCATACCTATCAGTACAGTACGACGGTTATGGCCAAAACGTAACATAATATACTTATTCGTGTAGGAAATTACAGTCGTAAATATTGTTGCAACGACTACATTCGAAATTTCCTCCAAATATCTGTGTAAACTTCGTTATAGATGCTTTAAAGCTAGGTAATATTAGAAATTAATTTCAATACTCACATAAAATATGAGATAATATCGGTACATACACATGTATAAGATATACCTATTTATGTTTCAATACCAAAAAGAAATCTGCAGAAATTAGCTACAATTATGTGGTATTAGTGCTGAAGATTTGTTTTGTAATTATTTCTTGTAATTTATAGACAAAGGAGATAAATGCTAAACTCCATAATAGGATATAATGAAATAATTTTTAATATTCAATGACATATTTGGTAAAATTAATCTATTTTTTATCACCTGATGATTTTGCAAAGCAAAACGATTGTACAGGCTAAACATACCTTTCGAAATGTGTGTGGAATTTCATTTTATTATTTATTGCTTCTTATTTTGTTATGCGTTAGGTTTCCTATCATCCTCTTGTTTGCATTTATATTTATTTCCAGTAGATGCCAAGTCATAATTCGAAGTTATCATGCACGTGTTCATTAGTATTAAAATTACTTGAAGATCTATTTAAAAACATTTTTAATTTACATACATTTTTGCCAATGCATCTTTAGCTTCTGGAACAAGGAACTTCAAACATTCTTTTTGGAATATAAGAAGTCAATGTAACGTTGATCAGTATTAGCATATTTAAACTAAGAATGATTGAGGACAACAATATTTTTTTCATTTAGAAAATAATCACTTATTAACTTCTAGATGAAACTATGTCGTGTTCTCTACTTCTGTTGATTACGTTTTGTTCACTTTCCTAAAGGAATGTTGATACTACTGCAATAAACTGAAGCTGTCTGCCCTAAAGATGTGTCGTAGGATAAAGATACCTCGACAGCAAAAGTAGCAACGACGGCTTCAATCTAGAAACTAAGAAATAAACACGATAATCACGGAGGCCTATGAGTTAAATTTAGAAAATAATTATTTCAAGCACCAATCTTCTCAATTTCATAAGAATATTCATTTTATTTGATTAATTATTTGGTTCAATGGAGACAGCATTTGAATCTATAACTTTCTTGCACGTTGTATGGTTAAAAATCCTATTAATAATTGTTTAAATGAGTTGACTGAAAATTAGAAGAAGCTTTGGATAATATTTAATTAAGCTCGCTGCCTCGACGTGGGAATCTGTTTTTTATATGTTATAGTAATAAAAATAAATTTAAACAGTTACTCCTTTAACTTCAATAGTCGTCAATACACACCGATTGCTTTAAATTTGGTATAGGTTTCAATCAACAATGTTAATAATTCGTGAACAACAAACTTTCTGGTCTAGAAAATTGGCCACTAAATAAAATGAAGAAATAGGTTTCCTTCTATATATGCATTAGTATTCTATAATCCACACCAACTATGTACATCTCTAATTAAGGTTCTTCATCAATTGTCAAACTGATCACACATTCACAATCCTACAAGTAATGTTCTTTTTTAATTAGTCCTCAACTTTCTTCCACGTTACTGATTACCTTTTACAAGCAAATCATTTGAGTCGAACAAATTACATTTTCCCTAAAGCTAGACTAATTCATATTATCAATTCCACTGCATGTGATCTAGAAGGAACTATGGATTCAGTTGCATATCAGACATGACACTATACACTACAAATACGATATAACACAGGACCACTGCACATTCAGGCGTGGTAAGAACGAGCTCATAAAACATGTGACAATTTATACAGGTACGGTTAATGAAACCCAATGCTGCAAATGCAGAAGTAGCGATTTGGGAAACTGCAAGAGGAAAGCGAGGATCGTTGAGATCAGTGACGGCTGCTGCAGGGAGGCAACGGGGCACTGTCCCCCCCCCCCCCCCCCCCCGTGACAAATTTCTTTTAATAAATAGATTAGTTATAAATACCTAATTTGTATGTAATTTTTCTGATTTGTTTGATAACTAATAATATGTTTTCGGAAGTAACAGTCCGTCTTTTCAGCGCGTTTAAAAATCGCAGTCTGACGTAGGCTCCGGGGCATCTCGCGCGACAGCCCTGAAACTGGTGCGGGTAGCGCGCGTATACAGCATGTGTCAATTTTCATTAGCCATAGGCGATTAATCCATACAGTACGTGGCAATATAGTACCCCTTCTTTCCTTTCCAATGCCAGCACGACCGATGCATGTTCGTAAATACGAGTTAGCGTGGTTAGCAGTAACTATTCGACCACCGGCTTGGGTGTTTGTAATGCGTTCAGAAATAATATTTACGAATTGCAAGGATTTGTTTTTCTTTTTCCTTTCCGTAAATGCAGAGAATTATTAAGCTGCGTTCACGCTGTACGACACAAACAAAAGCGTAATTCTAATAAAATTAAAAATAAGGTAAATAAAAAAGGATTCTGAAATTAATAATAAACTACTAGATCAGGAGATCGCGGCGGCCATTTGATGTTTCCCGTTCCAGTAAGACGTAAGTAAGACGACTTTTATTGCAGACTAGATCGCAACGTGTTCGCAGCTAACATTGAATGTAAAATCTGGTCGGGAGAAGTGGGAAGATCGGAGAAAATCGATGTGATGTCGATTGTTGCCGGGATTGGTGACGGACAGTAGGGGTGCCATGTTGCCACGCATTACTTGTATACGTATAAATCGCACGTAAACATTGAATCCCTATACCTAATGAAAATTGATACATACGGTATATGTAGGCGGCTGGGCACTAGTCTATGGTGCCGGGTCCGGGTGGCGGTCCAGTATGTAATATACAGCGGTGAGTGTATGTTGTAATTTCTATCGGTGCAAAAGCAACTATGAATTGCGTTAGTAACATTAAGGTCTCCCTAGACCAGATTTATTGATTAAACTAGAAGATCACAATTTGAAAACTAATAAAACCGTGACGAGAAAATTCAACAGAAGCTCTTACAGTTTATCAGACGACTGGTTGTGTGGGTGTAATATGCAAAATGCCTTTTTCTATTTCGGTGCTATAAAGTTCACTTTACGACATCCGTTTTGGTTGCAAAAGTATTTCTTTATCGCACGCTAATTTTGTTGTTTTGACGTTGGTAACAAAAAAAATTTAACCAAATTATATTTAAATGTCAAAATGTAAGCCTTTAATGTAACACACATGTGCAATAGAAGATGTACAAAATATAAAAAGCACACATGCTAACATTTTATTTAATAATTAACAATATAAATTGTTAAGCAGAGTTGGATGATAAGTTTTCTGATGCTACTATTGTAATTTACTCCAAGGTTGAATAGTACAACTGTTATAAAAGTTTGTTTTTGATATGTCGAGACTATGTTGGCGAAAGATTTTGTAAGTTGTCTCTGCTATTTTGCCAATCTCTGGGGGCGTGCAATTATTTATTTCGTCCTTTTTGTTGATAATTTGAAATAATTTATTGCATAAATCAGTCTGAATTTTAATGATAATTACACCGCCGCCTATATTCAAATATTTAAAATGTTCACAAAGTTGGCCGAAGACAAGGCAAAGCCTTCATCGACATTCCGAAGACGTCCGAATACAAACGAAGTTGTCCGAAGACAAGGCAAGGCCTTCACCGACATTCCGAAGACGTCCGAACCCATACGAAGTTGGCCGAAGTCAAAGCAAGGCCACTACTGACATTGCGAAGATGTCCGAACACAAACGAAGTTGGCCGAAGACAAGGCAAGGCCTTCATCGACATTACGAAGACGTCCGAACACAAACGAAGTTTGCCGAAGCTAGGGCAAAACCTTCATTGACATTCCGAAGACGTCCGAACCCATACGAAGTTGGCCGAAGTCAAAGCAACGCCACTACTGACATTCCAAAGACGTCCGAGCACAAATGAAGTTGGCCGAAGACAAGGCAAGGCCTTCACCGATATTCCGAAGACGTCCGAACACAAACGAAGTTGGCCGAAAACAAGGCAAGGTCTTCACCGATATTCCGAAGACGTCCGGACACAAACGAAATTTGCCGAAGCCAAGGCAAGGCCTTCACCGACATTCCGAAGACGTCCGAACCTATATGAAGTTGGCCGAAGTCAAAGCAAGGCCACCACTGACATTCCGAAGACTTCTAAACACGTACGAAGTTACAGTTTCCATAGACGTTTTAATCATAATTACATAAACACCGCATATATTCAAATATTTAAAATGTTCGAACGAAACAAGCTTTCTTGAACTTTTAATAACCAAAATAGAAAAAATCAAGTAAACGGTGTTTTTCTACTTTGAAGAGAATAAAAACATTTTCTAGAAATACCACGAGGGAAAGCAGACTATGTGCCTTAGCAATGTGTTTCATTGAAAAACAATTACTGACATCAACACTAAACTTCAATGAATGAGTTATTTCATCGTTTTGCTGATCGTAAGGAACGGCGGATGGATTTTATTTTCAAACAAGTTAATTAAATAGCATATTGAGTTTATTTTTTGTCTGTACTTAATTTTTGATATTAAACACTCAGACCCCCGGTGCCCTCCCGTCCCAAAAAATCACGGGCCACCACTGGTTGAGATGCCTCTTCATGTCAGTAAAAATTAAATAATGTTGCAATTATCATTTACTAGATTAAACCATGCAATTTATGGAGAAGAATATTAAAACAGTTGTATCAAATGTCTGTGTATATGTTTGGGAACAAAAATAGAAAATAATCCAGTGTTTACCACGAAGCTTATAATGAGCGATCTATATAAGTCAATTACTATTTATAATATATCAAAATATATACCTAAACTCATTTACTTTAAGACCTAAAGATATATAAGAAACTAAAATATATAAAAAAAAATGAGAAAAGGTTGATGTATTAAAAATCTAAACGACTAATGAAATTTACTGTGTATAAATAATAAAAAAAAAACAATTTTGAAATTTGTTATTATATTCTCATATATAGATAATATCATACAGTTTTAACTATTATACACTTATCAAGTTTTGCCAGAGCAAAACAAATATATAACGATGATGTGTATGATAAGTGTTGTAAGAACATATTATTATTCAAATAAATTACTCTGGATTAGGTGTCATCTACTGAGGTGGATGCTCTGATGTTGAACTAGGAACTAGTATATCCGTTACAAAAAGGGGATTTGTCAGATAGTAATATGTTCAAAAACTAAAGGTTCTGACTGTTATTGATAGTTATATATTTAAAACCAGTTTTGTTTATAAATATGTCAGATTTTTTCATTAATACCTCGTCATTTTATAATATTAGGAATATTAATAGTCTTCTTCAGCCATGGCACCGAAGAACTTGTTATCAAATCACTTGATATTTTATGGCATTGAAAATACATAATAGTGTACATTCGAAAATTAAAAACATTGCAAACTGTAAAACTACTCAGGGTTGAGTAAAAAATTTAATATTTGTCATTCACAAGATTGGTAACATATTTTTTATTCAAATATATTGGTACGAAAACAAATATTATTATTGTTATTATCTGGTTTAGTGATTATAATCACACTTAAGCGGGGTAAAAGAATGTTATAATGAACATTCAAATTACATGTATGAGACATATAAAATGATCTATTGCTGTCAGACGTCAATGGTACCATGTAAAGTAGCTCATCTAAGTAGTTAAATAGGTTGAAGTCTATAATTATGAAACAAAATTAAGATTTATTCGTTTTGAGAAAATGAGACAAATATATGGAAAGCGTTGCATTTTTATTAATACTCATAAATTACCTCTATATGTTATTAAAAATAATTATCACACTTCCCCGAATAAAATATATATTGGAATATTTTTGATTATAGTTCCATTAGAAACTAAATTATCAAAGGAAAAAAACCAGAAGAAAAATGATCATGAAAATAAGGTGTAATCTCAATTATATTAGAATAATCATAAAAATTGCTTCGATAAGTATCCAATAAAAACGTTTAATTTAATGCAGCAATCACAATACACATCGAGCTTAGAATTTCATAATAATAGACAAATTATAATTTAGTCCAATGATCGAAATGCTTAAGGATATTAATTCAAGCGGAACTAATCGTTAGTAGTACGTTCGTTGTTCAACCATTATAATCAGTTGAGCTGCGCTCATACGAAACTGTAATGAATTTCGAATAATACTAAAGTAAAAGCCCGATCATAATTAATAGACCCATTAAATAGAACGTCGCAAGGGCTTATAAATATGTGGTAGCTACTAAAACATTGCACTATTAATTCATTGTACACTGCAAAACATAACGGGCAAACCGTTAACTATCTAATGCGTGTACCGTTATTATATCAATCTTGTAATATTTCATCAATTCTCTGTATCCTTTTTGTTATTACTACCGCATTCGGTTCAGTATTCACACACCATTACCGAAGTCAATTAGGTTTAATTAATAATTGCTGCAGTTCACGTGAACTATGAAAATCTATAGCTTAAAGTTCAGTCTAACATCTCTCTTCATTAACTGTCAAAGTGTAGAAGGAATATCTCTGTGAGCTTCTAAATTAGTTTGAGGACTGATTGCGAGATCGAGATATATACGATAGAATTTTAATAAACTCGTAAACAATGCAACAAAATACGTGTGAATTAACGGTTTTCAGGAATGGATCGTTAGTATAATCTTTTCTCTATCATCGGATTTTAACTGGAACGGATGGTAACTTTCTTTTGTACATATAAGTATGAAATATGAAATATCCGGTCAGATTAATTTCCTACAGAATAAGAAAATTGGAATTGCAGTAGTTGTGATTCACTCAATTGCTCCATAAGATTGATTTATAATGCATTCTTCCCGTGTTAATAGGGCAACTTTAATACTGTTAGTGCGTATGTTGTCGCAATAACGTTCTTAAGATTTGTATATATTGATACTTTTCGAATGTCGTTAAATTCTTTGTAATACTTACAGGTTGTGCTTGAATGATGATGTATCCTGCAACAAAAGAAAAAAAATATCAATAACCACTGTAGTGTTGTAATGCTTTAAGTAGGAAGTGGTTTGCAAAGTATACATTTCGTGGTAGAATACTATTGCATATTAGGAACATTACTATCTCAATTTAGGTTATAATAAAAGTTAAAAAAGTATGCAGAATGATTAGCGAATACATATTCATTCCTATAAAAAGTTTTTGAAAAATTTAACAAATGTAATTCAATAATAATAATAGTTTATTCACCAAGATGATGTCTAATTAAATAGTAAATATTATAAGCCAGGAAGGATAAAAATATATCAAAAACGATGTCAAAGAGAAGCAATGTACCGAAAAGAAATATGAATACTATTTCCACACAAAATTACCAAGATTATAAAACCAGTAATGTACACTAAACAAAAAAATGAGGTGTGGCCACCACACGACTTCCTTATACGTATGAAAGTGTTACTTCCGGTCCGAATTTTGAAATTTCATTTATACAAAAAATATTCCAAATCCAACTCTAAATACTTTTGTACTCTTCATAAATATATATAGAATGCATAATTTACGACATATTTGCAAAAAATCGCTTATTGTTTCAACTAATATTGCCAGTTTTACATATGGTATATATATTTTAAACTCATATTTTCTTAAAATATTTTTTGCTTGACGTTAGTATAATCATATAAAACAATCGAGTATCTACAAACCCGTTTCCGAATTCAGTCATTTTAATTTTGTAAGTATATCAATTTATTGTGTCTTAATTATGTTATTAGTTTTTTGTTTCATCTACTGGCTCTGATGAAGTGTGAAAAAAAACCGAAAGCTTGGGATAATTCAAGAAAGTTTACTTTAATTGCTACTACCAATAATCAACTTTGTCAATTAGGAAAGAGAATAATATTGAAATATCTAAAATGAACCTATATAATAATAATAATTTTTCAGTAAAATATTACAAAGCTTTTACGTCAAAATTAATGATTTATATTAGAAGATGTGTCTGCTATTACTTTAATTGGGTTATTAACGATTCTATATAAAAAACTGATATAAAGTTATACACAATAAACATATATAAATGTGAAGTGAATCATACAAAATTGAACAGTGTTATTCGTTACTTGCGAAAATAATATTGTTATAATTTATATCTACATTATCCAGGAGTTAATAAAATTTATTATTCAAAAACTCTACCCCCTAATTTATAATATTTTTCAGGTATATTTTTTATTCCGATTCGTTAAGAAGTTGTTAGAGTTAATTATAATAAATAACATAGAATATTCTGCAATAAATAGCCATATTTATCCTTTTGAATATGAATGAATATATATATATATAAATTAGTTTACCATTCCTAGGGAAATGGAATAAGGGTTTGTAAAAAACTTGTAATAAAAAAAAACAACTCTTCTTAGCTTCGTGACGTTTCGGCTGCTCTTTTCAGCCTTCTTCAGACCTGTTTAATAGGAAAGACGTATGTGTTACATTTTTGCGGATTTACAATTCGTTTAACAAGATTTAGGTATCAATACTATGACAGAAAAACAACATTTTTTTAAGACTTAATAATTGACACTCAATTAAAGAATAAACAAAAAAAACAAAAACACTTACTTTCGCTAACGTTGTGCAGGTTTTGCTAATACCACACATTGTGTGATAGGGACTGCTTTACAGATACATTTTAAAAAATCACAATTTTAAGACTAACACAGAAATACAGAGAAAAAGTCTTAAAATTGTGATTTTTTAAAATGTATCTGTAAAGCAGTCCCTATCACACAATGTGTGGTATTAGCAAAACCTGCACAACGTTAGCGAAAGTAAGTGTTTTTGTTTTTTTTGTTTATTCTTTAATTGAGTGTCAATTATTAAGTCTTAAAAAAATGTTGTTTTTCTGTCATAGTATTGATACCTAAATCTTGTTAAACGAATTGTAAATCCGCAAAAATGTAACACATACGTCTTTCCTATTAAACAGGTCTGAAGAAGGCTGAAAAGAGCAGCCGAAACGTCACGAAGCTAAGAAGAGTTGTTTTTTTTTTATTACAAGTTTTTTACAAACCCTTATTCCATTTCCCTAGGAATGGTAAACTAATTTATTTATAGTACATAGTGAAATACAGCTTCAGTTAAAAACTGAATTTCGTCAAATTTATATATATATATATATATATATATATATATATATATATATAATTAGTAAATATTACCAATGTGCAAATGAGGTAGTGTAGATATCATACATATGTATATTTCCTGACTTCTCCGGTCTAACAGGTGGAAGTTTGTCTCGTAATTTAATGAAAGAAACTGCATGAGTTTCCCTGCATTTGCAATTCTAGAAACTAATACTCTTCGTGGGATGCATTAGGATATCTTCTGCATAGTAATGTAGAATTAATGTAAGTATATACAAGCATATGCATATTGAAATGCTGTGGAATTCAGTTTGAAACCTCAAATTGATAATGAAAACAGTAAGTGCAAACGTGAAGAGATTTTGTTAGAAGTTAACAAACTTAAACCATTAAATTTATGTGCATCTTAAGGAATTCCAAGCGTAAGTAGAACTGATACAAAAAGACTTGTAAATAAAATATCGTCGACAAAGCTGATGTTATCGTTGTTAAAGACTATATTTAAGTTGAATTTCACAAGCAGGTTTTAACGTTGGTTGGAGCTAAAAAAATGGTCTGTGCATCAAATAACAGGTGTATTATGATATTATATGATCGAGTGATTTTGACAAAAACTATACAGAAAAGGGACAAACATTGACGTATATATTTAAAGAAATAAATGTAACAGCAAAGTTGTTATATAACTATCGAAATTGTCAATATCGCCGAATGTCCAAAATTTATATTCCTTAATGTTTATAGAACATCCTAAAACTTGAAATTTTACAAGAGAATGTAAGTGAGGCTGTCTAAACTGTATCTAGACCAATTACGTGGGGAACGCTTTGCAGTAAAAAGTGAAATAAACAATGAACGACTTTTTGAATTTAATCAAAGTCATATGAATAGATATTTCAATGCATATTAGAACTTTTTGCAACGACTCACAATAGTGGATGGAACACAGTGTAACTCATAGGTTGCTAGAGTCTGTTTCAAGTTATAGTAATCTGTGGGAGCTTTCATTTGCACTATATCTTGAAACATATTATATATGTATAGTCCGTTTCAAGATATAGTGCGAATGCAAGCTTCCACAGGTTACTACATCTTGAAACGGACTATACATATACAGTATGTTTCAAGATATAGTGCAAATGAAAGCTTCCACAGGTTACTATATTTTGAGACAGACTATACTCCTTTCCACATATCACTAACGCTCTAGATAGCTGACGCATGTGCATTCGCTTCAAACCGAAATCTTGAGCGCCTCTGGTGTTTGAAGGAAGAAGTTATGTAAATTAGCGGCGAATCCAAACTGACATTAGCGATAACTTTTGCATGGTTTATACAAATCAACAGACTCGGTATTACACCCAGAAACATTTTTTTTTTTGTTCATTGACACATGATACATCTGCAATTCTTGCAGCAAATGAACAAAAAATTGCATTTGTGCGTAAAAGAAGGTAAAAATCACAAATTACTGTTGTTATCATACCGCCTCTTTCCAGTAGATAAATATGCACATGCTTTTTATCTGTATTACATAAAAAAAAAACACTACTGGCTCCATCTATTGTTTGCGAGAGAAAGGTTCTCCCTGGTGCAGCCTGGGTGTATTGAAATCAAACGCCTTTAAGAGAATATGGTCGTAATTTGGCAAATTATTACGTAAAATGGCATCGTAAGCCACGCCTCTTTTTTTCCGGCAAATGCCTTGACGAGTTCACCTTTATTTAGACGCCGTCATTCGATCAACTTTGATTTAAGTCCTTAACAATTAGAGCAAGGGAGGAGTTATTTTCTCGTCGTTGCATATAAATGCAGGGATAATTGGCTTACCTCTAACATCTTCAGATCTTCATAAACATTTTTTATTTTTCTGATTTTTGGTTATAAGGTGGTTGTATACATTTAATTGAGTATTGCACGGTCATACACGAGCAATCCTTTCATTTTATTTCATATTCAATTTACGTTAGCCTATTAAACTGTCAGTGTCTAATTTAATATCATTAAGTTCCTTCGTATTTATGTAAGCCTAATTATATGTTACGTCTGAACAGTAATATAGTTTATTTTGGAGAATTTTGTCATATAAATTTATTGTGTAGTGTAATTATGAGAAACACGTCCATTTAAATTATATACACTTCCTTTCATGATGATATTTCGTATAGAAACTCAGGAAAAAAGCCAAATTTATTTCTATTACACGTCGATTAAGTTGTAACTTTCCTGAAATACGAGCCATCGACTTGAATAAGCTAGCACGTATGTATGTAGTATATTTAATACCAGCATTAGAAAAAGAACTGTAATCGCTCGAGAAGGATGAAAAAACTAGTTAATTTTAAGTATGTATTTATATGTATTGCGTACATCCTACGATGTATCTAATTGATCGAGATTATTAAAAGTCAGATTCAATGTTCGTTATAAGGATGTATTGCAGGACCGGATTAAGCTTGTCTAGGGCTTGTGTAGGGCTTAAGTATATTTAATACAAATTCTCAATAATTTTCTGGCAATAACTTTTGTAATTGTAATTATATGCGTTTTGTTTTATGGATATTATTTAACCGATGATCATGTTTGTTCTGTCTATATGTTTTTGCTTTAATGTCTTTAGGTATTGATAAATCTACGGGCATTAATGGACGATATGAAACTTGTGGTAGTGCTTTTATGTATTACTACCCTTAGGTTAAGCTGAAGTACTAGTCATTTTAGACCGCGGTAGCAAATCAAAGCAAAACGACGACTTTACGTACCTTGCGAAGCACGGTAGTAGCTCACAGAAATCTTTGTACATATAATATTTTATTTGGTGCAGTCGAGAATCGAACATGAGAGCTATTGATTTATAAGCCATTGTTAGACTATTACACCAACATTTCTACTGCTTTAAATGATTTTTATCAACACTACTTATCATCAAATAAGCAGCATTCTATTTGTATTCGTGTCTTTATATCCTATAGAAACCAGTTTCTAAATTCATCTTAAGTAAGTTTACCCGCTCCATCCATTCTATGGACCACAGAAAAATATTTTAATTGACATCTTGCTACTGACAAGTTTCCCATAGAAATTTGACCGTGCAGCAATGACGGATTTTATTTTTGAAGATAATTTCACTAACTTTAATATTTTCGTGAAAAATAAATTTAATAACTGTTTACAAAGCTGTCACTAAATGCAAAAGGTAGTTTAATTTTCAATTTTGGATTACTGAGCGACCCTTGATCTATTATTATTATTATTATAACAAGATTGTTCAGAAACACCAATTCTTCAAACAGATTATCTTTTCTGCTATATAACAAATTCTGTGTTTCATGCATCTGAAATCAGAAAGTGCTTTTTCATGCCTAATATTACTGATTACTTGTTCTTCTAGATATATACTTAAGCCGCATAAAACTATAGTCATAATTTAGGGTCCACTGAGATAAGACAATCAGTTTTCCATAATTAGATCGACATAGAACTTTAAAGCTTCCCTACTTTTTCAGTAAAAGCCAAAGGGTGTAACTCTGGCATTGGACAGGGGTAAAGTATATTTAAAACATTATAGTTTGCATTATCTATTGGCCCTGTTAAGGTTTTGAATAAATAACTGGAAGTTTAAAATAATTCTTTCTACTTTAGCTTCTATCATTCGTATGCTATTCATAGTAATTAACCATCCGTCATAAAAAGAGTTCTAATAATAAAATATTAAACGTAAATCAGTATCACGTTTGGTCTTTTCTGTCTGTATTTTATGTAGAAATCTGCTGGTTAATTTGGCTGATAATATTCTAACTAGAGATACTGATGATAAGTATTTTCATTGATCTTAGTGATGATCTAAAATTACTCGATGCTACTGTAGGAGTGAACATGCATACACGCCTATTGCGATCAGATTACGAAACAATGAATGCAATAATTTCACGGCTGCTTCTGAAAGACGACAGAAAGAGAGATGAAAGTTGACTTAATGAACCATTAAAGTATTTTTATGAAAAAGCAATTTACCTGAACATTTTAATAAACAGTAATTATAATAAAAGTAATAATAATAAATAACAATGAAAGATAATTTAAATGTTAAATTAAAATTTATAAACAGAAGGGTGTCTTCACTTGAATGCGGACCTGCGCGCGTAATTTCATTGATAATCACATAGATGGAGTTGTCGGTGAAGAAGACCATCAAGAAGAAACTAATAAGTTCAATAACATTGTACTCTCTTCCGCTCATAGCTTGATCTGAATTAATTTCCATACTTGATGTTTCGCCTGGCATCATTTAGTATGTACACATCCACAGGTCCTAATAGGATTATACACGGAAACCTGTATTTCGTGTTCTTCGCTCCTAACTCTTCTCACACTTTTACGCAATTCCCGGTCGTCGTCGCTTCTTCGTCTTGTTCTTCCTCCTCTTCTTCGTCTTCATAATCATCATCCACTTGTCGAACTGGTTCGTTAAAATTTCAAATGACACCGTAATAAATTTCTACTTCATAGTTTAATTAACGCTTTGATGTGTGATTTTTTATAACTATTTAGGCGGCATGGGGACTTGGTTACCAGTTACACGATATTCCTTTGATGTCGATGACGCGATGTATTTAAAAAAAAAGAAGCAAGTAAATTCCCCTGACGTTTGCATAATCGTTATTCTCCATCATTATCACTACTACATTGAAGCACTTACAAGCATAAGTACACTCGTATTATTTGTATATAATAGATAAGTTTATCGAATTACCTGATATTATCTTAACGTGAGTAATATGAAAATGACATAAAAGTGGAAGCTTTTGTTATGCTTTGTAAAGTTTCATTCATTATTTATTATAATACGACATAGATATGAAATACTGTATATATGTCTCATAGAATTATTTGCTTGGAAGAATGGGCGACACAAAACGCCGCCGCGCCTATCCACCACATAAAAGCTAGGTTTGTGGGAAATTTTTAACTAAATTAGATCGTTTCTTCACTTGATAAACAAGATTTGTGTTATATATATAACACAAATCTTATTTATATTAAGTGGTTCACGACTTTGATAATGAACATGCCCTTATTAAAATAATATTAAAAAATGAGGTGTGGTTACCACACGATCAATACGTATCTAGGGTATCTACGAATTTTATATACCTACAAGTTGTTCCAAATTAAGTTTTAAATTTTGTATCTTGTTAAGAAAACAAACCCATGAGTGAAGGTGTTACTTTCGGTCCGAATTTCGAAATTTTTTTTGTACAAAAATTATTCCAAATCCAGCTACTTTTATACTATTTAGTACATCTCTACAGAATGAATAATTTGCGAAATATTTGTAAAAAATTCGAGTTCTATATACTTGATTGTATAGAATGTATCTGTCTAGATTGCACTACTTGCGAGATATTTGCAAAAAAACTGTTACTAGATAACAGTAAAAGTGTTACATCCCGCCAAATTTTGAAACTTTTTGTATAAAAATTATTCCAAATCCATCTCTAAGTACTTTTATTTATACTCTTAATAAATCTCTATAGGCAGAATAATTTGCGAAATATTTGTAAACAATTGCTGTTCGATAAGAGTAAAAGTTTTACTTCTGGTACCAATTTTGAAATTTTTGTTATACAAAACTTGTTCCAAATCAAGCTCTAATTATTTTTCTACTAAATACCTGTCGAGAATGCCTAATTTGGGAGATATTCTCAAAAAAAAAAAACAGTTACTAGACAAGAGCAAAAGCGTTACCTCCTGTCCGTATTTTCAAAAAAATTTTTAAGAAACATTATTCAAATTCAAGCACGACTTGCAAGATATTTGCAAACAACTCTTTTTGCAAATATTTTGTAAAGACCTATTTGAAATTTCACAAAACTTGTTTTATAAAGTTCTTCTAGAGATTTGAGTTTGAAATTTGTCTAAACTTAAACTGTAGTTAGCCAGATAAAGGTAAAACTTGATATTTTCACTGAAGTTAAGTTACTACTTCCTGTTTACTGATTTTGCCATAGATGTAATCAGATCTCAAGAGGAAGATTATACTCGTATATATAATATGAAGCTTGATATTAATATCTTTAGCCATTTACTCGCTATTGTGACAACACACACGAGAAATAGAAATAGAGGAAAGAGATTTCAAGAACCAGTTTTTCGGTGTCGGGGAATATCAAAACTAACTAGCTGTCCATCAATCTCTTCGAGCTTGAATCGCCTTTCGCGTCCGCTTACAGTTTATTACAGATTCCTGTAAAACGCTAAAAAAAATCTTATTTTCTAAACTTTTGACACACCTTGTATAGACGCATACTTTTTGCTGTCACGATGACAGGACGAACGACAATATAATTAAGCATATTTACATCAGTTTGACTGTTCATTGTTGAAGTTTTAAGTTTGGGCTTTATTTAGCGTAAAGCTAATACTTGACACTAAAACATTGATACAGACTGACGTGGAAATATCTGTGTTAACATTTTGCTTGCATACATTGCAAAAAAGTCCTCTATAATTCATATTTGTTGGGTTATTTTGCGATTCTTATGAAATATTTTATAAAAAATAATACAAAAGGGGAGATTTCATGATTAAAACCAAACTACAAATAATAATTGAATCGATCGAAATAAGATCGCGACACCAACCTGGTACACGATCATCATAAATCATAGGTGATCTATAATTTTTGTCATACAATATTGGTATAAGTAATGTAGATTACTCATTTTGTTTTTATTTTTTTTTTAATTTAAGACACAATTATTCTATTGAACACTCGCTCTTATTGTTATTATAGTGTTTCATTAACCTCTTCGAATTAGAATTGCTTCTTCGCGTCCACTTCTTCTCTATAAGTTGTTCTATAAATGTGCCTCTTTGGAAATGTGATCACTGCCAGACGCAAGGGTACATGAATATTAACACTTATATATTTTTTTAATGTAAGTAAAATGTTATTAATTGCTTTTGACTCCTTTGCCTTATTTTATATAACAATGATATTGGAATCTGTATCTGAGGTACTGTTAATGGAGAGTAATTGCAACTGTAGTTCACTTTGCTTTTGTTTATGAATAAAGATTGAATTTAAACAATATATGTCTAATAATGAATTATACATTATTTGACATTTATAATTTGTGGCAAATGAATTTATTTATTAAGAATTTGCCCATAAAATATATAATATTTCTATATAATTTACTGAACGTTGAGTTGACATTTAGAACTCCACTTGTCATCGTGACAGCAGTTCGTTGAAGTGTGTTCGTTCATAATAACATGCGAGAACGAAATGTCACAGTGACAGTGCTTAACCAAATTATCTTTCCAATTGTCGTATGAAATTAACAAAACATGATGAACAGAATGTGTTTTTAAATTTGCTAACATTTAAAAATAGGTACTGTCGCTATATATTTTTCAAACGCAATGGAATGTTATTATACCACCGCTGTTTGAGAAAGCTACAGTGTTAGCGAAACGCGTTACAGCATTTACATTTTTCTAAATAAATAGATATAATGAAGATATAAACAAATTTGTTGTTTTATTTTACGTTGATTTCAATAGATCTTCACCAAGTAAAAGCCACATGTATCCAATTTTCCAAGCAATGGAAAATCCTGCTATGTCGTACCATTTAACAGAAAATGTGCCTCTGATCGGTTGATGACAACCAGCAGTCGCATCCCTTAAGTGCTTGTTTTTATAACAGAATTATTATTAAACAAAATAACATCCGGTTACATCTTTCTTCCAATTTCCTGTAAAACGCGAGCACTGCCATGATGGTTTTTCTAGTGTCCGTTATCATAAACTTTTGACGAACCCCTATATATACATATATGTTTGCGTTATAATTGTCATCATGAAAGCAGTTCAGATGTCATCACGAACTGAAATTGATCGATTGTTTGGACGTTTGATAGCCTGCAATTGAATTTTCGTGCGACTGCCAACGTTAATTAAATGTTAGACGGATTTTTGCCTGTCAATTGTGACGTTTCCTATAATATTTAAGTCAACCTAATGTGGATGTTAAGTTGTCATTGTCAGCTATGCCGACGTACTTTAATATTTAATACAGACATTTTGCGTAGACCCTATAGTCCATTCATTTTAAGAAAACAGTAGTTAACGCTGCGATCGGCGACCGTATCACACCGAAAAATTTTTGTCTGTAACATCAACTGTCAGAATTTTTGACATACAAATACATTAACAAATATTATGCGATACATTTTTTATCATATCTTTTTATTTGAAAACTAAAAAGAAATTTTACACATAGTTCAAAAAATTGAAGACTCCAGGGGATGAAAGTGTAAGTGTGGAGTAAATTTGCCTGGGCTATTAGCCAATCAGAATCCAAGAAATAATCGCCTATCTTACCTAACACTGTTTTCTTAACGTGAATGGAGTATAGTTAAATTTATCGGTGTTAGAAACGGTAATAGAAAAATGAACTTGGTGACATATATGTGCCCGTCTATTATTCTTAATTCTGATCAGCACATATAAAAATCAGCTGGATAGTAATGCTTACTTCATTTTTTTCTGAAGAAGTGATGTTATTGTGTATTAAAGTACTTTGCGATCTTAGAGTAACTAATAATTATTAAATTACCATATATGATGTTTCTGTATCGTATTGTCTTTATATGTAGTAATAGTTCCATTACTAAAATAGTAATTGCCCATTTTACTCTTTAAATCGTTAAATTAAATGTGATATGTATGTATTATGCATTTATGAAAAGTAAAGTGTTACAATTAACATTGATTTTCACGACAATAGGCAACAGAAATAAATTTCTTCTTCTTCTTTATTGTGGCTTTGAGTTAGACTATTTAGTCTTTTACTCTTCATCTGAGAGCGGTGAATCTTGGAATGTTGGAGTTGAATTTGATTAGCTATTGTTTATCTTTATTTTGATTAAGAATTAAAGTAGAACCGTTTTAGGTGTTTTGTGTTTGAAATTTTCATTTCCATCATATGCAAGTACTCTTTTAAGATTTTGATTTGAGTGGTTTTCCATCTGATTTATTGGACGTAATACTTGTTTGTAAAGTAGAATTTTGTTGTTCGTGTTTAGCTGGCTTTTTCTGCCTATAAGAGGCCATAGTTGACATCTTGTTTGTTTGGTTTTGGTTATCGTTTTTGCTATGTGTGTGTTATAATTGAGCTTTATATCCAGGTATATTCCCAGGTATTTAATTTCTCTACTCCATGGTGTAGTGTTGTTGTTGATGGTTATTTCGTTGTCTGATGTTTTCCGATTCCTTTTGAAAGATTATTACTTGGGATTTGTCTTCGTTTATTGTTGTCCTCCATTGTTTGAACCATTTTATCATGTTGTCTAGGTGCGTTTGGAGTTCCTGTACCGCGTTCGTCGGACATCTTGATGTTGAGAGCAGTGCCGAAATAAATTTCTATGACGTTCGTTCAAAATAGACAATAGACTATATAAGAATCGGTGTTATTGGGTTTGTCAATTTTGAAGTTTTCCGGCAAGTGTAATTGTGATTTAAAATTGATTGGCCTCTTTAAGGATTAACTTTAAACTTTTTCGAAAACCGTCACTGCGTCAGAGGTTAATTGATGTTTATATAAGTTCCTCCTATAAACTTCAAATCTGCGAGACCTAATTGTCAAATTGAATATCATTGTTGAAATATGTAAATGTGGCAATTGGATTTAATATTTTCTGCATTAAAGATCAATTTTATTGTGATTAACATTTTAATTTTATTGACAATTTATAGTAATATAGCGGAAAGGATGGAGATATTTTATTATGTGTTGGTAATAATAATAATACATATCTAATAGGTTTCACATTTCATCAATCAAAAACCACTCTTGAACTTTGCATTTTTTCATTTCCTTAACATTACATATTCACATCGTGTCTGCTCATAGCGCCCATGTAAATGTCTGATAGAAGATATTGAACTTGTAAATTTAGAGTCTCTAGTCGTCAAAAAGAAAAAAGAAAGAAAATATTGTTCCCTTCTTTTCGCTTCGCGTATGTTCTCAGGTGATTAGCCAAATAAATTCACTTTTCATTACCAAACTGTCCAACATTTGCCGACTTTATGGCTTTAAAGTTTCACAACACGTCGATGATAGTGACTGTTCTTCCTCGATATTTTTTCGATAGCACATCTCTTTATCGTCACATCTTTGGTGTTTTCAGTATTTAGTCCGGTCAGGTCACAGTATTTTTGAGATGACATACCAAGTCGATTGCACCACCGAGACTATTATTGCAGTGAATTCTGACGTTTCCCAGTAAGTGTTATCGCCTATTGATCGTCTTGATGGTTCATAACTCGAATTGAAGTTTCATCGCAAGTCAAACGTTAGATGGATTTTTTGTATATAAGTGTTAAAATTTCCTGTTACTTTAAAGGATATTCTTACACTTAAACTTAATTACATATCAACATGTCAAATTATAGGATTGCGTACTGAAAAATTAAAAATACGGATCACTTCTGTTTCATTTCCTGCTTTTAAGTATACACTTTTCTTAGAAAAGATGCTAAATTAGTGATCGATGAATTTAATGTAATTTAGTATATATACTCTTCAAATTCTTTAATTCTATTTGGATATTTCCAGTATTTAATGAACGAAACCTGCAAACTTTTAAGACTGTCATTTCTAAGTGTATAAACATATTCATATGTAGTTACTGACCTTGTGGGCTTCAATTCTTTCAACTTTATTTACAGCCATACCAAAAAATCGAGAAACTACTTTTGTATCATTTCCTTCGGATCAGTTCCCGTATATATTCTCAAATAAAAGGTAAATTCATGTTTGATTAAATTAATGCCGTTTAGTATATTCTTTAGTGCTTACGTATTTGATTCCCTCGATCTAGATATTTACTTGCCTTAGATTTTTCCAGTATTTAATGACAAAACCTGCAAACGTTTAAAACTGTAATTTGTAAATGTTATACGGTATATATTCATATGTAGTTAGTGACCCTGTATTGTCAATTATTTCCACCTTAATTTACGACAGGGGTCGTTTGTTTTAGAAATTTACTTGCCTTAGATTTTTCCAGTATTTAATGACAAAACTTGCAAACGTTTAAAACTGTAATTTGTAAATGTTATACGGTATATATTCATATGTAGTTAGTGACCCTGTATTCATAAGGCAGATTTCATTAAAAAACAACTCAAAACATACGGTATAACTATTTTCGGTACGCTATTTCTGAAAATAAGGGAGCTAATTAGAATTTAGATCCGTATAATATTTGTCCCTGTGAACAGTTGATTTCACTGCTACAGCTCACTGGTTTGACGTAATGTCAGATTATGTGTATGTGTTAAAAAATCGTATGGCATATCGGCAACAACTCTAACCATAATACATAAAATTGTCGGAGTACCTATGCCATTCATAATGTTAATTTAATTTTTATGATACCGCATACGCTTCTTCTTTTTAGTTAGTTAGGTTGTATTCACTATTACCTATACTATTTATGGTATTTTAATTTCTATATGAATGAATGACAGTGGAGGATAATTATGTAGTTAACTTTGCTATTGTAATGAATGAAGATTAAATTTAAAGAAATATCTCTAGAAATGGATTATACATTATGGTGGCAAATGAATTTATTTATTAAGACTTTGCCCACAAAGCGAACAATATTCCTATATAATTTGATGAACGCTGATATTTAAATTTTTTTTATTGACATTCAGGTTTTGTATCAGTTGTGTACATCTAGTTCAAGGTGAACGTCGACAGATCAAAAAAAAAAAATTAATTGAATGTTGTTTCACGTTATTAGTTCTATAAAATTGGTACTACGCTTTGTGTCAAGTTTACGATTGAAATAGTGTATAATTCAAATTTTCTGACAGACTGTCATCGTAACGATATTTCGATGACAGATACCTATGACAATGAAAAGTCAGACAGCTGACATCAAGATGTTTAACCACAATTGTCGTTCCACCTGTCATCGTGACAATAGTTCGTTGAACTGTATTTGTTCACACATAAACTTGCGAGAACGAAATGTCAGTCTAACTTAATAAAACATGTTTTAAACTTACAGGTCATTGAGAGAATTAATTAATTTTTATATTACGCTTTAATAATATACTTTCTAAAACGCAATCGAAAATCTTGCTGGCTCCTATACAGTTGATGCTAGACACTGTCGTACCATTTAACCAAAAATGTACTTCTGATTAGTTGGTGCCAACCAGCTAGTCGCACACTTTAAATACTTGCTTTTATAACTGAATTGGTAAACGAAATGACATACATGCTTATGGGAATCTTATTTGATGTATTTATTTTATTTCGAAGTGCTTCGGACACATCTGACAAATAAAGAAAAGTCGCCCTATTATTTGTATGTAGAGAGATCGATGAGAAATGTTATTAAATGATCCTATTCGTAAAATGGTTTAAATTTATATAATTATAACTTGAACACTGATACATTTCCAACATTCTGTTGACATTTAGGTTTTGTATAATTCGTGTGAATCTGACTAATTTGACAGGCCCAAATGGCAAAACTCAGATGGTTCTTCTTTATATAAGCTTGCTTCAAGTTCTTCGTTGTATGAAATTTACATTTCGATGACATATATAATGAATAGAGTGTCATTGTATTTATTAATATATCTTAATAAAATATAGAAAAATCGTCATATTTGTTACTGTACTTACGTGCGATAATACACTTTAAGTTTATTTTATCATATCCGTCGGCATTTTGTTCATATATTCATATAGAAAAGAAATAGTAACGATTGATAATAATAACACTAATACGTATCTGAAAGGTGCCACGTTTCAATTAAAAATGCACTTCTTCGTAATATCTTTATTTGTCGGCCTTCTGACATTTAAACTTGACAACCGATGGATGAACGTGAATATATAGTCATTAATGACACGCAAACTCGTCATTGCGAGATTTTTTTACCCTGCAGGAAAGCTTTAAATGAGTCACACCTTCGACAGCGACAGATTTGGCACTTGGACAGTGCACTCAATCGTCGCGGAAAAGTTCACTCTTTTGGTTTCCAACCCTCTTTCCGCACTCTAAACCTCGACGGCCTGAAATTTCTTCGTCAATGTGAAACTTTTACAATTCTTTCGCGCGTGCCTGTCATACCTGACATTTTTACGATTTTGATCGGTTGTCACGTGAATCGTCATGACGTAGGCCATTTTTCTGTTAAAACACCGAATGCACGCTCCTCTTCAACGGGCGATATCTCTGCACACGCTCCACTTAGAAGGAAAATCTCTCCGTCGAGGAACAATTTAAGGACGTCGGTAACTTCACGCCAAAGGGCAGCTTTCAATGTCGCGTATCCAGAGACGAGTTCTGCGCCCCGCGTACCCAATTTTCGTCGATTTTGACCGGGTTTGGTTGCCATTGACTACTCGGCTTTTAGTATATATAATAATAATAAATAAATAGCAAATATTTCCCTTGCGTAAAAATCTTAATTCATCAGATCATCAGTTAGTACACAAAATAAAGAAAAACTAAAGTCGAAATGCTATCTACACTGCAAGGAAATTTGCGTAACAGCGAAATTACTATTACTTATATTATCATTATCACACACCCTTAGAAATTTGGTGACGGGAATGTTAAAAAGAGATTTAACTTATAAGTAGATATACAAACGTCGAGTAGTTTATGAGAATATGAATCTTAGGAATTGCTTATACAGTAACAAATATATACGATTATTACCGAAAGATGTTGAAAGAAATACTCGTTAATGTCATGACATTAATGGGTATCTAAATATCATATACTGTTCTTTTACGACTCGTTTCAACTGTTTAAATTTAGATGATTGTAGATCCAGTATGAACGAGAAATTATTGAAGAAAAACATCATAAATTTATGCCATTGCTAAAGACAGTTTTATTTGCAATAATCATGGGACATATATAGTATGGAAAATGTAAATTCAAATAGTCTACGGTTTTACGTTACACTTCGACGACACTAACTATATACATAATATATTATATACAAAAATACAAAGTTAGAGCTGGTCTAGTAAATTTAACATAGCATATTCACACTCAGTATCGCCAGGAAGTCTAATTTTATACCATAAAAGTTGTGCTTGTTACGATGATAATTTCTTGCATACATATTCTCTAAAATGATGTAATTTTTACTCCATTACACGAAACTTTGCTGTACTTCAGGTAATTAAATAATTAAATTGTCAATCTTCATAATAAGTTAGATTTAAAATGTTTAATTACTCTTTCCTTTAAGTATAAGATTTGACAACACTGCCGTGGCAAAATTGTTAATATCTACTATTTCTGCCTTGTTTTGTCATATCTTTTTATTGTATTATGTAAATGCATCTATGTATAGTCGTATACAGTTGAGATTTTTTATCTGGCAATGCAAGTCATTATTACGTCACGAATTGCCAACAAATATTAAAATAGCTGCCACCTATTAAAACCAAAACGATTTATTCAGGAAAAAAATATATTGTTAACTATATTATTGGTTGAGTTTATAATGATCCCCTTAATTATTCGGTATTATATCTTATTAATATATGTTTACGATAATGTACATGTATTTTCCTAGATATATTTTATTTAATTCAGTTCAAACATTTCTTTTAAAATTCTGTTGAAGTTAACTGTTAAGAGTAAATTTCAATTTACTTAAAATTTTGTTTAATAATTTTAGTGATTTTTATTTGTTGTCATTGACCACGTTTCAATTTAATATAACCGAAGTACAAAGCAGTTTTATGTAACATCTGCCATTGCAATGCATACCCAAGATTCCGCTTCTATTTTCATGAAATTTGCCATGTTTGAAGGCATTAAAATTTGTGTTATTATTATATTAGCATCTAAACAAAACGTAATTTAGTAAATGTGTGCTTCAGATAAATTTCATTACTTCATTTACTATTTCCAAGATAAAGAGAACACTAGCGTAATATCCAAAATTCTGGTGCATCATTATGTCACCTAAAATAGGTTGGATAAAATGGCTGAATTATCCACATCATAATTCATAACAAAAATATCAAGTATTAATAGGAAGACGTACATATTTCTTATTAACTTCTTCATAATAATAATGATGTGATCTATTCAAATAAATAACAAAAAATTATACAATAACATTAGACACAGCAATAGTTATTAATATCTTTTATATCATGCCCTTCTCTCAAATAGTCTTCGTAGGTATCAAGAATGCATACACAAGTTTCATTTAAACAAAAGCTTTAGTTGTTCAAGCAGCCTATTGGAAACATGGACGGTTTTGTAATGTTGGAAAGCGAGAACTCCGCGTAGTATAATAACAATAATAATAATATTAATATTTATCGCCAACAGTCAGTAAAGCGATGCGTTACCATAGCGTTTTACGGAGGTAAACAAACACTTTATTGTACTGTACAATAAAGTACTTTACCACCTGCCGCTAATATCTGTCAACGTAGCCATGGCTCATGACTTTAAACATAAATCGTTTGTCACTGTCATAAACTGTCATAAGTTATTATATCTTTATTTTTAAAATTAACAATTTTCACGGTTGGCGATAAAATTTTGTATGCACCACGTCAGTAAAGTACCTTTATCGAACTCGTCTTTTACTCGCCGCGCTCGCTTGGCTCGTAAATCGCACTCGTTCGATAAAGTATCACTTTACTGACTTGATACATAAATAACTATTATTCGTTCATTTGAACATAAAAATGGTATAGAACCAGTCAAATGAAAATATAAAAATCAAACAATTCAAATATTTAAGTATAAGCAACTATAATTTCCGTTGGAAAAAGTTTACTTTGAAAAATACCACCTTATAAATATAAATGCAGATGAAGGTCAATATCACAACGTATGAATCCGTTACTTAAATATTAAAAACGTATCCCAAAATTCATTTAAGGAATAACAAAAAATGCTGTTGTAGCCTGTATTACCGTCCTAAAAAAATATATTGTATGATAGAAGGGATGGGTGACAGCATAATATACATTTAAAAGCTAGGTTTCAGAAAGCAAACTAGGTACTATTTAATTTTTATAAATAGCTTTCAACTGGTTCACGAAATTTAAACATATATAAATACCAAAATTATTGGTATCAGAAGATTCTGTAATAATATAGTTGGACATCTTGAGAAAAAAATTTTAGTTTATACATATATTTAAATATTTTTTTTGAATTTCAGTATATAAGAACATGTTCAGCATACCTTGAAACAGTTTCAGTCTACTTTCGAAGAGTAGAGTAACTACTACACATAGGTTCATCTAATGACAACAATTTTTAACGTAATTATGAATACAAAATCTATTATTTTGTGAAGAAAATTAGATAATTTATATTATGTAATGTATATTAGAATTGCAATGAAGTTGTAAGAAAACAGCTTTGAAAAATCGGCCGTTGTATAGTATGATAAACACTTGATATGATGGACGTAGAGAGTAAATAAATGTTGAAAGATTTGAAGAGAAATAAAAATTATATTAATTATTTAAATTGAAGACTAGAAAAGTGTAAGTAATGAAGTTTATATTACGTACATTTATTGATATAATATAAAAATAAATACAAAAGAAAACCAAATAAGGAAAAAAAGAAACTTCTACATATTCCGGATTGCATAGAATATTGTCTTAAAGAAGGAAATTATACAGGATATGAGTTTGATTTAATCGTGAATCAAGAATGTTTGATCGGATGGAAAATTGAATTAGAAAATATAATTTTATAGAAGAATATACATAACACAACACATTCGTACTATAAGTTTAATTTTAATATTTTATAATGGGGAATATTGTACATTTTATTGTATAATAATAATAAATATACTACGCTTAACTCACACAAGGCCCGTCTAAATTTTATGTATATGTCATCTATTTACATTTGATAAAAATAAAATGATACTTGTCACGTGTCCTTGCTTCCGGGCCACTGAGGGATGCGAGTTCAAATCTTATAAGTCGTGTTGAATCATATCAAGCAACAAATGTAATACCGCCGACAGTCAGATGATCATTTTAAAATTAGTTTTTCTTGATGCACGAACATTCTAATTACAATTTTCTGCTTTAAATAATAATTTAATTAGGTAAATTTAATTAGAGCTGCAAATCTATTTCAAATATACTTTAGATTCGGTAAATTTTAGTTAAATATTATGAAATTTCATTATATACTTCCAGTTGTTCTTCGAAGAGGAAAGAAATAACACTCTATATACAGAACTCCATTTAAATAAAGACTTTTAAAAGTTCCTTCGCGTTTGCACATTTCTACTAGCTGAAATATGAAGTCCGTACAATAGATACTTTTGCTCAGATATAACGCATAATCTTGGAATGCAATTTATTAATTAAATAAATGTGTTTGTTAATTAAATGTTTCTCTTAAATGATGTAATCGAATTTTGTAAATACTAATTATTCAAGAGCAGTATCCTTTACATTTCAGGAAAAACAAGTCAATTCTAATAAAAGCTCTAGCTTTATTTTATATATAAGACTTCCAAACTTCTCGCAAAAGCATGTTGAAATATCAGCATTAAGTACAATAAATCTTCAGGTGGATATCATTAACATTCAAAGCGAACACTGATGAAAAAATAAATGATTTACCATAATAGTAGTGCTTGAAGAAAATGCGTTCAGTTCTCGATATCCTGTGCATTGAAGACTTGCCAATAAATTAGAGTTCGCTTTGAATGCCGGATGTCTAAGCAACTTCCTGTACGTACTGTTATAAATAAAACTTGTTTCGCTGGATTAGGTATAACGATTATTTTGAATAATTATATTTTAGTGTGTTTTAAACTGACGGCGTTCAATATATATTAAAAAAAAAACATTAATTATCTCAAATTTACTACGAATGTCATATTTTTCAAAAAATTACAGTAATTGCCAGATTCGTTATAATCATGTTAATTATAGGACTGTGAGAACTGAAGAGTTGTTCTACTTGTAAAATAAAACTGACCAGTTGCATTCAAGTAACGCATAAACTTCAATTAGGATGCGTGCTTTTTTTTCTGATTCCTAATATAGATGCATCTTGCAGACAACTTTACTGAAGCATATTCCTTGATTACTAACGAAGGTACCCAGAGTACTTATCTCAATGTTATAGGTAAAAATTGGTGCTATAATTAATAGAAATACGATCATAACGGCTTTTTTTCTCGTAAGCTACATATCTAATTTAGTATTCGATTGCTACCTGAGAAGGCTCAAGGCAATTCCATTACTATTCAAAGGAGTACCAACAGAATGTAATGGAAGGACGTTCTCATGATTAAATAAATTTTTTCGTTAACGTATAAATGCTTTTAAAAAATAAGCACCTTATATGGAATTGTTCAAATATAACGTACACAATTTTACTAGTCAAAATTTTAGTTAATACGAGTACGTATTTTTATGTTATCTTCCTAGCTATGAAACAAAAGAGTAACGATGTCAAACTAATTATTGAAAAATTGCTGTCACTGTTAGAAGTACATGTGCTAAGTTGTGTTTAGTTTATGCTGTGTATGGAGATTTGTGACGGTCCATTTCTCGGTAAAATGAGTGAAACTAAAGTTAAACATCGCAGCGTAATAAAGTTCCCGACAAAGGAAGGCAATGGTCAAAAAGCAATTCATGAAATGAAATGGTTGTTGTATATGGGGAAGATACACCACATGATTTCCAAGTAAAATATTGGTCTAAACTCTTTCGATGGGACCGAGAGTCAATCAATGATGACCCAAAGTCCGGACGACCCGTTGAAGCTCGAACTAAAAACATTGTGCGAAAAGTCGGAGATTTGGTACTGAAAGATTGGCGTGTAAAGATCTCTGTCATTGCCAATGAAGTCTGTATATCCGAAACAAGTATTCTCAAAATTTTGCATTACGATTTGGGTATGAAGAAGGTGTCTGCACGGTGGATACCCAGATTGCTTACACCTGAACAAAAACTGTGCAAAAAAGAAGTTTCTCAATTATTACAGGGGATGAGACTTGGGTATATTACTGGGACCCTGCTACTAAACAAGAATCCATGCAGTGGGTTCATAAGGGCTCTCGACCACCAAAAAAGGCCAAGACACAATTTTCTGAAAAAAAACTGATGGCAACTGTTTTCTGGGATGCTGAAGGAGTTTTGCTTATTGAATATATGCCGAGAGGGTCTACTATAAATGGAGAGGCCTACGGAAACACAATTAAAAATTTAAAAACTGCTCTGGAGGAAAAACGCCCGCTTTATCATCCACAAAATATACGTGTTGCTGCATGACACTTGTCGGGTTCATGAGGCAAACAAAGTTCAGCAGATAATCAATGACTGTGGGTTTATAGAGTTAAGGCATCCACCTTATAGCCCCGACCTAGCTCCGTCATACTTCTTCTTATTCAAAAATTTAAAAAAGCATCTCAGAGGAAAGCGTTTTGCTTCTGATGAAGAACTCAAAGAAGCTGTTGAAGAATATTTTGCGGGGTTACCGAAGCATTTTTTTTTCTGAGGGTATGGGGCAACTGAAAAAGGGATGGAATAAGTGTATTAGTGTTGAAGGGAGTCATGTAGAAAAATAAAAAAAAATTCTTCTCTTATTTGCTTTTTTTCATGGCTAGGTAGATAACATAAAAATACGCCCTCGTAGTACCAGGAATTCAGAAATAGATAGGAAGTTAATCTAGTGTACTATAAAGTATTATTTTTTCCTTATGTAACAGCTTTCTTATAACATTTAAGCTACCAATACCGATCTATAAAATGAATAATAAGGAATACCTGAAAAGAATTATGAAGAATGCTTAATTAATGTGGTAAGTGTTTCAATATTACAATACTGAAAATATACATATTCACTTATTTCTCATACGAGAAATGGTATTTTTAAATAACATCAATATTTATGTAATTTTCACTGTGTACACCTGAGATACCCAAGTTCTTTTTTAGTTTATCTTGTCGTGAAATTTACTCCATGGAAATGTATTATCTAAAGCAGGCAATGAGCGATTTATTGTCTAGGAAACTATGGTTACTGATTTGGCTAACTATCTGGAAAAAAGAAACCTGATTCTTCTTCCATTTGAAATTTACCGTATGTTTCCAATATTTCTACCATGATAGCGAGGTGGTGCATCTATTAAAGAACTGAAACTTAAATTTAAATAAAGGTGTCATTTCAGTTCAAGTCCCGCTAGGAAATATTTGATATTAATGCTACGTAGATTTGTTTTTAAGAGAAATAATAACTGACAAGATTTAACATGTAATTTTAAATAGATGTTGCTTACATTACATACACTTGTTCCTTCTGTTAAAAGAACTTTTGTACAACAAGAATGTAGATGTTAATATATAATTCAGGCATTATTTTACTGTGAGACAAAGGTTTTATTTCATTAAATAGGGCGCAATCAGGCATAAATCACTTCTAACATTTATTCTTTAATATAATTTAAAACGGTAAAGGATTCTTACATCCATCTCTGCTTTGGTGGAATTGGTAGCACCCAGATGCAACGAGCCTCAAAACATACTTTTGAAAAATACCGCGGCGGAATTTTTGTAATTTAATTTCAACAATTAACTGCAACAGTGTCAATGGAGATGATTATAATTTTCAAATAATTCTTTCATACTCATAAAAATGATTCATTTCATGCAGCATTTATACTTGTTTTTATTCCACATAAGTTTTTATTAAATTTCTTCCAAATTAGTCTGTATTTAACACTTCACAAATGCATTCATGTGAAATTTAAAATGATGTACTAACAAACTAAATCACGGCAACACCGAAAATTTGAAATTATTATTATAATTTCTTGTTAAATAATGATTATTATCACTGCTACGATAGAACTAAACATTAGCATTTTCTTGCAATTTACCAGTTTTGTAGATTTATTTCACACAAATGTTGGAATGATTTAAATATTTCCATTGCCAACATATCAATTTTAGACATTTTGCATACTAAATTAATTCTGAAAATGATAACCTAAACAAACTGGCGTTCATAGGTCTTTATATGTTGTAGAAACAAGTACACTCTATTTTGCTTTCTGTCATTGAGCACAGCACATAAATTAAACTAGTTCGTGCGGTTCAGTTCAATTGAGCCTTCTGTTTAGATATTAGACATCGAGGAGCCTGATTGCTAGTTCAATTTTGCCTCGTGTTTGGCCACAAATTTTCTAATTTGAATGGCTAAGACCTTGATTCCTAGATCTCTATAGATGTACCAAAATGCATCCACAATACTGGGTAAAACTCTGTTCTGAAAAGTTTGCATAAATTTAATATGATACAGTTTGGCACAACATCAAATTTACATGCTACACATCCAGAATTGTATCAGGACTTTGTTATAGATCAACACTTTCTGAAGTAGAAGTTTTAACTAATAGGGATCGTCAGTCAGGGGCACATTGCACGACTCGACTTGAACAAATAATGTAATTCGATGTGATGTCATCATTATTACCGTTGATTGAAGGAATATATAAAGATGCGCAACGTTATAGTAAAATTGCGTGTATTTCCGTTAAGTCGTCCCGCAAACCCCTTGCCGAGAAACATCATTGCTGTCTCGCGCTGTTTCGAATCTCGGACCCAAACGTTCTAACGTACCCTGACTGTCAAACCCTAGTGATTACATCGAAACATCCAAGACCATTGTTTATAACTTACATACTTTAGATTCAGCTTAAATTATTTTGTTCTTGTTTAATTCCTTCCAAGCATAAAGGACTAGTTAGTATCTTTGCTTATATAAAAAAACACTCTGTATTTTTTTGTATGTTTCCTTTTTTACATAAGAAATGCTTAAAAACATTTCAAGAATATGAATTATTAATTGCAATTAGAATATTATATAAACTTTTTTGTTCTCTTTTTGAAGAAGGCCCTTCAGATTCGTTGAGGCCATGAGAAGTTAAAAAATTTTAATTAACACTTCTTCAAGCTATCACTTACGATTAAATTTCAAAAAAGCAGCACAAACAGCGAAACAGAACCTATAGAGAATAACTTCAGAATTCCTCTCGTTTTTTGTTCATCATTATACTGAGAATTGAACGAAAAAGAAAAAGCACATTATTAATTATCTTACACGAAACGCTAATATACATTTTTCAATTTTTAATTGAAAACCGTCAAGTCCAGTGCCGTAACCTTAACACGCAAAACTCACCTTTATTCCTATTCGTTCGTTTCGAGCGTTCGCCGGCACAGACCGTTTAAAACGCGAACTTCGGTAATGAAATTGATTGAAAAGTGATCGAATTATTTGGTTCATTTCCTGTAAACTAGTCACGCGGCGCTGTTATCGTACATGTGTAGAGCGCTCACCCTATGTTCCATTGAATATCAAATTAATATTAAATTTGCGAACGCGAAAGGGACAAAATTGTCCGCTAACTTTAAATCAAATTTCCTATATGGTCTTTTTAATTTAACTTTGCCACGTACAACTTTGGCTGGCATTTTAATAGGTGCATGCATATTTTTTCTCGCTGGTTATTGTTGCTGCCCTTGCTGTAATAAGTTAGAATTGCATCGGTTTTATTGTGTTTTTTTGTTTGTTTCAATTTATTAATTCCTTTTGTTCGAGCATACCGTTACTGCTTGTCTGATCTACGGTACATGCGTATAAACTTTGAAATCTGTCCCTGTTTTTATTGTTTGTACAAAATAATGGCGTCATAAAAAGTATCAGGAGTAATGTTTACATAGCGAAGTCCTCATGTGATAGGTTCCACAATGTAACGCGGGATTCTTGATCGTTAAAAAATTAATTTAAAAAATATGGTTTTAGTTCGGTGTCCGCTAGATGTCGCTGCCACCATTCTTGAAAGTTGTTGAAACGTAATGGTTTTGTTAATATATGTACGTGGTAGTATTTTCTTCGTGAATATATATTGAGTTCAAATTTATATTGAACTAGCTGGCGCAGCAGACGTTGTTCAGCCCTTTTCCGTAGGTGGCGCGATAAGTTTGATTTAGCTAAAGAGCCTTTATAATCAGAGTGGTGACAGTTATGGGATTAGTTCTCATAAACTGACGCAACTTACGTCTTGAGGACAAGTGTATTTTACAGTTACATTCTTATCTTTACTTATTATCTTTTTTAAAATACATATCGATTAAATACACAAACTATAGGTTACAATATCAATTCATATTTAATAATACTGAATTATTTGTTATTTTACCTTTTGAGAGACCCACAGGGTTCCCACATAATGGCCGATTTGGTTTCTATTGATTTCCTATCTCGTGTCATCACTCTCATTATAAAGGCTTCCTAGATTTGGCTATAGAACCTGTATAAGAAAATCTGGTCATAGAGGTCGTTGGCGCGATTGGAGGGTAGGCAAGAGGAAATTTAAAATTTATTAATAACTCGACCAAAGCGCTACCTATCAGGTCCAGATTTTGTAATTTTCTTTTAAACTAGTATATATTGTGAATGTGAGTCATTTTGGTCCGTAAATATAGAATTTGTTATTAAATTGACTACAGCGCCACCTATCGTATACTAGCATAGCTATGAAGCGTCATCTCAACAAAGCAATCATATTTTGTGGATATGACCAAAACGGTCAAGTCGCTCAGAAGTTACACAATCACTAGCAGACGCACTAACGAATATTTATTTAGCGTGAGTCATTTCCACTGTGAGGGCAGATTGCTACCTATATTATGATAAAAGATATCTCGAAGTTTTTTTGCTATGATAGCCACTCACTAGCAGTACTTTTTAGATTAATTTTGTATTATACAGAGATTCCATAATAGGGTGACTGACCACAGTTCTAGTTTTGTAAACGATAAAGCCAGTGTGTTATTTCATTTTCGTATTCCTCGCATAATTCTGAGTCAAAAAGATATAAGACAGTATAGGTCTAAAATTTAAAGTTTTTGACTTATTATCTTCTTCTTCTTCTTCTTCTTTTAATAGGCGTATCGCCTGTTTAGTTTAGTTCTTATTATCACTTGTCTGAAAAATACAATATTTTTATAAAATTATATTTCTCAGAAGGCGTATTAGATAGACACCATTTTTGGTAATGTTGCTTATAATAAAGGGTCACTAGAAGCGCCGGGCTTACCTTCATACCTATTAGCACTGCAGGGGGTCATTTTGCCCCATCATTTTCCTTCGTATAAACATTGCTGGCTAGGTAGAAATTTAAATACTGCATACTTTTTTTGTCTATTTATTGGAAAAAAACAGTTTAATACTTGGTTTAGCGGCTTAAGGTCTATTTGTGGCAATTGGCATAAATTATAGTTTTAACGATTTTACCAGAACATTTTCCGCACGTAAACTTGATGAATTTTTAAAATTTTTCCATTGACTTGTTTTCTTTGCAGTGTTTTCCAACCTGACATTTATGTCTGATTTTTGATGGAACTTCTTCAGTTTCATGAGCAATATCAGGGATATATTTCTTATTAAGATAGGCTGCTCGAAGTTCTTCAGCAAATTTCCTCACAAATTGGTGTCTGCTTATGTTTTCCCCTGCACATTCTTTATATAAAACCAAGAATTAATTAAGAGCTAAATCAAGTATATTGTAAAAAATCTGAATGGGCCAACGACGCGAACCAGCTCTGGGGGTGTCCTGCTAGCCATTTGGTCAATAATGTCGACTCCATATTTGATTTTATTATAAAAGCTAATATTTTCCGGTAGCTTTTTCTCAGTTGAGCCAATTTCTATATTAGAGTGCATGGTGCTCAGGACCAGAACGTTTTTCTGTATCTTTCCTTGGTATATAGTCAATGTCAAGTCTTCATGCTGCAGAAGTTTTGTATCGTAAAGAGGTGCTTTGCGCGATTTTACCTCAACTGGAATCTCTTTTCGAATCCTATTTACTGTGCCTACGGATGGTAGTTTTAGCTTCTTTTTTACAGATGTGAAAAAATTGTCTGTAGTGACGTTTCTGCTTTTTTTTAGAAATGGTTCCATAAGACGCCATACCACATATTCAGGGAGGCTTTCATCTGCAGGGCGATTTCCATTTTTTCCCAGGTAGGGAAATGCATTACACATATGTTTGGATTTGGGGTCGCCGAGGCAATCCGACTGCCGTTATTCGCCCCCTCTGGGCAAGTGTGAGCTCTGACTACGGAAAATCTCTCGATGTTTGTTCAGATATATTTATTTGTCAAGACAAATAAATAATCAATTTATCATGATTTTTCGCTTTTTAAAATGTAAAGGTCAAAATATGTAGAAGCTATTAAAAATTAGGAATGGTATGCCAAAGATCGCTTAGATGCCTTGTACATGTGTATAACATATAAAAAATAAAAGTCAAAAATACCCACCCCTATAGGGCTCTTGTATCAAAAGATCCAGACAAACTAGTTTTGAAAAGTGTCAAAATGACCCCTTCGGCGCTTCTAGTGTTAAATTGCTAATTGCATGTGCAGAAAACTGGATTAAAATTACATGACCATTTTTTGTGTAAAATCAGTTTTTTCAAATAGAATATCCTGTATATCGGTACATTTTCGAATTGCTCACTAAATTTCGCACCAAAAACATGTAGAAAATTATTATTTTAAAAGTGACCATTACTGAGTTATTGTCGTTTCGAAAATAAGCAGTATCCTAATTACGCACGGTCGAAATATTGGTTAGCAATATAACCTTTCATTTGAAACACACACATTTTATTATGTTTAATTTTTTGAAATAATAAATTTCGACACATAAAACGAGAAACTATTAGAACATTGACAAACGTAATGGCATAAGTTGTCACAAAGAATATTCGCAATAGATATTTATTATGATAGAATGGTATTTACCCTGAAACGTTGAGGTAATACCGCTGCTCAACTGTTAATAACCAAATCATAAAAACTTGATTGTAATGAATTTAAGCTTTTGAAAGGCTTTAGTAAAGGCGAAAATGTCACAAGCAAAAAACCAAATTCTTTTTTTCATTTCTAGCAAAATTATGCATTGTTCAGTATGTATAGGTATACATATAACAATAATTTTAAAAACAACGTAGATTAATTATTTGTAACATCGATATCTTTTTCCAATGTAAACTGATTGCTTGTAATGAGCTTTCATAATACGCGTGAAAATAAGTAGAAATATTTGCTATTGAACTAACTTTATTTCTGTACATTGAAGAAGCCGTACTTTTATGTTACTAGGTCCTAGGCATTACTTACTAACATTCTGGAATGTCATACAAGTGCGACTTATTTGAAATTCATTAGATAGTTATTATTAGTTATTCATTAGACAATATGGTATTATTATCTTCATATAGTGTTGATCTAATTCTATAATATTCTTTTCAGGAAAAGCATATCTTTAAAAACTTCTGATGTGCTCCTAATAAAGCATTTACGATGTATGAATCATGCACTTTCATAATTAGTTAAGTAACGTCACATATTTGCTCCTATTAAAGTGACTTTTGTTGCAGAGATAACTATGGATAATTTCTATTCATTCTAAAAACTACTCAAATCTAGTTGATCGTTGTGGATTGCAGAATGTTCATACTTGCACTAAGAGAACTGTCTAACTTATAAGAATAGAGCACGTTGCAATAAGAAATACTTAAAAGAAACCAATTACTTTACACAATTTACTCAAAATTTACCGGTAACGTGTCCACACGACCCAGAATCTTTTAATGATCATTGTCTTTGTTATTGTCCTAAGTGCATTAGCACATCTAAAGGCCTCAAATACCATTAAAAGAACACAAAAACACAATTTCCCGTAATTTAAAACCGGTAAATCCCGTCGCCGGAATCCTCTCGATAATGCGGTCCGCTTCCAAAATGGGTTTTGACGGAGAACATATATTTTGGCGTGTCCGTAGACCCCATTGTATACGTGTCACAATAAAAGCCCGAAAGTTTTCGGGGTGGTGAATTTTGTTTCATTCACTAACGTAGGCGCGAACTTCAGGGGTTTCTCTGAGTTTTAAGCGGCGATAGAGAGAAAGAGCAAGCGAAACTCCGCAGAGACTATTGTGTCATAAGTCCCATTTGATTTTACTTGAAGGAAGTTCTTTATGTTAATTTTACACACATATAATTTATATATGTATATATTAACTATAACTTTGATATTAAATTTCCGAAGTTATATTTTCGGATTATGTTAATGTCTCTTTTAATTCTATACGATGATTTGTTTTCAAATACACAAAGCTTTATATTTTGTAAGTAACGTTTCGCAAAAAAAAAAAAGAAAACAAGGACAAGATAATTTCCACCTATACTAAGGCACCTAGAAGTCTGCCACCTGATTTACTAACCACTTTATTTCACGTCAGTTTTGACTTCGTTGTTAGTAATTATGATCGCTTAGGTGCTTTTTTAAATGCACGAAAAATCACTATTTCTGGGTTATACAAAGGAATCCTTAAACTGATCATAATGCGCCATTTATTTTGGATTCAACACCGCAGTTTATCTAAGGTTTTCCAATACATATGGCTTTTAAATAGCTAAATAGCTGTGTTACTCCGAGAAAAAAATCCATAAGCAAAATACCTTCTCTATTCAAAAACAGTGCATATGATTTTGTGGGCAAAAATTTTTTGCTTGAATTTTACTTTCTTGGGTGATGATGCCTCCATTCCAGTAAGTGCTACTTTGATTCAAGTACAAAGCGGGTAACCCATGTTTCGTCACCAGTGATAATTTATCTCAAAACCTTATCTGCTTCGACACAGCACTTTTTAAGGAAAGCAATATCTGCCTGAAAGGCTAGATTTTTGCAATCCAGTATTTTCGAAACTGGGCTTCAATTTCCATTATGATAGACGTCGTGTCACAATTTCATAGAGATAATGATTACAGAGGAAACGCGTTACATTCAATTGTACGTCATACTAGATTCATGACGACTCATCTTGTTTATGTTGCCGGATCTATTTTCATTTTTGTCAGTGACATGTGATATACCCAAAGAAAAAAATTATACACAATACAATAACTATAACGTAATATATTTAGTAATTAAAATGCTCTAAGACTTCAGTCTTTCTCAAATTATTTATTATATTGATTTAGATTGAGCAAAAACCATAAATGTTTCATAACGTATTCATAATAAAATTTAAAATAACCAATATTTACGCTTATCTCATTATATTTAACAGATGATTATAGAAAAGTTTGTAAAAAGCTTCGACTGTTTACAGAAACTTTTCGGCATTATATTCAAAGGACACAAATAGATAATAAAGAGAATGTACAGTTCTAAGAAGAACTCTTTTATAGAATTATATCAAAGCAAAAATAAACACGCAAATTTGAGAGGAAAAATATACACAACACATGCCTTTTTGACAGATATGATTTATCTGACAACACCGAACTATTAGTCTATTAATAATATGTAAGAGAGAAATTTAAATTGAAACGGAAATTATGTGTTTGTTTGCCATGAATGCGTATATTACAATCAATTTATACATTTTCTATCTACACTAATGAAATAAAAGCCCTCAAATATTATAAATATTAATAAAGTAACTTTTTTAGTTTCACTAATACAGTTATGACAACATATCAACGTCATCAGTGACGTACAAGTGAATATAACGCGTCTCCTCTATATATCCATAGTATGTTTTCTCGATCATTTTGATCAACTTTCAGCATAAGATCATCATCTACTATCGTCACATTTTCTCTGAACAGGTCACTTTGATGATAATAAATTTCGCTTTCAACTCCTTTGCATTAAAAAAGTTAGTGACAGCGCATATTTCACAAGTGACGAGATTTTAACCAACCTGATACCTTAAAGACGCATAAATAATCATCAACGCGGGCTATTGCTTCCGTAATGACATATTTGACTAATCAACAGATAAATTTAGAGCGTATGCATGGAAACTAAACTGCACCAGCAGTTGAAATCTCTTTTTATATTGGTAGTGAATTGAGAAAAATACAATCATCATTGTCTGTATTTTATACATTATATCGAATTATTGACATTTCGAATATGTTTACAGCAAATAACAAAGCTTTTATTATCAAAACTAGAAAAGAAAAAATGGTCATATTTCTAGAATTTTGAACAGGATTTCCAAATATTGCAAGTATGTATAATAGGCTTCGCAAATGATAATGATAATTTTCTGATAAAGTCCGTTGAATACCGTCTCTCAGTTAAAATCCATGTAGTGGTAGATCAATAAAACGTACATCTGAAAGTATCGCAGATGTTGAAGAATAAATAAATCAGTAATCTAAGAAGTCGCTTCGAAAGCTTTCCCTTAAACGGATTTTTAATCTATTATTATTTAATTATCTTAAATATACGGAAAGATAAGAAACTAATTTATAATTGTTTAAATCAACTTCATACCGATGAACTCCGTGAATGGTATTTTTAATAGCATAATATTCAAAGCACAAGTGCATCAATTGAATTATGGCATGCATTTTTAAATAATAGCATAGTAGACTTGTCGCGACGATCTCGTAATTAAAGGGTAATTGATATTGCAAACATTCAGATAAACAAACAAACAAATAACAAATAGTTCTCATGCAACTGAAGAATTTTCCGAAACCATTATCTGAAATGTTTTTAAGGCAATTATTCAACAAAATTCAAAGATGGTTTCCAATAACATGCAAAGAAAATTGGCGTTATATAAAGAAAACCAAAGAACTCACATTGAACATTTAATTAACTTTTCATTTTTTTCAACTTGACGTTGGTATATACAGTCATTTATTAAAATAAAATACCTGACCTATCAACTAATTAAAATATCATGGTTGTCGTGAGTATGAAAGATTTCGCTACCATTATTTGATTTTATCAAAAGCTCATATAATGGTATAATAATTGAAGAACACGCAAAGCCTTTGGTCTCAGCTATTTCAACAGTCGTTAGGCCATGTTAGCGGCGCTTAGGAGCTCTTAAAATTAACTTCTCATATAAATAAGATGGCACAAATCTTATTATTCTTATATAATCGAAAGTATGTATAAAATCTGAAGAAGTATCCGACACGGGAATAGAAAAACACGCTTCGCTTTACGGAAGTCAAAAATGAATAAATAATTTGTTTAGGTAGACGTTTTGAAAGACAACGATTAATACTGAATATGTATCGCCAGTCATGGAAAACATACAAACGTATATTTGGCATTCACATTTAGGACAGTTTTAAAAGTTAACTTCGCAAACGTGCCTTGATGTTGAAAAACTCTTTGCAACGAAAATAGATCACCCAAATTTCTCGAAAATATTATTACTTAGTAAATTTATTATTAATCGTCCGTATAACTGTTAATTAATGTTGGCTGATATAATATTTATTTAATAGCCAATAATGTCAGCAACGTTCTACATTCATACATTTTAAAGAGGAATATACTAAAAGCTCTTGAGAAAGAAATAATTTATAATATAAAAAATTAAAATTCAATCTGCCAATTAAAATGAGACAAGCGGTTACCAAATCATAAAATTATCTATAATAATAAATAACAGCAAAGGTTTATAAGAGGAATATATTTACAAAACTATATTTATGAAGATTAGATCAATAAAACATGCACTACTGAGAACCGTTATGTTGTTATAGATATAATAACAGTTATGTGCATGTATAAAATTTATTAATGTCCTTATATGTAACGACAACAAATTGATTTGCCCAGTTATGTTACGCATTGGGAATACATACATAAGAAAACAATCAAAGACCAGTTTGGTTGCGCAGTAGCGATGTAAACTTGCGAGGTTGGTCACCGAGTAAACAAATGTGTATATTAGGTTGCATACCAAAACATAATTATGTGTATCACAACATTACCCATTTGGCTGTATGTATATACAGCACATAGGAAATACTTTGCCTGCTTTTAATTTATAGTTTACTAATGCACAATTTCTTAATCATAGTACTGAAACATTAACAACGTTTGCAGAGATTCTTAAAATTTGCCTTTAAATATTTACATAGGTAGGTATATATTTCTATGAGTAAGTGAACCAACTAATGCGGATACCTATCTTTTAGTTTTTATAGTCATGATTTATTATTTTGTCCTTGTTTATAATTATATTTTAGGGTTAGAATATTCTAAATATTTTCATGTTTTAATATTTTTAAATTTATTTTGTCGGTCTTAGCATTAATTGTTACGAACTCGAACTCAATATTGATTTTACCTTTCACTAATTCTATTCCATTATTTTTCTTTAAACATAGATTTTTTTTGTATGACACTATATGGGTACCTATTTTACAGAATAACTAATTCCACACTACTCCGCCAGCTTTGTAGTAATAAAAAGTTCAATATATGTACATTGGACAACGTCACAGCTAATATCACAGGTACATGTTAATTAATTTGTTTAATACAGATTTTCTAACATAATTTCTAAAATATCACAAATAATTTGTTCAAGTTTTTAATTTTTATACTTAGAAGTTTTATGTAGTTCTAATTAACTTTAGTATTAACAGCAATCATTTAGAAACAATTATATTTTTAATTCATGAATTCACCTGTTGTATTTTATGGTATTTATCATCGTCTTGACTTCTTAAAAATCTATATTAAATATAAATAAATAACAACTTTACTTATATTTTCAAAATACTACTCTAAAACATGGAGACAAGCAATTAGTACACTGAAGCTGCTGTCATGACTGACAAACCTCACAAAGATAAATCCATTTGCTTTCTTTTTAATAAGCATAATAATATGTTGTCTATTCTGTACATATAATTAAAATTTATAACAAAGCTCATAACAAATGTATTGTATTATTTGAAATTTGAATGACATTTTTAGAAGACAAGAAAGTCATCAAAAAGAATTTTATAGTATAGTGTTCAAAAATTACATTCAATATAACGTCTTATAGGTACCTTATATTATTTACTTTCATTTCTCTTGTAAAAGGAAATACCTACCTAACGGTTTCTACAGCGCAATCTGAAATTCCTCTTTGTCGTACTTGTGTGCCGCATATATTGTTATAAAAAGATATTAAATAGCATCACACGGTAGTAATACGCGCATTGCCTCCAAGCAATTCATCTAAAATGACAAAACCCCGAACATTCATACAATACCAGTACATGTACCCACACAGACCCGTGCAAACACGTATAGAGGCAAGAGAGAAACTGAGAGATATTTCGAATAGGGAGCTTTAGGGCACTTCCAAGTTAATTTGCCCCGCTGCCTTTGCCATTGATACAAACTTTGAAAACAAGAATCCCCCAGAAATTAATACACCTCACTTGCTTATGCCCATTATCTTGCAACTTCGGATTGGTTAATGATGAAACATAGTCGGAATACCTTGGCACGAAATTAATCCCAATTGTACAATTCGCAAAAATTATCTCATTTCGTTTTGTTCGTCAAGGTATTTGTTTAGTTTGTTCTATTTGCACTAATATTAAATCGTGATGTTTCTTGACTGTAGTCTAAGAGCAAACTCTTTGCGAAAAAGAAATATATAAGACTATATCATATAAATTTATACGATTGCGATCGCTATATATTTACAGCGGTCTTATCCAGTACTCTTCAAGTATTTCAAGAATTTTTAATCCATTTTCTTTGGTGAGCGAAAATTGCATTTTAATGTTAAGAGGAGCGTTTACCTATCGAAAACAAAGGCATCGCCGTTTCGCGTTTTTTGAATGTATTTTGTAATCTTAGAATCTCAAATTTGGGTTAGTGATGCAAAAGGGATCAATTTAAATTAATGCTTACTAACTAAGGCTGATACACAAAAGAAAAAAACAACCTCCACGCGCCAGCTGCACATTTGATGAACGATATAAAAAAAAAATATCTGTAATTATTTTTGAAGATAAAAAACATTAAATAGTAAACATTGTCACACACATTTCACACGAGGTTTTTCCAAGCTATTGCGTCGTCTATCCCCACTTTACGGTATCTCTACCGGTCCTAGCGAAGACGAAAATCTATCGGAATTTTATTTTATTACAAATGTCTGTCAATAATTGACATAATAATAATTTCAGAGATTACTTCAAATTCTCAAGGATTACTTTGACTTCGAATTTTTCTGAACACCCGTTACTTATCTTAAAATTATTCCAAAGAGAGAGCATTGTCGATAAAAAGTGATGCCGAGAGGGGTATGTTTACATCCGCCATTGGTGGGTTATTACCTGCCTATTTATCTAATATATACTATTACAAACTTCTTATGTTCATATATAATTTATTTTTATACATTTATTTGTTGTTAATTAGTTTAAGGTTAAGAATTGCCATTATTTTCAGAGAAGTGGAAAATTATAACTTCCCGCAATTCTAGGTAGGTATATAAAGTTATTAATTTAATCCATAATTTGAGGAATATAAGTCTTTTAACATTGAAAATTGTTGATTTTAGGATACCAAAAGAGCCCATTAGAAGGAATCTGTGTATAAAGAAAATACATAGGTCAAATCTGGTTTCAAAGTTGTAGTATACTTTGGTCTAAGCATTTTGGAGAGAATTGCTATTATAGATACACTCTAATTACTATACCGTGTGCTTGCAGGCGACCTGCGTATAGGGCTTACTGGAAGATAAAACGACGACACCGAGAGTTTGTATGAGTTAGTACGAGAAAGCAATATACAAACTGCAGTACAGCTGCGCTATCTATCCTCGTTGCTCTGCTTAAACGGAGAGTCAGCCTAGCCCGTTCTAGCCTCAGCGTAAATCTACTCGAATCCCCTCTTTTCCAACACTACACTCGACCAAGGAGCAGTTTGTATATTGCTTTTTCGTACTAACTCTCGGTGTCGTCGTTTTATCTCACAGTAAGCCCTATACGCAGGTCGTCGGTAAGCACACTGTATATCTTACTGGAGTGCAATACAAACATAAATAGGGAAGCAAGTTCATCATTTTCTGTGGTTGCAGTGGAAATGTTTATTAAATATTTGTATCAACGAGTGAAAGTGAATCAAACCTTCCATCAAGAGACCCATATGAACTTGACGAAAAGCTTTTGGATATTATTATATTGTAAATAAAATGATAAAATAAAACCTCGTATATGTAAATTCAAGCAACTAGTTAAATGTTGAAGTATGTCTCTTTTTGAAGCCAGAATGAACGGTTGAGAGTTTGGTGTTAGCAGACCGAGGAATAAGAGTTCAATGATCGCCCATAAAGTACGAATACTGGCAGCTACATTATTAAACGTTACACACGTTAAATTTCAAAACTATATAGGCAAAACATTTCCGGAAAAAAAACATGGTGGCTTTGACCGACTATGAAAAGATTTATGAAAAGTATAACAGGTGGTCAAATGTTGGTTTATAACTGCGCTTTATCGACAAGACAACGCGACAAACGCAGAATTCATCAGGAAGCTTAGTGACGACGCGGTGTTTTGCATATGAAAGGATTTCAGTTGTTGAAAACAAGGCTCTACAATATCAGTAGAAGTTTATAAGATAACAAGAAAGTGAAAAATTGCCGTACAACAAGAAAAAACACAAGTTCAATATTCACAAAGCTCGCAAAATAATTGACGATTGCGGACTTATAGAAATGGAGCATTCAGCCTAGTTTGGCACCGAGTGATTATTTTTCCTATATTAAAAAAGTATTTGACGGAACGAGTGTTTCCAGATGAATATCTGAAAGAAATGGTGGAAGGCCTTTTGAGGACTTGTCAACAGAATTTCTTTTTAATGTATAGTCTTATTGGAAAAACCTTGGAATAAATACGTGATCATTATATCAAAATCATTTCAGATGAAGGGAAATATTCCACAATTATAGAATTTGCCACTATTTAAGATGAATATTTGTAGTAAAAATCTTTATTTAATACAGTTTATTAAAAACCAAAGATAATATTATATTTATATATTGGACTGTTCTCATATAATTATTAAGAAAAATGAAAATGACTGTAGATTCAGCTTTTCGCATGGGCTATATAAGTAGATCTCATATATTTCTAATTCTATTTGTACTGTCAGTTGAGAGATTTCAAATTAAAAAAAAGGATATGTTTTTGAGACCTCCTTAGTTATGATATTTAATGATTAAAACAATAATTATACGGAAAGTATATTCTGTAGCTCTTCGATTAACAGAGAACGACTGGAATTAAATAAGTCGGCATAAAGAATTTCTTGAGAAACGGCGTTCTAACATGCGATATTCAATTTTCATAATTGTCTCCTCACAAAAGAATGGTAACGTGACGAATTCGAAATGACATTTTTTCTCTACTACGCTCTCATATTTTTCATTCGTCATATTTCAACGTTATACCGCGGGTTAAATTACAGACGACTCCGAAAAAAAAGAAAAAAAACACGAAGAAAAGGAAAGCAATGAAGAGAAAGCGACAGGAAACGGCTTCTATGCATATGTTACATGAATCTAAATGGTGTTTGGTAGCAGAAAAAAATCAACAAGTATCAAATTGGTAATCGTATAAATAATGATCTATCTAGGTGAGTGTCGAAAGTATTTTCTCACAATTAGTAAACAACGAGTAACTGGGAAATTTCTATGAATGGAAAATAGAAAAAAGTGTGGGTTGAATTACAGGTATGTGTTTTGCAATCGATTTTTCCGCGTGTACCAATTTTAATTGCAAATGTAAACATTAGTAATTGCGTTATTGTATTTCGCAATTGTGGATTTACTTGAAATGCCACATTTACGTTTTCAATAAGAAAGATCACAAAGGTTTTGTCCTTCAACTTTATGTTTCATGTAGTATTCATTAAAGTTTTTCTTATGTGTCATTCTTTGTATTTAACTTATGAAATTTTAATTTATAAACAGAACATGACAGATCTTACGTGTGTTAGGAAAAAAGACATATATTTAGTTTAGTAGTTTAAATTTAAACTAGAAATGTGAATAAATTTGGTCGAAAATAAACCTACATTTCAATATCTTTTTTAATATAAGAGACTACAATAATTACTATTTAGAAAATCATTAAATATGCCTGGTTTTTATATAAGTAGGTATATATAATATAATATACAATTAAATTGTTTCATATGTGTTGTTTGTTTGTGTTATTTAGGAACGATTTCAAAAGTAAAATGTTCTAAAACATTTTAATTTGTTTGTGTGTTTCAGAAATGTTACTTTACAGAAAAGTTATGTGAAAGGTTTTTTTTTATATACATATTATGATAAAGATATCTATGAAAGAATCAAAACGTTATTATGGTTTTTTATTATTTAAATTATGTGTATAAATAGCAGGTCGTTACTCCCAAGAAATATATCTAATAATAATTTTTATGCAAGTAACTCGTCCAAAAATAGATAACAAGGACGTCAAAACTTTTGGAATAAAACAACATAATATATAATACATTTCGGAGTGTGGTTTAGTATTGTCGAAAAATATGACCCTATCCAGGAGTAAGACATGTCATTGAAAAATTTTATTTTCAGTCAGTTCCGATGAAAATAGATAAAAAATATATACAGTACTACTCATTAGTAATATTTTGATTGGTTCATTTGACTTGAAAAAATATGATTAGGTTCAGAAAATCCAAATACATGATACAGGATATTAAAAATTTGTTTTTCTATTCTTCTTTTTCTGTTTAGAGCAGGAGATGCCAAGAAAAGGCATTTGGAGCTAATATTTTATTTACTTTTGTAATACATTATTCAAAACCCTACATACGTTCAGGGAGGTGCATATAGGGTAAGTCCGGGAGAGATGCCCCCCCAAAAGTAGAAAATTCATCTTGGTCCAGTATTTAGTGTTTTACTTTAGTAAAAATGAAGAATGCATTCCAAATCTATTAAGTAATAATCCGTTGTGCTAAAAATTTGATTATCTTTCGCTGGAACTCAATAAAAAAATAATAAACAAAAAAATGGTTTTGGCCATCTCTCCCGACAGTGCGGGAGAGATCCCTTTAGCATGTGGGAGTGACGCCCCGGTCTAAACTATTAGCTAAGTCAACAGAAAAAGAAAATTGTAGTCTCATTTATAACAAACAATATATTTAACGTATAAAATATCAACATATTGCAACAAAATAAAGATTATTTCAACTTATTTAAGTAAATAGAAATGCAAGAAATGCAAAAAATAGAATTCTAATTAAAAACAGAAAATTAAAGTTCCAAGCAGGTACAAATCAACTGCATTTTGTTTACTTTCGCCTAGACATTATGTTACCGCACATATCACATGTATTTTCGAAACTACTACATCCTTCGTGAAACCACTTAGCACAATGAAGACATTGCACCCAGTCATCCTTCTTATTGGTGTGTTGATATTCTTCACCACAGCCCACACACTCGGTCTGTGAGCTATCATCGTCGCTACTCCTGTCATGCAGAGATAAAACATCTTCATTTTCAGTTTCACTTGAGTCACTTTGGTAAACTTTCTTTGGCTGTTTGCCTTTATTCTTGTTGAAACAGAGCTTATTTTTAGTGTTCCCAGTTTTACTTACTTTCTTCATCTTCCTTTTATTTTTCTTCAATTCTTGCTGAATCTTCTTATCTTCTTTATTGTTCTGCTTTGCTCGTTTAGTTGCTAAATTTTCTGCTGAAGTTAGAATTGTAGCAACCTGCCGACCACGCTTACGAGTAGATTCAGGGAATTTTGAGATTGGAACTGGATGTATTTGTTCTAACAATTTTCCAGGCGTAATGTCACTAGTTTCAGACGTAATATTATCGAGCACACTTGTTAATAGACCGGCCACTGCATCTATGGGTGCTTCCACTTTTCCCTTGTTAATTGGCGGAGTCATTGGTTTTGCAGATATCTCAGCCACTATTGGTGAAGATGGCCCAGCCACTTCTGAAGATGTCTCAGTCACTTCTGAAGATGTCTCAGCCACTTCTGAAGATGTCTCAGCCACTATTTTTGAAGATGATCCAGCCACTGGTAGACAGGACGGTTTTAATTGAATAGATGGCTCAATCAACATTTCTGGAGCGATTATCTCTACTTCTTCAGATGTAAGTTGCAAAGTTGCTGGCAGCTGAGTGCCTTGGTTCTCGTTTTGTGGTGTCTGGCTATCTATTATCAAATATGCATATTCCGGAATCACTTCCGGATTTAATGGATATATGCCTGTTGACCTAAAGGCCGATATGGCGTTACTGCTGGTCGCAGATTTGCCCCAAGCCTCACTTAATAATGAACCGAACTGCAGCCTACCTATTTTTCTGTAAGGATTAGCCTTCATCCAGTTGTTACAAGCTTTACCATATGCAGCTTTTAATGACTTGAATACTGCCCTGTCTAAAGGTTGTAGATAATGCGTAGTGTGGCTGGGTAAGCTCAGCATAACAATGTCATTTGCTTCTGCAAATTCTAGGGTGTTGATATCACAGTGAGAGGAATGGACATCTACTATTAAAATTACTTTTCCTTCTGGTTTTCTTGGTAAAAACTGATTTGTTAGCCAGTTTTTGAATATTTCTGCATTTATGTACGCTGACTTGGGAGACATATATACAAATGACCCAGGGGGCATCCCATCTTCATATTCAATTCTTTTCTTTACTCCCTTCATGATACACGTAGGTGGGAGAAATTTGCCTTCCGCATTACAGCATGCTACGACAGTAATTGTCTCGCCTTTCTCGCCGGATGTAACTGAAGACACAGCTTTTGAACCTTTAGTGGCTATAACAAAGCCAGGGTTATTATTTAGCTGCAACCCAGTCTCATCCATGTTGTATATATGCCCCGGTTTATCCATTAGTTCGTGTTCTTCAAGGGCAGCGCTAAGTAACTGAAAATAATTATCAACCCTTTGCTTAGTCATGCCTTCAGCTCTCGCCAAGGATACTCCCTCCGACTTTCTCATACTCAGCTCCGGATTGCGTCGTAAAAAAGAATTCATCCAGTCGTATCCCGCCATTTCTTTTTCTGAGTTAAAGTGATGTTGGATACCCAAAAATTCGGCAAATTTAAACGCAGTTCTCCTCAAATCGTCCATGGACGGTGCAAATCCTCTTGCCTGCAGTTTTTGTATGTGTTTAACTAGTTTTTTCTCATTATCTCTGCCGAACAAAGACGAAGGGCCCATTGGAACTTTTTGTGAATTATTATGTTGAGCTTTTCTTCTTCTTAAAGTTCGAGAGGGAATGGCAAATGCTCTGGACGCTTCATTGATCCCCATGTGCCCGTTATTAACTGCCTCTAAGGCTTGTTCCAATTGTTGACTGCTCCATTTGCCCCTATCAGGGCATTTCCGTTTATATTTGGTGGGCATATCTAAAAAAAATACAATATACTTTTGATTTTTTCTGGGGCGTCTCTACCGGAACTGACTGGGGCATCTGTACCATTCTGGTGGGAGAGATGCCCCACGTCATTATTAGCTCAAATATTACAATAACATGTAATTTGTAGGTTAAGTATAGTCAACACATATCACTAGTCAAATATAATAAGACAAACTTAAGTAAAAACGTTTCTCACCGTATGAAAACTGTCCCAGCTTAAACTGCTGCTGTAAATCGGCACATTCACAAAACAATTTCGTATTTTCACAAAACCGTTATTGAAATTTCGTCGCCAATTTCACATGCAGGCGTTCAACACTCAATACAAGACCCCAACCAACTGATCGCTAGAGACATCTAACAACAAAAAACTAAACTAGAGTACTTGGCCATCTCTCCCGACGGGGCATCTCTCCCGGACTTACCCTACGTACTTTCTTCCATTATTTAATCTGTTTTATGTTCTTTTTGTTTCCCATGGTTATTTTATTGACTATTTACTCCTATTCGGCTATATATTTTGCTCTTGATTTGATTTCCCTTTATTATAATTCATGCTTTTCTAGTTCCTCGATTGCTTCCATTCCGACAAAAGTTCTCAATGTTTTATTATTTATCAACAACGTATTTTAGGAATAGAGCTTGCGCTTTGATATACGTATGACTTAAGTTTTCTGAACTTCAGTGTATTTTCTATCCGGGGTTTGGGTCCGCAAAGAAATACGCTTTCCAGAACAGCCTGCTTTTTTATTTCCTTCTATTGTAAGTGTGTTAAAAGCTAACATAATCTATTCTCCTTAACTTAACTATATCGTTCCCATATACAGTATGTCCACGGATCGAGTTCCAAAGAGGAAAAACTTTTTTATTTTGCATTTTACAAGAAAAATGTATTCTTGATAAAAGTTTTTTCATGTCTCGAAACGGCCAAGTCAGTTTTAACCTTTTCAAAATTTCTTTTAGTTTAAGATAAAAATCGAAAAATTGGTCGTTTTATTTGAAAATTTTTTAAAGTCCCAGAAATTAAGTTGCGTTGTCATGGTAATTATCCATATTTAATTATCTAATTAACTGTCAGTTAGAAAAATCAACCATAATAGTTGAAAATGTTGTCAAAAGACCAACGAATTTACCTAATTCAATGCTATGGCAAACGTAATAAAGCGATCCGTCTAGTTGTCGAAGAATTTAATCAAAAGTTTCCGGATATTTACATCTCAAATAGAGGTGCACGAGCATTGGTCAAAAAATTCCTATCCACTGGTTCCATACTGGATGTAAAGAAAAAAAATATAGCACGCGGTGATGACGACGCCGCCACTCTTCTTGTAATGGATTCAGTACGGAACTATCCCTAACTTTCTTTGCGGCGCAGATCAGTCCATCTGGGAATTAGTAAATCGCTCATTCAAAAGATTTTGAAACAAAGGAAGTTCCATCCCTACAAGCCCATTTTTAATCATGCATTAGAACCCGGAGATCCTGCGAAACGTTTGTATTTTTGTCTGTGGATGGGCGCTCAAATTATGGATAATCAATACTTTTACCGAAATATTATTTTTTCTGATGAGGCCACGTTTTCTACTAATGGTACTGTTGCATCTCAACATGTGAGATATTGGAGCGATTACAATCCGAATTTTCGCATGCCTCACAATCGACAATATTCGGCAAAAGTTAATGTGTGGTGTGCAATTTCTTACCATGGTATCATTGGACCATATTTTTTTGATAATACTGTCAATCAGCATACGTACTTGGATATGCTGCAAAATTTTGTTGATGAACGTTTGGACGATCTACCGATTAATTACCTCGCAAGGTGTTATTTCCAACAAGATGGTTGTCCGGCTCATTATGCTAGGATTGTTGTTGAATGGTTAAATCAGCAATTTGGACAGAATTGGATAGGTCGAAATGGTCCCGTGATATGGCCACCAAGGAGCCCTGATTTAACAATGGCTGATTTTTATCTTTGGGGTCGTTTGAAGCAAATAGTTTATGCAAATAATCTTCCTCCGAACGTAGAAAATTTAAAGGAGAGGATTAGAGACGCTGTGACGTCTTTAACTCTCGAAGAAATTCGAAGAAGTTATAGAGAATTGCGCCGACGGCTAGAATTGTGCGTTGAAAAGGGCGGTGAATGGATTGAGTAAAATAGTTATTAGTTATATCATTTTTGTTTTTGAGTTTATGAAAAAATTTTCAAATAAAACGACCAATTTTTCGATTTTTATCTTAAACTAAAAGAAATTTTGAAAAGGTTAAAACTGACTTGGCCGTTTCGAGACATGCAAAAACTTTTATCAAGAATACATTTTTCTTGTAAAATGCAAAATAAAAAATTTTTTCCTCTTTGGAACTCGATCCGTGGACATACTGTATATTTGTTGTGTTATCCATGTATGAATTTCCTTATTTTCCATATAAAGCTATTATATCCTAGACTTTTTGTATTTTAATTCATGGGTTTGATTTTGCTAGTATTTTGTTGATTATTGCAACGTCTTCATTGGTAGATTTATTTTCCAGCCTATTTCATTTTGTTGAAATGCTTTTTAAAAATCTCCGAAAATTATTTCAACTTCGCTCTCAATCTTATTTCCTTATTTTCGAGGTACAGGAATAATTTTCGATTCATGTGACATGCTCGATTTCGATGTGATTCTGGTCTATTTCCTATTTTAATCTTTCCAGAGTTGTCCCATTATTATTATAGGTACGCTTTATTATTGAGATAACAAATCTCAAATCTAAACTAAATTAAACTGTTAATTTTCTAATTCTTATTTATACTTATACAAGACGTATAGGTATATGGCACAAGCCTGTTATTTTATTGAATTATAAAGTAATAAAGAATTACGCTGGTTCCGGCGTATAACGCTACGTAAGGGTGATTTACAGGTGCATGGTTTTTCAATTTGTACCAGATTTATTAATTTAATTCTTGTACATAGAGGAGTAATGTACTCTGCTCTCTCGTGCATGTTAATTTCCAATTTAAGTTTAATGTGTATAATATTTTATTGTTAAGATTTTAGTGGAAGATATAAGAGAGTATTAATTGTGTTATTCTAACACGTACTCGCCATAGAGATACAATGTATTTGTCTGTTCTATATAAGTAACTGATGTTTAGAATATCCATATAGGAATTTATAAATTGTTTCAACACCTATTTTTACAAACAGTAGAAATTCTACCGATCTAAGGAGTATAACATAACAACAGAGTAAAAGTTTATCTGCAGTGTCTAATAATATCTATAAAAATAGCAACTGTAACTCTACCTACATAATTAATTGGTCAAAAAAAACGACTATATGATTTGATTATTTGTGCTAATTTACTATAGAATAATCTATGTAAATAAAATATATTGCCACCGCTTAGTGAGAAAAGGACATGTTTGGAGCATATTGGCTTATTTTGGCTTGACGTACGGCTTAGCAAAAGCAATTTTATTGGAATTAGATTAACACATGTGTGGACAATTAAATATTTTGCAAATTACGGAACATATTATATACACAAGTACTATACCAAAATTAAAAAAATTACATTTTCGTGGTTTTTTAAGAATTCTTGCCCACTAGTCCATAATCCATATTATTCAATGTCCTGGCCAAAAGTATACTCAGGAAACTAAATTTAAAGAAAAGTTCGTGAAAAGATGGAAAAGTTGTCACATAATTTGCCGAATATGAAAACTTGCTTATATGTGACTGACAAGTGCTATTTACAGTATATACAATTCTATTTGGTAAGAAATAAGGGTCTAGAAAATGTAAAAGATGCTATGACATTTCTGACACAGTTAAAAAACAAAGTATAGGTATTGAAAATAATCTAACCTCACTTATCTAACCTATTGCACAGAATTTTTGAAACCATATTGGACAACGTTTTAAACTTATCTAATACACTCAACTAATTTAAGAAAATGTAACAAAATTGCGATACCATTACTACCAGAAACAGTTACTAAGCAGTTGTGGTGCTTAGTAAACAGATGATTTTTATTACACAGCGACATACGTTTTGGAAGGTCATGTTAATCGCAGGTGGTATGAAAAAGATGGATTATTCATGTTAAGCTGCATCGGTAAGGCACTCTGATTTATGCGTGCACCGTACGTTTGATTTGTTGAAACGACACTATATCGTTAAAACCCTTATCTATGTCTCTGTTAGTTCTGAGAACATCTCGTATGATGTGTGACAGTGTCTCGCATACTAGCCGACAGTCTATCATGATTCACTTTAAAATTTCTCCAGCAATAATTAGTCTTGCAGTATTTATTTTGTTTTCCAAATCACAGGTTTACTTCTGAAAATATTTTTTCGACTCTTCCAAGGACGTAGTTAGATATATTTTAAATTATGATAGTGTCGTTAATTTTTGGAGATTTTGCTAATTTTATCTTTATTTTCTTTTTACATATATTTTCGGAAAAAGGACCACGCTATCATACTTCTTTTATTTTCTTAATATTGTAAAAAAATAATTGTTTAATTATTTTAAAAAATAAAAACAGAGTTTGGAAGAAACTGATTCAGGTAGTGGGCGCACCTCTTTAGGAAAGTTGTTAATTCGCTTGAGGATAAATCGGCAGCTATTACAGCTAGCCATGCATTTATTTAGACTATTTATTTGTTGTTTGCAATTTAACTTTTATTTTTTGACGTTTTTCGTTTAACGCTTGTCGTTTAACGTTTATCGTTAAGTATTTTCATTGTTCAACATTTAACATTTACTTTTTAGCTTAAACGTCTAACGATTTCTGTATTTTAGATATTAACTGTTGGATGGCTTAGTATTTGTAGCATGACATGCCTTTTAGATATTTTCAATGTTTGTCTGTATGTTAAAATGTTTTTTTAGCCCACGGCTCAATGAAGCACATGGCAATTTACAGAAAATTCTATGTATAATTTATTAGAATATTTTTGTATATAAAGCAATTTCTATTAAATATATCGTAACATCACAGCTATACTTGCTTGTATATAGGAAGTGCGCGCCATCTATCATATATTTATTTACCGGCATCGATAAACCTGTGTTTGTGTAGTTCAATCACACCTATGTATTTCTCATATAATAACACATAGTTATATACATAGGTTCATACTTCCATATTGACGAGGGAATATTAATGATCACCTTGTTTTGCTTGTACGTACGCCACTTATTAAAGCTCACCGCTTGTATTGCTCCCTGACCTTTTAGCTCAACCAGCAGTGGGCATGCATCGTAACCTAATAACAATAATCATACACGAAAGCACAATGGAGCGCAAGAGAGGGAAACCGGTAACTTCAATATAAAGCAATAACGAACGGTAGAAGTCAATAAATGTACACAATAAGAGGGATTGTGTTAAGTAAATGTAGTTAAATCTATTCTTTGTTGCCTAGTAATTTATGTATTACATATGTATACCAGTGCGTTATTTCACTCAAGTAAATACGAGTATGATTATTGTTGGTAGGCTGTTGTTCATTCATCACGTATTATGTTTTAGAACACGTCACTTTAGGGGTTTTTAAAATGTTACGACATAGTATTATTTATTACATGTAGTACTGGGTCGCTCAAAAGTCTTTTTCAAAATAAAAATAATATAATAGAATGATGGCCAGGTTCAACGAATTTGATTATATTTTATTAAAATACAAGCTTTGGGGATTTATTTCTTAAAATTTGTGTTTTCTAAATGTGTTCCGTTATTTTGCTCTACGTGAGGCAAAATTTTCAAAAACTGCTCGGTGCATATTTTCCGTGATAGCCGCCATTTTTCTGCTAATATTCGCTTTTAATTCATTCATTCTGTATACCTTTGAATTGAGGTAGCCCCATAGAAAAAATCCATTGGTGTCAAGTCAGGATTACGTGTCAAGGATACGTTCGACGTGTGAGATGTTGCTCCGTCTTGCTGTAACCAATTGTCTCAATTACTCGGAATCTACGACTGTTGAACGATCTTTGTCCTCTTCAAAAAAGTATGGGCCGATAATTTTTTGTGTCGACACTGCAGCGGAAACAGAAACCTTGGCGAGTGAAGTGGCCAAGATTTTGTTTTGAACATGTTGAACCAATAACGCCAGGTCTGCCTATTTACAATTAAGGTGAAGTTACGTCTCATCTGTGAACAAAATGTTGCTAAGGGACCAAAACCGTTGAATCATTTCATTAGCGAAGCTGAGCATCTGAGCAGCATTCATGTGAAGCAAATAATAGAGAGTTTCGCCGCGCAATGGTGGCAAAATAATTGTTTTTGTAAAACGCCTACACAGCATGCACGCTCGCATGGAAATATTCGTGATTAATTACATGCTAACATTGTAGATGACTCTGAGTAGGATTTATTTGTTCAGAAGTGATTGTTTGAAGTTTTTTTTAGTTTGTTTTCTAATTTATTTTAAATACTGTAGTGTGACTTATTATCTTGTGTTAGTTTATAAGTTTTCTTTGTTGATTTATTAGTTCAGATGTAGTTTTTAATGTTACTTTGTTTTAATGGTGTATTAGTATAAAAAGACTTTTTTTCTTGTGTTAGGGAAGAAGTTTTCTTAAATTATTTTCGATATAAACGTAAGTAAGCCTATATCTAATGAATATTAGCTTACAAGCAGTTATTCCATACAATGAATTTATTTTCTAAATTTTGGAACGTTAACATAGACAGCAGTTGATATATACGGAAGTGTATTACAAGCAGATTACAAGGATTACAAGTAATTGTGTTATCTTTTGATGTGTTTCATGCACAAAAAGAGTATACCTCCATACATTACGGATTACCTTCTTAAGTAATCTTTTTTGCAACGATTCTTTTAAATGTATGTAATCACACCTGTTCTTTGTTAACCAGTGTAATCAATAATTACACTAGTGTGCGATAAGAACACCTATGCTGAATCTAGAAATATTTATGTATTTTTTTTTGATAATTAAATATATGTATATAATTATTTACGTGTTTCTTTTAAATTTAATAGATATGTAATCAAAAAAGTAAAACAATGTATAATTAAGACTACAAAAGGAATAATGTAAGTATGTCGGTTTAGATATCAACCTTCGAATGCAGATTTTATTGAAGTTCAACACCTAGTTTGTCCAATAGTATGATGCCTCCTCGATAGATGTCAGTAAGTGTCCCTTCTCTATGGGGTATTCTCTGAACTAAATTCCCAAGGGCGAGGCCAGTGATTGGCATACCCCCACTCCGCACTCAATGCTCACGCAGTAAACAAAGAAATTGATAAACACTTTTGAGACACCAGTATAAGGTTTGTTTAAATTGCCAGTAAAATCGGTAAATCGAACGTAATACTTTACTCTAGTGAGAAACTTAAGTCAAAAGACGATGACTAGGATAATAGATATATTGGAGGTATGATTATCGAATATGAAAAATACTTTGGTAGTTGCGCTTGGATTAGTATGTTTAGCAAAGTGCTCAATTCTGCTTCCTGCATCCAGCCAGACTTGTTCCTGTCTCCAGCCAACTGGACAGTCTCTTATAAAAGAATCGTGGAATTTCAGAATTTAGTCACCTCAATAAATAGCGAAACCAACATGTACTACCAGGCTTTCATGAGATTCTGATTAAATTTGATAGCATGCGTGGTATTCCAAAAACAGTGTGTGAGCAAACACTTACTTTAGCTATAATATTCACTTATTTATGATAAGACCATTAAGAAACGAGTTACCTTAACCATGATATGAATTGCCAAGCACAACAGAGTTCCTTATAATATGTTGCACCCGTTCTCTCAAGTTCATGAAAGATGGCGCTAAAATCACGCCTGTTACATTCGACATAATATGTTGCAATTGACACCAGTTTCCCCTATTTATTTAAAATATACATTCACAAATTAACGTATACTTAAACAGTAATATAAATAATAATAATTAGTATTTATATTACCATTATACAAGAATATTTATGTCATACATATGAGAGACTCTGATTTCACCGCCAGTGTCTTATATCGGATGTTAGCGATATATTCTGGCAGAATTTGTTCTATAATCGAACGCGGCTTACCTCATTGACAAGTGGACCTGTGCAATAAATTCTGAAATTTCATTAATAAAGTAAATGGCTGATATATAATTGGAGGAAAAACAATATATATAATGCCAATGTTAAACGATGGTATCATAATTTGAAATCGTTGATGCAACAGTAAATTTATCGCCTATATAATAATAGGTGAGAAAAAAAAGACACATTTTTAATTTAGTTAGCTTTAAGACCAGTTGTACTTTATCTATCTAATCAAACAAAACGTGGATGTAAGATTTAGATATGTAAAAATAAAATCAACGGCTCACTACCAATTGGGATTTTATTGATAGGAATGGTAAGAGAATTCGTCGAAGTTCCTGAGTGTTAAGTTTCTGACTATGTCCTTAAAACAATTGCAGCTAAAGTTTCTTTCATATCGTTACTATATTTAGCTAACAAAAAAGTCCACGTACATTGTTTTTTTCTATCTTTAATAGTAGATGAGGTACCCTACAAAAGTGACCAACTTGACCCAAACTGTATGGATAAATATTTGAGATAACGGTCCCTTCCCGGCCGATAATAATTAATATTGATCTTGCGGTGAGCGGTCATCTCGGATACGTTCAAATAGTTTCAATAAATTGATTTTAATCTAGAAATACAAATGCAAACACTCCAAACATTTTTCTCTAAATCCCCAATAAAATCAGTGAATACGAACATTTCGACATACAAAATTTCTTTAAAAAGATACAATGCTATCCAATCGTATTTTTTTCTGTAATAGACATGTGTGGACTGAATACTATTTTAAATTCATTTCAGTTTCCAATCTGAATGGTCGATTGGACGTGTTTTATTAACATGTATTTTAACACGAATGCGTACCTACTATCATTTTATGCGCCCGGAAAATCTCTTTATTTACTATCCCTGCAGATTGTTTTACTGGTCGGGAAAGGATTTAATTTGAAACTGATTTTGTATTGTTCCGTTTTTTTCTTGTAAACAAGTGAACGAGTCAGGCACGTACTAACTGAAATGTGGAAGTTGTTATATTGTTTTCAATAAGTATAATTATCATAAGTTTTAAATTATTTGAGAGCTTCTCATCCTAATAGATATCTCGGCAAATTAAAATGTTATTCCTATCAGTTTACAATAACCCACATCAAAATTGTTACATTGTTGTAATGTATGCGTACGACAGGGAGATTTTCGATGTTATTCAATTACGTTGCAGACTAAATAACTGTAATATTTCTAAACATAACGATTTGGTTTAAATAATACCATTTAAATAATAATATTTTGTGTAAGCTGTTCAATAGTGATATTTTTAACTAGTTGACTGCATTCGACGAGTATACACGTCATTCCAAAGCTCTAATGCGGTGCGGTTGATGTGTTATATTCGTCGCATAGAAATATACCGGGTCGTCCAAAAGTCTGGATTCACGTGGATTTTGAGTAAACTATTCACTTTTTTGGAAAACTGAATTCTGTATCTTGAATGGGAATAAAATTGCAACTCAATAGTATTTTTTATTTCAAAAAAATTGTTTATAATTTTGAGATAAAGTTAATAACAATGTTTTTTTAAATGGAAACCTACCGTGATTTTTATTTCAGAGAGAGTACTTTCGATAAGAATTGCATTGGCATAGAAATTTTGGCTATAAACCTTACGATTATTGTTTAAATTAATATTAAATTTTCGATCCGAACACTCGTTCGCGCTTGTTCGGAAAATACACGAACGTGTCTTCTCTTACCACGTTTCCAACTGTAGGCATGGGTCCACCCCCTAATAAAGCATTCTATTGAAGGCGTTACGTTTATCTTGAATGAAAGCATTTTTTTTATAAAATGGAGATCTACCGCGATTACGATATTTAAACGTTATGAGAAAGTACAACGTAGTTTAATAAAAAATAATTTTATGGTCTTTTTCCGTTTTTAGACACTTGGAAGGTCCAAATCTTATCTCATTCTGTTTTTGGTATTACTAGTGTACGTTTACGGAGCGAATTTGAATTTTTATTTTCTGTTTTCTTGAACGTTTTGTTTGTTGTTAATTGTGTTGTTTTGGTATTGACTTTATCTATTATTTTTGTGATCTGTGATTTTGAACAATTTGCGTAAATATGGAACTGGTAGAGAGAGAACGGATAGAAATTCTAATTATGGTGGGATACGGCGACAAAAAGCGGTAGATCTCCATTTTATAAAAAAAAAATGCTTTCATTCAAGATAAACGTAACGCCTTCAATAGAATGCTTTATTAGGGGGTGGACCCATGCCTACAGTTGGAAACGTGGTAAGAGAAGACACGTTCGTGTATTTTCCGAACAAGCGCGAACGAGTGTTCGGATCGAAAATTTAATATTAATTTAAACAATAATCGTAAGGTTTATAGCCAAAATTTCTATGCCAATGCAATTCTTATCGAAAGTACTCTCTCTGAAATAAAAATCACGGTAGGTTTCCATTTAAAAAAACATTGTTATTAACTTTATCTCAAAATTATAAAGAATTTTTTTGAAATAAAAAATACTATTGAGTTGCAATTTTATTCCCATTCAAGATACAGAATTCAGTTTTCCAAAAAAGTGAATAGTTTACTCAAAATCCACGTGAATCCAGACTTTTGGACGACCCGGTATATGTATGTATTATAAAAACTGAAAATTTAAAAAGGATGTATTACTTTTTATATCTAAATTGCTTATTTTCTTCAATGCCCGGAATTGTTTTGTATACATCATTTTGTATATATATACCGGGTGTTTTTTTAAGTTTGATTGTCGACTATGACAGTTTCTGAAATATGCTAGGCAAGCTTTTATTATACAACCTTGCGGTAAAAATGTTGATAATAAAAGTTACAAAAAGCATTTTAAAAATATGATTACATTTTCTAAATGACAATAAATGGCTGTAATTACAACGACGAATTAAAAGGTTAAAAGTATCACAACAAAATATTCAAACATTTTTACACATTCTCCGATTAATACCTACGAAGAGTAGGTTGGAAGGAGCAGGTGTCCGAATAAAACAAATCATAACATTGTTTTACCACAATGTATTATAATGTGAATAGTGTCGTCAGAAAACGAATGTTACGGAGAACTAAAGTATATACAGGGTGTACCACTTAAAACTCCCAGGTCAAATATCTCGGAAACGGATAAAGATATTTGAGTTTTGTAAAAAATAGTTACTAAAGAATGTGATTGACTCTAGTTTGCTCACACAATTGTGTTTTATTATATGAAGATATAGATGGCGCTGCGATGAAAAGAATTATTTTGATCGCCACAATCTTCATATGTTTCTTATTTGAAAGAGTATTAAAATTAATGTAAATTTTATTATTTGTGTTAGTTTCCAAAACTTAACGGTTTTATAGATATTCGTGTTTAAAGAAAGTAAAAGTAAATTTAACGTTTTGTCTTTATTTTGTTTAAATACTTAAAAGGATCAAATATAACTAACAAAGATGTTCGAAATTGTTGCCTTCTTGATTGCTACATAATGTATATCGCCTTATTATTTCTCTTCCGCAAGCATTTAACAATGTATTTCTACTAATTTTTTGAACACTTGCATATTTTTTTTTATAAAGGTCGCCCATATCTGTTATGGGTTCCTTGTAAACTTCAGCTTTCAAGTAAGCCCACAAGAACCAAATCTAACGGGGTTAGATCCGGCGAACGAGCCGCCCACCTAAGGACTCCATTAGTACCAATCCAACGACGTGGGAACGTTTGATTAAAATTATCAGTAACTATGTTGACATTATTAGCAGTTTGATGTAACCACATTTATTTCGCAGCTCCATAACATCTTCCAAAAGTAGTGGCAACTCATTTTGCAGGAAATGTAAGTAGCGCACATCAGTTAATGTTTCATGATAAAAGTGGGGGCTAAAGATATATCCGTTTAAAATTCCACACCAAACGTTAACGCCAAAAACTGTTTGATTTCTTGTTTGCCTTATCCACCTAGGATTATCTTCTGACCAATATCAAGCATTATGTTTAAGTACCATTGTTGTGAAAACGACATTCGTCACTCCACATGATCTGATTCATAAAGTTGTTGTTTTCCGCTAACATTGCAGTGCTAATGTCAAAATATTTCCTAAATAATCAAAGCAAGCATACATACATATAACACAGACATGAATGCTTTTCTGCTTACATACCTATGGGTGCATATGAAGTGGAATTTATAAAAAGGAACTACAAACTATAAAATTTAAATTGTGAAGTAACTATAATAGCAAGAATTGTGAATATGTTTACTGCTATTTTTCCCTACAAATTAATTATTTAAACGAAATAAAGACAAAACTTTAAAATTACTCTTTACTTTCTTTAATCACGAATATCTATGAAACCGTAAAATTTTGGAAACTAGCACAAATAATAAAATTTACATTAATTTTAATACTCTTTCAAATAAAAAATAAATGAAGATTGTGGCGATCAAAAAAATTCTTTTCATCGCAGCGCCATCTATATCTTCACATAATAAAACACAATTGTGAGAGCAAACTAGAGTCGATCACATTCTTTAGTAACTACTTTTTACAAAATTCAAATATCTTTATCCGTTTCCGAGATATTTGACCTGGGACTTTTAAGTGGTACATCCTGTATAGTAAAGAATTTTGTGGTTGCTCAAAAGAATAACAGGAGGCACCGTCTTCACCTTATACGTATTATTTGTCTTTCCTTGAAATTTTTTAATTGAAACGGTATATGGTTAACATCATACTATTCAAGTACATAAATAATAAAAGACAATGGTGAGAACCAGGACTGCCTTTCTTTGTTAAGAAGGTGCAAAAAAAAAGAACTATTAAAATTGCCACTGATGATGGTTGTCAACCCCATTCAATTAATTAGGATTGTGCGTTGACCAATAGTGTAAATTATTAAAATTGAATATCTCGTTACCTTTGAAGGTTGTTTCATCATCATTTCTTTAGCTAATGGTATTAATTTAACCTGATGTTGTCTTGACCTGACATGGCTTGATGTAGGTTTAGGTGATGTGGATGCAATTTCTTTGTACAGTATAATGCCTTTGAACACATTTTAGGTAAATAATTAACAAATTTATTGGCTATTAACTATAAATATCAAATTAATGTATAATTAAGGGTTCTATATAGTGGATATGTGATTAGGAGATTTGTGTTGCAATATATTTTTGTTGATTTTAAATTTGGAGAAAACCTTTCAACGTCAACTTATGAAGAATTTAGTCATCTACCCCGCTGAATAATCAAATTAGAAAAAAATGATCTGATTAAAGAAAATTAATTAATATGTTAAAATATTAAAAACAAGTTTTATCAAAAATCCTTTGTAGCAGATTTGTTTGCTTTAGTTCACGTTATAAATTGAATAAAAAGGTACCCCACTCTGGACTTATTTTCCGTTCAACTATTCGTTACTTTGTTTTAAATGAATATAAAATAAATTAAAATTAGGCAACCCACATTACAATGAATTGTTATTCTGGTAAAAATCTTTCCCGCGGTTACAAATGTGTAAATATTTGGTCATAAATGAATTTTTATTCGCTTAGGTATTGAGTTATTATTTCAACTATTTATTATATATTCCCTATGTGTAATAAGTACTCGGACATCCTTGGCTTATTAAATTATGTCCTATGCAACCAATATTACATTTCCGATCCACTATATAGGACCCTTAAGTATAACAGAAATTTTCTTATATTGTGTGCAACTAATTTTGCAATATGTTTCATTTGTGTATATTATGCCATTAAGCAAATTGTTTGTCAAACATTTTGTATAATTGGGGTGCAACCAGTTTAAAATTATTTAATATTCTCAATTTGTATAGGGTGCTTAACTACAAGTGACACTAATATTTTGACGTTTTGCCTTTCATGACCCAGCCGGGTGCTTGACATTGCTGCAAGTGATACTATTTTTTTAAATATTTATTACTTGTTATTTACATATAAAAATTCAATTATTTTTTTTGAAAGGAAAATATCATACTTGGGACCTTAATGAAGTATGTATAAAAATTCTTATGCATCGTAAGAAGAAGGCTGGGTGATTTGTTTGATTTAATATTATGACAGTAAACACATATCATTCCAATTAAGGTTTTTAAGATAAGACTAACTAAATTAAAACGTGTAAACTCAAAATTGTGTTAAAAATTGCTGAAAATAATCTCTATACCTTTCCTTAACATGAATTGTATGAAAAATTGTGAAATTTATAATACACTTTGTGAATTACGCCTCCTTGCGGTCATCCTAGTAACTTAAAGGTGTTTTTGATGACATTCCCTTGGACAGTTTTATTATTAAAGCTATTGACTCGTGGTTGTACGATGACAGATTGTTGAGGTGTGACCAGCGAGTTTAAACGAACATCCTGTATATCAGATATTTTATGATATAATAAATGAGTTCCTCAGAGTATGAAGGCCCTTATTATTAGTTATAATGACGTTTTTCTTTAAGTTTTCTGTTTATAAATTCTATCATATTTTGACAATTTTTATATTTATAATGACGATAACGTTTTCAACAATGAATTGTTATTGTTTTATCGAATAAAAATGTAATCCTTTCACATTCTGCTTTATATTTTGGTAACACTTATAATAGGAGCATTTGCCCTACGTTCGACGGGAATACTCATCGTCGTCCGATTTAAATTCCGCATCCCACGGGGGATTTTTAAAATTAAATTCCGCAGTTAACTGGAAAAGTCAGATGGATATAGGAATAATGTTTACGAAGATGTGATAGTTTCTTTATTAAAATATATAATATTCACGTTCGAATTTTATGAAATTGTTCAGAGAAATTTTACGTATTTTAAAAGTACTATTTACACTTTTAATTCCAGGAAAGAAAAGTAATCAATTGCATCAGAAATTCCTATATCCCGCTACATAGATATTAGTTCCGTTTTATATGGTAGAGGGCACAAAATTCAACCTCATTTGTTAATATTGTAGATTCCCTTATCGATGAGAAGCCGGCGTCCCATACAGAATATGTTGCAGCAAATATGTAATACACAGATAATAAATGAAAAACCTGAGGGTTTTTTTTTTTTGTAGAATATTTTTAATAATTAAAAAATTTACGATGAAAAATATATCGTAAAACATACAAAATAAATGTCAAATTAACCAAAGTATGATCTGGACTCGTTATAATCCAATCATATTGCATATTTTTAGCACATGATTTTGAAGTTGCCCAGTGAATTTCAAACGTAGAATAGACTCTAATCGAGTAGTTACAACCGTCTCAGTTCCGTCATTAGAATCATATACCTTAACCCGATCCTGTTCAAGGATAATTACACTTGTTTCGCCAATTAAACGTTCTACACCATTACCAACACTAATACATACGTCTACTAATTTTTAGATTATCCTACAGGCTTTAGGTTCATTTTATGTTTCGCTGTCGGAACTTAATGTTTATAAACTAATAACGTACATACACAGAACGATTCTAAGTTACAATATGTTATGTATGTGCGAGAGGATTACGCGAACATACATACAAATATTCATGCAGGAACGGTTAGTCGGCTGATTTTATTAATTCACATTTGCCGGCAAATAAATTTCCATTAATTGGTTCGCATGTATCCGGTATTCCAGATTCTGTTGCGAGTTTTTGCTGGTGCGCCGCCGATGTCATAACAATAAATATTTTAATGTTATTGCACATGTACGCGCGTCGGATCGTAATATAAATAATATATAATAATGTATAGGTTATATTGTCGATATCAATATTTAATTGCGAATAGAATAAAAAATATATTGCTGTGGTAACGGTGAAATAAAAATATGACAGTCAGGGATTTTATTCCAGCACCAATAAATTTTATATCATCCAATATAGGCAACCAATATTAGAAGGTGCGGAATTTTAGTGTAGTACTGGTTGTCTAAGTTATACATTAGATGCATTAAAAAGTAAGGTGCACATAACAGTTATGTACCCAGATATGACGTAAAAAGTCGAAAGGAATAAATTTTTTGCACGACCCTTGCATAATAGGCACGTTCACTCCCTTAAATGAGGGAGTGAAGTGACTCTTTTGCTCCCTTGGTATAAAAAACATAGCCAACTCAATTTATGAATTTAATCGTTTATTTAATATTAATATTGACATTAATGTTAGTACCACCATTAATAGTGAACAAAGATGTTAATGGACTAATCACACGTTGCTTAAAGCCGCTAGAATTGGACAGTCGATTTTCTTTTACATTAATATCCACTTGATTTGACCCACTGGAAGTTGACGGTCGATTTTCCTTTTCCGAGTCTTTTCCGATTAGAATTTTTTCGGAAATCAAATTCTTATTAACTAATGAATTTTCAATATATCCCTCTGCGACAGTATCAGATTTCCATCCGCCATGACGTTTTATAACTCCAATTTCAACACCTGAATCGGCCAGAAAAGATGTTGATGAGCGCCGAAAGCAGTGGCCGGTGTAGGAAGATGGATTGGGTAAATTGAGGTATGAAGCTATTTGCTTAGGCAATCCTCCAAAAGTATTCTTACCTACGGGTTGTGTGGAACATTTGTTATTTCTGTAACATACAAAAAACCGTCTATGATCTGTGTTTTCTTTCCGCAGAACCATATATTTTTTACAAATAACAACAAAATCAATTGCACAGTTTTCTTTGGAGACTATCGTAAATGCTCTATTTACATGATTTTTGGTATTGTTTACAGATACCAAAATAGTTGATCCCAAGTCTTGGACATCATCTACTGTCAATTTTACCAGTTCATCCGATCTTAAAGCCCCAGCAATTCCCATAATCATTGCTACCTGAAATCATAGTGTATAATTATCTTAAATTAGAAACATTAACTTTTTTAGTTTACCTTAACCATCAAGTACTTTTCTTCTGGAGCGTCTATTAGAAATTGATGAAGTTGCTCCTTAGTAAGAATTTTTGATTTTTTTGCCTGGTATCCAGTATTTTGTCTTTTAAGGAATGCTACTAATCGTGAGTACTTGCTGATGTCGACATTATTTTTCACGCTAAGAGTAGCTTTTATCATTGAATAATGTGACCACAGTGTTGAAGCCTTAAAATGCTTCGCCTTTTCGGCAAAATATACCAGGAGCACACTCTCGCTATGAATTTCATCTACTTCTTTTACCAGACACCAATCACAAAATTCCTTGAAGCACTTTTCGTAGATCTTCCTAGATTTTTCTGGCAATAAATTCACAACTATTTTTGAAGCCGTTTCTTCAATAGTTTCGTCACACATTTTTCCAATGCTTATTTAACGAAGCGAAGAAAATACGGGCAGTTTCTCGATATTCACAAAAAACCAATATGGCTACCCTTATTTATCGGTCGTCAAGGGTTTCCATCAGAACCAGCATGATTTTTGCGTTCGACAACTGGAAACGTCATGTTGACAATTTTTAAAAAAAGTTAGATTTCTTCAATTAAAATCGTTTGGGTCGTGCAAAAAATAGTATATACACCTCGGGAGTGAATGAATTTCTCCTCGGTGCTTTGTAGAGCCCTCGGGCTACAAACTGCACCTCGGAAAAAAACATCATTTCACTCCCTAGGTGTATAATATACTATTAATTTTCATATATTATGTTCTGTCAAACATCTATTTTACCATTCTCTTCTTGCGTAACACCTATAAAATTTTTAATGGTCCCTTTATAAACATTACATATTGTAATAATGTAATTGATTAATTTATATATCAAATTATACCATTCATTATCGAATAAAATCAATAAATATAAAATTCGTTTTTTTAAATTTAGTTCCTCCTTTTATGTATAGATGGCGTTGTTAAATTAAATTTGATAGAGTGCTTTTATAATCAGAATGGTGACATTGATATGATTAGTTCTGATAGGTTCACGTTGTGTTTTTACAGTTACATTCTTATCTTTATTTATCACGTTTTCTTAAATATATCCATTTAATACGGAAATTATAGGTTACTATATCAGTCCAAATTTAATAACTGAACTATAGTTAATTATACCATTTGACAGACAACCCAGAATTTACCCACATAATGGCCGATTTGGTTTCTACTCTAAATTTGAATATTTACCATGAAAATTTGATTTACATCTCAGGTAAATAATCATTCAGTATAGATGATAACTAAATCTTATATCAATATCTTATTTCTGCCTTAATTATAATAATGTTTTCTAAATAAATGTTTATATTTTGTGCTAAATTTATCAGTACCTATTCAAATAAATTAATTTTTATTTTTGAAACAATATGTATTATCAATAAAGTAAGAATATAATTGTCAATTTATATGGTATTTTAATTATGGTAATACAATTATAAATGGTATTCTAAAATATCAACAAACTTTACTCTGGCAACTGAAATAACACAGATTGCAAACAAGAAATATTTCATGTCATTTAATATTGTTTGAAAGTTTTGCTGCTTCTTTAAAAAATTTCGTTCTTCTTTTAATTATTTGCAAATCTTATAATATAATCTTTAAACATTATCAATTTTTTCTTGTTTATAGATTGTAAAAAGCCTGACTCTTCTTAAAAATGATCCAACTCTTAGAACACCTCTCCTTTCCGAAGTATTTCTATAATTTAAATTTGTAAATTTTGTTTTTCTTTAATGTCACCTAAATAAAAATGTTACTATAGTAACTTTATTGTATAGTTATTTTGCTATTTAAATAATAAATGTACATATTATTAATACTCTTTTTAGTATTTTATATGATCAGGTTTTTAAATATTCAGTAACTCTACCTTGAGTATAAAGAATCAAGTACAGTACACAGACTGAGTCTTGGCTGATGGGAGGAGCCTCGACCTATAAGTCGCGCAGATTTATAGGTCAGTGCGTGACAGAGAAAGTATTCGGAAAAAAGAAATGATAACATTTGTTCATCATCGCATACATTAGCCGGACGAAAGAGTAAATGCAGATATGAATTTGTAATATACTGAAAAGAGATACATATATGTGTAGCGCTTGACAATTTTTCCAGACTGCTCGTGCTTATCCCAATTATATAAGAATTCACTGCGCACCGTGTGGGTGGGGCATCTCATCGGCCAGGTCTCAGTCTGTAAGCTGTACTTCATTTATCTTCATATATTGATATCATATAATACTATAATAACACATATACACATATTTAACAAATAGAATCTTCTCCCAGTTACAGAAAACAATTTCCACTAATTTTTCGGTCTAATGTTTTCGCTTTTCCTGGTGATGGAAACCTTTCATGTGCCACTTATCCTATCCAAATTTTTTAACACAAACTCCTAGCTTTAAAAGCTCTGCTGTAATGTGAACCTAAGAATCCATATCCTTGATAGCGCGTGCAATCGCGAATCTTCATGTAAATTTTCGTCTTTGATATCATATCTTTTAATAACCCAAAACTTAAATTATGTTATTCTGTCGATTCCATACCTTGAATTTCAGATTTTTTACCAACTTAAACGGATTCCCAACATATACTTCAGCATAAGCATAAGCATGGATACATCATCTTGGACCATTTCCCAAGCAAGGGTAAAAGAATATTCACGCGGGGTGATTTTTTATATTCGTTAGTTTCCGAATAAAAAAATGAAAAAAAAAACAAAGTAAGACATCAGTATGTGCGTTTACGCTCGCTCTTGTGTAATTTTAACAAGTGTTATAGTTTTTGTAATAGTTTGTATTTGACAAGCATGCCTATATATTCTTATGCGTATGGATTGTTGAAATAAATATTATTATTATCATTATAAAATTTAACATGCTATATGGTAAATAATTAATTGAAATACGTTATTTTCTATTAGGTCAATGTTTGTTAGAACGCAAAAAATCTCCGCGACATAATTACTGGATTGAACTATTTAAAGCCATCTAAATATATAACAAGCCGTCTAGGAATGGTATTTGAAATGAGTTTTATTCAGAACGCACTACCACTAATGTAGGACCCTAAAAATAGCTACCAGTTTAGAAAAAAACCCTAATGTCAAACTGAGCACTTGTCATCTAATCCGTGGGAAACAGATGATACTTCAGTATTCGTTGCCGGTACGCTTGCTCTGGTAAAAGCGAGTAGTAAATCAAAAAATATGTTGCCTTTTTTTCTGTGCTTGAAAAAAAAACATTAAGAAATACATACCTCGTTTTAAGAAGAGATAAAGCAATAGTTTTAATATGTGCTGCAATTAATTAATTGTTGTGGATGTTGTGGATATATTTACATCTTCAATATAATGAAATGATATGGAGTAAAGACATACGCATATAGAAAATTTTTGCAAAGAATTAATTTCTTGATTGGTAATTAAAAAGGATGTATATAAGAAAAAACATTCACCAATTCTTAATTTTATAATTGTTTACTTAAGATGTAAAGATTTTTGTTTGCAAACGTAGCAAATAACTGCTCTCTTATGTGTTTAAAATTAATATCCAAGATATACTGATACAGATTGAATATTAATATAAAAAGTAAAAATCTGCTGTAAAAAATATTATACATGAATAGGTTCTAGCTTTCTTAATTTTCTTTTTCTAGTTCCGGTGCTTCTTTCTGATACGCAATCGAAATTGTAAAATGTATGTTATTTTAGTAGATGTTTTGTTTTGTCACTTGACAACCAGTAGTGGTATAATACCTATTTCGGACACAAGATTATGTGTTGAAGGTTTCCATTTTACAATTTTAGCAAAATTCTGGAAAATGACCCTTAATAAGTTACTAGAAACAATGGAAAACCTATGTTCCTGTTTAGTTTGAACTGATCTAAAAATATTGCACGACAGTGGGGTAATGTGAAATAAGATATAGGAAGAGCCGAATTTTAAGAGGGGTTGTGATTCATTTTACTATTATTATTATCTCTGTATATTCAAGCGCCAGATCATAGAAAATTTATTATTAGGAAAGTATTTCAAAATGGCTACTTATTTAAGGAAAAGAAATTTTTGAATTGCAACGAATTAATTCATGTAAAACAAAATTAAACTTTAGTCTGCACATGTTTTTTTTTTTGATATTACATACATTTACAATTTCAAATGATAGACATAATTTGCAGCAATAATTTATAATGAATGATTAGCATATACAGCATATATTTGAACAGCTTATACAGAATCGCAACCCTGTATAATCTACATGTATTTTTTGACGTGTCTGGGTTTTTAAAATAAATAAAATACTACTACAGCTACTAATATTAATGGAATATGCCAGTGAAACAGAGCAGTATTTACAATATATCAAAACACTGCCTCTAGGATGTTATCAGAAAAATATATGGCGCTATAAAGTCTTTCCAAATGCGTTTGTTTAATTTTTCTAATTTACCAGGCAATTCTAGAAGTTTTACACAAAACTCAAATTTCAACCGTACATGAACATTTTTGTTATTTTTTTTTACTAATATTACTTTTTTACATTACACATTTAAACTCAATATTCATTCCAAAAATATAGGCACAGTTAAGGCAAGCGTCACATAACTTAGAGGGCGGTATAGATGCTTGTGCGCAGATAGGGAGGGGGAAGTTATGCTAGCTAATACATAAGGCAAGATGAACATCAATGATACAAAACATGAACAAACGTTTTGTTAATTTTTTAGGAAAAATCTTAATTAATAATGTGTTAATAACCATATTTACCTTAATTGTAAATGTCAGATTAATGTATATTAAATTTTACTGATATTTCAGTTAATTTGTATACAACAACGTAATATTTGTCTAACTGTTGTGTTATGCCGTTAAAAAAATTGTTAGCCAAATATTTCCAATAATTGGTGTTCCCCCAGCACTAGGTGCATTAAGCGGGCTTACGCAGAGGTGTCGACTAACAACCGTGAGGTAGGACGTAAGGCGGTGGCGCCATATGCGCTAATGTAAATTCTGGACTTTACAAGGTTTCGTTAAAACAATAGTATCGCTTTTATTTCCGAAATATCAAAACGAAATTTAAAACACAAATAAACAAAGGCTCAATGCATGCTCGACTGAAATAAGTTTTTAAAATAAGGTTTCTGAAACCGTGTTACGATGTTGTAAATTTTGCCAAATTTAAGAGTGAAATGTAGGAGTAAATAATTTGAATAATAAGAAAGTACTCCCAACGAAGCCTTGATTAATCCTTTGTCTTCAATTTAATGCAAAAACACAATAAGAAAGACAAAAGTTTCTGCTCTTTGTTTTATTTTAATGAATACCTTACATCGGCGGAATTTACATTAGCGCATATGGCGCCACCCCCTTACGTCTTACCTCACTGCAGTTAGTCGGCACCTCTGCGTAAGCCCCCTTAAATGTAACCGTTGGACCTAAATTGGTTCACTAGGCACCAAGAAAGTAAATTTGATAAAACTAAAAAAGAACACAGTCACATCATGTTTGTACAATTCAGCGAGCGGTAATAACAACAATAATAATACTAAATATTACATGCATTTTTTTTTAACATAGTCGTCTCAAAATATAATAATTTTCTAACTAATCCTGGCGTGCTAGTACATACAAAACTTTGTCACGACTATGCGACCAACGTAAATCTTGGAATAGTATCAAATATTAAAGCAAAATATATTCATAATAAAGATGGCTGAAAGTAATATGCAAGAAGATAATAACTTGGGACTGAATAGTATTGGTTTTAGGGAATAATGATTTATTGAACATATTTCTCGTTATCTTTGTTTGGCATTTTTCTATTCAATGTTAAGAGGTTTTCATATGCTGCATTAGTATTCGAAGTATTGTAGGACTGCAGCCGGTGGTTAAGCAGATCGAATTTTGGTTTATAAACTATAATTATAGCTAATTTTCATATATTAATAGAATACACGTCTTGAATACTTTATTTCCAACAATAACATTTTTTGGCAAACTAAAAAAAGTCAGATATGAGCAGATACTATTTATTAATCATCCATAAAGTTTCCAATACTCTGTCCTGGAATTTTCGTCAACGGAACATTCCCTTTGAAGTATAAATTATTTATTAATGCAATATGTTTAAGCGTGTAGGTAATCTTGCTGATAGGATAAGTATACTTTTATTCATTTTATGAATAAGCTTCCTGGAGAGTTTTTAAATGACGCATGTTGTACATCAATACCAAAATTACATTTTTTATATCTGCGTCTGCGAATTCTCATAAATTCCTGGAAAATACGTACACAGTACTAAAACTCTGAAAAGAAGAATTAATTTTTCACGTTCTAACAGCAATGAAAAGAATAATATTTATGGCAGCCAAGCACGCAAGTTCGTTCAGTTGCATTGCGGAATAAATTTTTAAACACGACGAAGATTTAATGGTGGTAGGTGATAAAAATACATTAGTAGGTAGGTATGTTACACACAGTATAGTGGACAACAATATGTAGCGAATGTTGAGAGAAGCGACTGAGCTCGTTGTTGTGCCCCTTTTTTTTCGCCGTTGTTCCCTTTCGGTGACATGACTATTTTTAGTCGTTTTTATGTGCAGATACACGTGTTACTTGCACACACGGGCTTCCCAAATGTAATTAAATAATTTCCACGGTGTTAATTAATTACTTATCTTTATCGTTGCACGGGCATTCACGGAAACTGACACATTTTATATGAATGTACATGGGGTGGAGATGTCTGTTTCATATGTACAGCAAATTTAATTGCAACTCATTTTACACTTTATAAAATATCCGTATATTTATGTAAGTGTCTTTTACCGATTTCAAGTTTGAAGTATAAGCTCCTATCAAACGACCACCCCCACCCTAACACTAAAGCGAGAATAGCGTTACTGTATATATAAAATATATAATATGTATTATGTTTTAGCTGTCATTTGAAGGATGAGAAATTATTATTGCCGATATTATGTCATTTAAGCTGATGTTAAGATTTTTTTTAATATCTATTGGTAAAAGAATAATTACTGACGTTTCAACAACAATAAAATTGTCATCATTAGAGTCCGGATATACGGCAATTTACTGGCGGACACCTCTTAAAACAGGCGCATTCTACTTGATCTTGTCGTGTACCTCAACGTCTGGATAGCGAAGAAACTCTAGCGGAAGAATTGAGTAAAGAAGTGTAGGAGGTGATATAACCACCCAGACAATGATAATGGCAGTGGTAATATTGTCGAAACGTTAGTTTCTGTTTCTGCCATATACAATGGGTAAAGTGCTAATAGCAACTTAATCGATATACAGTTGTAACTTCAATGATATACCGTTGCCGTAGTGGCGCCTACAGTTAACGTACACCAGTTAAATGATTATGGAAGTGATCCATTACATAATGGAGAAGGACTCCTCATAATATGGGTATTCGTTTTTGAAATTTGTTGTTAGTAGACTCGATACTAAGACTCTCAGATGTTGGTGAATGTCTAGCCAATACTGAGCTAAGCATCGACAGAGCTGATGCCTTGATATCACATACGTTTTCTTTGTTTGGGGCATAGATCGCAATTTATCATCATCAGTGTAGCTTAGATAAAAGCTAATATATTCATGTATATTCAAGTATGTATGTTGATATAGTAAAGATAAAATTAATGAACCATTATAATGCCAAAATAAAAGTTGCAAAGAGGTCACACTATAAAACTATTTTTCCAATTCATACAGATTTATATGAAAAAATATACCTTACACACTAAATTTAACCAGCGGAAGTATATTCAAATATGATAAAGACCTGACTTGAAGTCTAAGATAAAAAACGAACATTAACCACAATAAAAATGGATTAATTTAGGTACATATTTCAGCAACTAGGTTGTCATATTCAGAAGCAAACCCTGAAAAAAAGTGTTACTCATAGCATAACTGAGAAGCTCTGATTGGCAACTTCGAAACATTTCCATTTCCAATTATTGTTTCGTATGTTATTAATGGACATTATAGAGAATGATTTCATGAAAATTTATCTATTACTAATTTCGCCAAGGGAAGATGCAAAAGAAATCTCTACAATTACTACTAGGCACTAGTATTAGAAAGTTCACTACCCAATACAAAAGAAGAGTAAAAAAAGCGGAAAAATACGTATATATTATATGGTTAAGATCGTTTGAACCTAGATGTGTTCGACGTAATTTCTTTCCTTAACATTGTAATTAATATTAAAAAAACAGAAAGGAGTTGTTGATAAATAGTGACAGCAAAATACACCTACATTTAGAAAAAAATCCGTCATTATTTATCTCTTCCCGAATGCGGTTCGCTGAAATTGTCCGCACATTCGTGATTACAACTTGCAATGATTTTGAATGTCATTAATTTTGCGAGCGGCAACAATATAGGGAAGTTCTACTACATTACTCCTGTCATTATACTCTATCAGAAGTCAATTAATAATGGTGGGAAATACAGAAGCTTTCTGCAAGTTGCGCCTTCATGTTAAGTTCGCTTGTCACACATCGGTTTGTTGATTTCTGCTATATTAGGTTATCGCTATGTCATTAGAAATGGATAAATTCAATTTCACCATTATTTTAACAAGCATGAAAATACAGTATTAAATCGATCGTAAACCGTATTGATAAACATTAGAGCAATGAACAGCCACAGTAATGTACTACCAATGACAAGGAAATATATTTCCCTATTCAATACTTAACAAATAATGGAAATGTTAAAATTAGTTCATTTAATTTTTCATATATCTGTAGTTAGTTGTAGCCCTATTATTTCATAGATATTAGAACTAACAGTGCCACTACATAGGCACTATTATCAGCGATTCTAACTAAAAAAAACACATGACAACGGATTCCTTCGTTTATTGAATACCCTTCAAATTAATATTTTCACTTTATTGGGGGCATTAAATAAATATTATTATTTATTATTTTTCATATAAGTGATATCACAATAACTGCTTATGCCGAAATTTTGTAAATCTAACTTATATTCAGTAGTAGTGTAGAAGTTTTACATGTCAAATAGTATACATTCCTGCTTATGTAGATGTAGGTATCATCGAATAAAGTGACCAACAAAGTAACACTTTAAGCATTAAATGCATCATAAATGTACATTTTACAACATCTCTTCGAACTGTTATAAATCTGAACAATAACAACTTATGTTTATATATTCTTGCCACATCTAGATTTGCATAAAGAACTCAAGAAGACCTTACATATACTTAATAGTTAGTATGCACGTAGTTAAAAACAACGGACATTAATATTATATTAGCATATTAACTTTTCAATATTACACATGTCAAATACCTTTATCTGTTGTATTTTATTGTTGTATTACTAGTAAATATTAAAATTGCTAAGAAGCATGTGTGCAGAATTTTCTTGCTGCAATGCTAAGCATTTAATTTATTTCTCCAAGCTCTTTTTATGACTTTTATGCAGCTAGGTTATTATAATCCGAAACATACACCTATGCGACAGATTATAGGTAGTACAACACTGCATAAACACGAATTCCGTGCTAAAAGCGTTTTACTTTTTCGTGTAAGAAGCAGTTTCTTTATAGAAATCGAGGTAAGGCAATTTTTAGATAGATATGTGGAATAATTTCTACATATTTTGAATAATTTAATATCGTTCTTGCTTTCTCTTCAAACTGGGAAGTAGTCAAGAATTCTTCAAATTTTTAGTTATCTATATACATATAATTTAAACAAACGCTCTCTCTCTGTGTGTGTGTAATTGATTTAGGCTACCGCCATCTACATTTTAGATATTTATACGTTTTACAAAACCCCATAAGAGGAGTTTAAAGAGTTTTTGGGAGTGATTTTGAAAATTATTGACACAATCAGCCTTTTAGTGCTATTTCATTATATTGGCAACGTTATAGTCGCAAATAAATATGATCATATTTTTCTGAAATAATGATTCTTTTTAAATTAAATATTTAGGGGCGACTATAACCTAAGAACAAATGAAGGAAGACTCCTTCAAGTTGCCGATTTAATAACATGAATATTTCTAAATCGCAATGCGTTAAGTTAATCGCCCGAAATACGAAACTTTAACGTCAAAGGTTTTTTAATATGCTTTACTCAACTAAATATTTTCAAATTCTGCTTACTTCCGGTTATACTGTAAAATCAAATTTAAGTATTTTAGGTGGAACATTTTATATTTGACACGATGTATGAAATTTATATTAATTTTTTTTTTGCCATATTATATTTTCTATTCTTAAACTGTACTGCTTACAAGGGTTTTTTTATTTAAGAAAATTATAGTTGCAATACTATCGCATTTTGTTAATATACTTATTGCACATGAGAAAAGAACTATATAATAATTTGATAATTTGATAATAAATATTTGATGATATTTAAGTAATACTGTCCTTATATGACAAACAAAATAACTACCATCATTATTATGATTAAAATCAATTGCCAGTTCGGCTTTGTTATAAGTAAATTACATAACAGCAAGTATGCAGTATATTTAAATTAAATGCGCGAAAAATAATAAGGTTGTGAAATTGAAATAAAGAGTAGCATCAGTAAATCTTTTCTATAAAGTACATATTTTTTATGATAAAAATTTTATGCCCAGTGAGGTCAAGAATAAACGTTTATTTAGAAGGTATAAAACCAGATGTTAATATAAATTATTTGGAAATTTTAACGTTCAAAAGGATTTTGTTTTACCTTCTTACAATCGCCAACACTATTTATTAGGTAGTCATATTCTCCATCATAGCTTATAATTTTGTCATACTCAACACGAAATATATTCGCATAAATATTTCTTATAGAAAATCGGTTAACTTCAAAGAATAAGTCGTGGAACTAGATAGGCGTAGAAGTATAGATGGTAGAAAGCATCATTTATTCATAACTGCCAAATTTATGCATCACAGTACAATCTTAAACGATTGCTTCTTGTTTCGGCGGCTCCAGCAAAAAGAATTCACATAAGTACATAGATGAAAAGTTACAGTATTTATTTAAGAATCGCAATTTAAGGAAGTAGTATTAAAGCTACGAATCTATATTTAATTTCAATATTAAATACATCTTCCTTAATTTTCCCTTCTGAAATTCTAATTATTAGTAAGGGGATGGAAAGTTAGCTAATACTTTTGTTGAAAACTCCTTAGCCTATAGCAACCGCCTGCATTTCTGTGTTAAATAACAATATCCGCATTGGCGTGGACTTACAATTAGTTTTGAATTACCAATGAAGTTCGTTCTTAGTTTGCGGTTTGGAGTAATTGGTAGTACAAAAGAACTTCTGTATTTTATTTTTACTACTTGCAATGGCTTGGGCTTCATAGGTTAATCTTAACTAATATATTATAAATAAATGTTTGTTTGTAGAAAAAAGGAATATTTTCTTCCATATACAGTATATATATCTCAACGACAAAAATCATTTTTTAATAAATGATACATTGTTTTGTGCATGCACATTTTTTTTTGTATTTTATGGGAAATTTAAAACAATTGAATATATACAAAACGTAATCTGTATTGAATTATGTTTTCAAAAACATGAACCCTCCAAGTTTTTCTTATTAATTTTTAATCGTGTAATAAAGTAGATAGCCGCGTTTTTTTTGGTAAATAATCATGTTGCTAAACGCAGTGACTTTTCATGTGCTAAGAGTAAAGTGAAGTGTGATATCAGGCAAGCTAAATTAATTTTATGTTTATTTCTATTTTTATAATCCTTTACATTAGAAATAATTGGAAGTACTACTAGCAATATCGACTATTTTGATTATTGACAGTATAGGTTATGAAAAATATATTTAATTATAAATATATAAAATTATGGTATGAGAAAATAATAATATTTTTGTGTTAATTAACGCCTTAATTATTTCAAATATATAATAATAAAAACATTGCTAAAAAATAACATTTTTCATAAAATATGATAATACAGTAGATTATTGTAATGCCACAATACCTAAAGCAATTAAAACACATTATGTGAAATGAATGAAAGTTTTTCTGAAGCAACAATACAAATTTATTACGTGGCAAACCAGTTATAAATTGAATATTATAAATAAGTTTATTAAATATTACTTATCTAAACCTATACTTTATTGAATGTTTGGCTATTCTGCATAGTAGGCAAACATTGTTGACAAATTTGTATTGTTTGGATGAAAATTATAACAAAACTAAAAAGGTAAATATGACAAATATCCAAAGGTGTACGAGTATTATTATTTATGACAGTCCTGAAATGCCTTTTGCAGTTCAAATCAAATTTTGTAGCATCTCAAATTTGACGCCATTTTAAATGATGAGCGCATGTCGGTTGCCAAAGCAACTCAACCATATAGACAGTCTATCGTTTAATGAATATTGCTAGCTACAGCCAGTCCGAATTAACGATACCTATATACGAATTAAAATAAGGTAATATATATAATATCAGAAACCTAAAGCTAATATAAAAAGTGCTGTCTGCTTATACAATAAATCTGTTTTTCTAGAAGAATGTGTTAATATTTTACGGTACAATGAGTGTAACGGGTGTTTTCTTTGGAGGCGGAGAACTTTAAATTGGCAATACTATTTTCTGTAACGGTCGATTTGACAGTTCTCGGTTGTTTTGGGGTTAGTTTGGTTTGGCAATTCATCATGAATAGACTCACGCCGGAGAAACGTTTGCAAATTGTTCAAATTTATTTTGAAAAACATCATTCAATTCGAGAATCGGCATTACGTGCACTTTATGATGCTAATAATCCTCAATGAGAGCGATTAATTCGAGAAACTGTGGATTCTTTTCGCAATAGGTTCACTCTAAACGATAATACGCATCCCGTAAGACATTATACAGTGCGCACACAACAATAGATTGATGCTGTACAGCGTAGTGTTGATGATGATCCAAATGCGTCAATTCGTCATACTGCTCAACAATTAAACTTGTGTCCAACAACTTTATGGAAAATTTTGCGTAATGATCTTGGTCTACGTGCCTACAAGATTCAACTAGTACAGAAAGTGAAGCCACACGATCATCGTGCGCGCCTTACATTTGGTGAATGGACCGAAGGAAACATTGCTATGATCCACAATTTCATTTGAAAATTTTGTTCAATGATTGATTGATTATTTGACGCAATTAGACTATTTTTTCTGGGGATATGTAAACTCACATGTCTATGTCGATAAACCTGAAAAAATTGAGCACTCGAAAGCTAACATTCGACGAGTTATTGCCGAAATTCAGCCTGATTCACTGCGAAGAGTGTGTGAAAATTGGACCTCCAGTCATATCATATTAAAACATTAATGCCAGAAAATTATCTTTTAAATAAAGCCCATTTTATAGATATTAAAAACATTTTTCTGCGTTTTATTTCAATTTAAATTTCTCCGCCTCAAAAAAAAAACATCTTTACAAACGACAGCAAGTGTAGATAAATTATAAAGTCCTGAATGTATAATTATCGGCGATATCTGCTACTGAAAATCTATTTGCTTAGTGATCGAATTCATTACCTCAAAGAGCAAACAAATTCTTATTGTTTTATAAATATTATTGTTAAAATTAAATGGATATTAACGGCAATACATTATCTAGGATCGACAAGATTCTATTACAGAATTTATAAAATAAGTGATCCTTTTTAAACAATTATAAAGAATTATTGTTCTAGTCCTGGCGACTTCAAGCTTCATTGGGCGTTTTATCTTTAATGCATATTCAACCTGACTTAAATTAATTAATCTAAGAACGTTTAAAGATTAATTTAATTAAGCTGCACCCAGTTCTATCACTGCCCTCAATTGGGGGATTTCTGTTTTCTCCCGCAACCGTTTAGTGGTAGTTTAGACAGTTCTAGAAAGTGAACAGTCTGTCGCTTTTGTTTGAAATTTTGTTCCTTTGGAGAATAACAGGTTTTAAGTGGCGTGGTCACAGATCCTAGAAGTCAACTAAACATGTAAGCCATTCTCATATTAATAAAGAAATGTGCATTGATGCGAGTTAAGCTTCGACAGATTTATAATATTTACAGTAAACAAATTACCTTTCTTCCTCGGCAAGTAATGTCGACCTTAACAAAAAAAAAAGAAGACGTGACATTTCTTATGCTTCACGAAACGATAAAATTACCTCAAAAATCCTTCACATATAGACAATTCATTTTATAACAACTTCTTTGCGCAAATCAAACCGAATAGCATGCATGATACGCCGTCTTAAGTTTGAACGTCATTGGTCCGTAGTGTGTAAGTAGGTTCTGTTTAATGGTAATGTCAACGAGTGGTAAACATATGTTTTGTTCCTATCCTTATATCGATGGCACCACATTAATCAAGCCGTTCTTGCATGTACGATCATCTTAAGACGTGTTATTAGGTTCCCTTTTCGGTTCCTCTGATTATTATACATGGTGCATTGTCATGGTGATGGTAGAATTAACTATTTTAAAATGTGAAATACATTAAGGTCTTATTTATGTTACGCCGTGTGTTTGTAGAAAATTCATGCCTGCCTCTGTGCTTACTCTTTATGATTTATTCCCTATACAGTTCACATTGTTGACAATAAAACGTATTAAAACCCGTTTATATTGTGGGAATGTTATATTAAATATACTTGGAAGCTGTCCCTTTTCAACTTTAATTATTGTCCTTTCTAGTCAGTTATATCGTGATATTTAAAAAAAATCGGGACTCAAGTAGTTTATAGACAAAGCACGTTTATTCTGACTTAAGTCTATGATTTATATTAAATATAAGTGTCCATTGTTGTGTGCTAATAATTGTTTCATCTCCCACACATATTTAAACTATCATAGATTACTTTGATGTCGGATATTTCAAACGGAGTCATATTTTACTTGTCAGGTAATATAATCTACAAGAGTCATTACATAACTGTCATCAACAGTAATATTTATAGAAATCTTAACATCTGTCATAATTACTTTTTAGCGTTTATTGTAATTGTTATCAAAACAATACAAATTTTTCAACAATGCTTGCCTATTACACAGTACAGCCAAGTATTAAATAAAATATAGGTATAAAAAGTAATGTTGAATAATATAAAAAAAAGTTATTAACCATTACTAAATATCATTACAAATTCACATTGACCAGAAAAATACCAGAAGGAAGGAATTAATATAATCAATTAATATTTATGATCTATAGTTTCTCTACTAAAATACTATTACATGAGAGCCAGCTATACAAATTGAATTATGAAATCTTACATATTAATTAATTAGATTAATTTCTTCCTTCTGGTACTTTTCTGGTCAATGTGAATTTGTAATGATATTGAATTGTCTGTAGTTATTACTTGGTCCGTGTCGCTTTCTAAAACGATTTTAGAATAATTATAAATTTAAGTAGTTTAAAAAACTAACTAAAACTTATTCTATATAACATAGAACATAAGAATAATACAATATTTGTTTGGATATTGTCACAAAATTATTATTAAAGTATGAAATACCTGAGTAAACGTAGAAAAATAATGTAAAACATCTGAAAAAGACTTTGCAACCTTTCTAACTAGTTAATGAAAATTTAAGCAATTATGTAAATACTTCTTAGCTGAGTTCACTCAAGCTTCTGTAAAAAGCTCCTTGGCCTCCAGCAGTTGCCTATACTTTTGCGTTAGTTTACAATGTCTGCTATGTAGTGTACTTACAGTGAGTGTTAAGTTACAACTTAAGTTTGTTCTTAGTTTACAATGTTCAGTAATTTGTAGTTCAAAAGCGCTTCCTTTATATTGGATTTTAACTAACTGCGGACGAGGTGGTTCCATTATACAACTTTATCTTAAGTATAACATTAATTGAAAAAATGAAATAAACTATTGGGTTTGCGTGAAGGCAATGTATTTTGGTGATGGACTATAGGGGCGACTCCTCGCTAGTTTTTCTCAATTGCCACTGTTGCACTAATTATTTTATTTTAACTACACCTCAATTAACACGTTTGATTTATTCTGATTACTTCTTTGCAATTCATTGAAATATGTTGTATTGATTTTATTTTGTATACTGAAATGAACCGTTTGATGTTACATCTTGCACTGTAATGTTTTCTTAACGATAAGAGTACCTTCAAAGTATGAGTTACTCCCACTAAACGAAATGCTATTGGCAGATCACCCTACTTTCTGACGTCAACCTAAACATTTTATTTATTAACAATAATAAGTCCCGATTTACAATGTTCTAACGGAAATTCCTGATAACTTTCTGTTTTGTATTTTAGTTTAAATTATGCACAATAAAATGGGAAAAGATGCTGTCCCTTCGTCAAAGAAAGCAAATTGCAGGCAACGTTCATTGTACTACGTATGAACGGGAATTACAAACCGACCAAATTGTTTTCGATACTAAAGTAATATGCAAATATTTGCGTCTTTTGACAAAGGATCGTAAACTTAAATGTAGTATTCTATCAAACTTCTTACTTACAAATATATGCACACGAGCGGTCATAAATAGCCGACAAGAAAAATCGTCGTTTATTTACCCTGCCGCGTAGGTATGGATATGGCCAATATACGGCTCTTAACTACAAAGACAAATACACATGACATATACTGTGACAAAATAAACCTTTAATAATAATTAAAACCAAGAATTTGACGACACCGTCATACGATGGAACACAAACATTTTACACGAAATAATAACTATATGTTATCGGTTAAAAAGATAATACTAAAAATTTGTTTTATTGTAGATTAATATTCCGCCTTGCAACATACTAATAAACATCACAAACAAAATATTCATATTATTATTCAGTATTATATGAATATATTGTTATGTGTGTATCTAATAAGTATATTATTATAAATGCAATAAAGTTGTTAAAAATATCATAATATGAATATTTCTGGATGGTATGGGATTATTTGTTGGCAGTGGCAGTTTAATATTAATGTGAATTGACAGATATTAATTATACATGTTATATGCTGTCTAAATTAAAATTAAGACTCTTTGAAGGAGATGTTTTAAAGAAAGAATTATAAATTTGTATTATGAAAACATTACGTATTTTTTTGTATAAATATGTAAAAATTGGACATGTTTGAGAAGGTTATATTTTAATTAAAAATAATAACGTTAAAAAAGGAAAGATAATGTTTGATTAATTCTAAATAAGTGTAATTACAAAATATCTTTTGGAGTGAGAATTAATTTCTTCTTGAGAGTGATTATATATTATGTGTTTTTGTGTAATCTTGAAGATATTTCATTCTTTTAATGAATAAATGCTACCTATTTATTTGCTTTATAAATATCACGAGATTCATTTTCTTGTAAATGAGAAAAGGTTACGTAATATATAAACATAATAAATTTATTAAGAAGAGGGGAAGTGTTTAATTAGAAGCAATCATCACGTTGAACATAACTGGAAATTTGGAATATCAAGATTATCCATGTTTACAGATATTCAACGGAAAACGTTCCCAAATAGGTCCACTTGCAGTACGTTCGAGGTAACAAGACTATTTAATTATAACGTTTGAAAAGGCCAAGACATTAAAAGAATATATTTTGGTTCAACATTGTGTAGCAGAATTCTCATTGAAGGTCTGCAAGTCTACGGAATTCAATATTTTAAAAAAGTACATCGAAGAGATTTATCTTAAATAAAATGACTTGTATGTTAAATTACTTGACATTTGAAATTTTGCAACGTCTTAAATTAAACGCAAGTTTAATTTATTGGCGCATGTAATAAGAAATTTGAAGTTAGGGTTAGGTAAAAATCATATTCCAAATATATAACATATTACGACTTAATTTTAATTCTTCCACTAAAAAAAAATTAGAAATTTTTATTTAAAGTTATTAGAGAACATTTAACGTAATTTTAAATTCCCAGAAAGTGGTTAAATATTCTTTGTTTGTACAGGATGTGATTTCGATACTTAGAAAAAACAATAATATGTTGTAATTGCAGATTAAACTATCATTAATTAAATTTATAGAGACAATAGGTTTTATGATTCCTACCATTTTTATTATAACATGAATGTAGAATACCATAAAAAATATCGAATGAAGTATGCTATGTAATACATATGAACTCCATATGTAATTTTCGTTTGGCGTTATTCACGTTACGTACATACATCTGTTTCGCTGCAAATACGCATAAATTTTGATAAATCTGCATATCTTTTCACCGAAACGTATGCTTATTATGCACGTAGTTTACATAAATTTGCACTATAACCAATTCGAAATAATTCCACATGACTTATTGGATGCACTTTCCACAATTGTTGCGGTTGTGTTGATAGTATATTGATGGGTCTTGCATGTGCATTTAGAAGTGGATATATCTATCTGTAGAAAATATATTGGATGGGATCTTTTATATTCTGCTAGTTCAAAATTCAAAAACGGACGCCTTTATCGTTTTTCCTCCTGCTAGTATAAACCATGATATATGAGAACGTCAACAAATGCTATTATATAAACTACCTCAATACTTTAGACATATTGGATATAGGAATAATATATTAATAGCAGAAGCACATGATTTAGCAAGATTTTCTGATTGTGTTGAGAAGATGGTACTACATAATTACTTATAAACTAGTAGTTTAAGTCGATTAGAACAAATTGAAAACAAGGAAAGTTTCTTTATTCATAATGGAGGGGTTGCTCTTGTGCATTAGAAAACTGACGAGTAAATTAGTCGAAATATTTTGTTACACTATTACAGCATTTGTATTTTTTTAAGCGTTATCTTCGATAATATACTTAAACTGAACACGGAATATTACAAAAATAAAGTACTCTCTTTATTGATATCATGTTTATAATTTCTCCATGCTGTTTTGAAGCAAAAGTATTCCGAGTTTTCACAAGAAACTGTTTGTTTTTTCACAAATACCCCTTTTTCTTTGCAATCGATTGAAGTTTGTTTTAAATACGTGTTTTATTTAATGTTATTATTATAGTCCAATTTTAATTTAAGTAGAAGGATTATCTGCGGTAAACAATTCAAGATTTATGAAACCAACATAATAAATATAAATGAATTTTAAAGATGTCGGATGAGGTCTGATTGATCCTGTTCTTTATCATGAAATCTCCAAGTTTTTGACCAGTACGAAGGCTGGATCTTTTTGAATTTTGAAATTTCGAAACACTGATTCTATCCATTGTTTCATTTAATATCTAATTATAAAATAAATAGCACCAGTAATTTATATTTGCTATTTTTAAACTCTATTCCGGTGCCTATAGCTCTTTTTTAATTATAGATTCTATTAAATTCACTCCAGTAACATTTTGAAATAAAAAGTTTTAACTTGATTAAATCGTCCTCTTTTTAGCACATTAAAAACTAAAAGAAGATGTTATTCTAATTACATGTTATAAATTTATTCAAGTTATAAATTTACTTATTTATTTTGTGAAAATGTGTTTATATGCTTCTTCACAAATAATATTTGTTACAAATTTATAATAAATCATACATCGTACATAGTTTTTTTTTTCCTTTTAAAGTTGTAATGTTTATTTATGATTCATCTTTGATGAAGAGGGTGTATTAAGATAGTCTATTGATGATGATTATACTTTCAGTCAGAATATTCTTACGTTTACAGAACAATAAAGAGTTGTTTGCTGGATGACTAATTTTTTTATGATTTGGATAATATTTAGTAGTTTTCATCTATTTAATAATATTTATTTTTAAAGTTCTGTATATTACTATATTTTTATTACAATTAATTCAATCATTATTCAAATATTATCAGTATCAATATATTATATTTGAACAAATTATAATCATATTTAATGAAGCTATTTATAATAGTACTTAAATTATCACGTAGTTTTAGACATACTTTCACGTGATTTATATATCAAGTTTATTTCGTAATGATCTAGACAGAGCTTCTTGCGGAGAGTTAGACAAAAATTTAAAAACGAGCGGAATATCGCGTTTACGAAAACGATATGGCAGATTGCAAAGAAGACAAATATTTCCACAATATATCGAAGTGAAACGGATATATTCGGTTAACAAGATGTATCAGATTAAGATAGACAGACTCAGTCCTTCGAATCTACCTACAAATAATTGAAAGAAAACCGCAAATTGTGATTCTCATTCCTAAAAAAGTATTCTTTTTATTTGAGAGCGCTTTTTCAATTTTTTGTTCAATAACTTTTATGTTAAGTATATTGAAACGAACTGTTATGTAAAAGGATTAACGGAATCTTTTAATTGGTGATTTAATTTAATTTACTAATTTTAAATTCTCTACGATGTCAACTGAAAACCAATATTCATTAAAATATTGAAAGCAATAATTCAAAAATTTAGTTTGCTTAAATATAAAGAAAACAAGGAGAAATGTACATTTTTATAGTAAGTAAAACGTAGTAATATTGTGTAAATGCGTACCGCCCCCACCCATCAATACGCCTTATCTAACATCTCTATTAAGACAGTCCGATTACATATTCTTTTTAAAGACAGTCTTCTCTAATTCTTTGTATACATACTCTATACTTTGTCTCAGAATAAGAACTAGTAATTCAATTATCGCGCCAAAATGATACACATTTTTAAGAGAAACCATTGGTTTTTAGGTAGGTGACATTAATATGGAAAAATACGTAAACGATATATGCACCACATTTTACATCTGTGAGTATGCTCTTCTTATATTTTTGCTTTTGTTTATTATATTTTACTATACCACTCAAACAGCGTCAAAGATATAGCTGTTACTCCAATATAATATATCATAAATTTGTGTCAATTATAGCACCAGCAAATTCAACTCCATATAGCACAATAAAAGAATGGGAACAGGTGGGCAGAAAATTGAAACTACAAGAATTCGATGAATATATGCAGTTTTCTTTTTAAATGAACTTTTCAAAGGTATCAAAATATCTGATTATCAAGATAAAATGAAATTAATTCAATTTAATTATTTTTGAAGAATGGTTTGATGAAGTATTACATAAATTACTAGGTAATGCTATAATAGCCACTGACAATGCATCATATCATCACGTAGAACGGACAGGTTATCGACTAAGAAACAAGAATGTGATATAGATTAATGGATGATATCGTAGAACCATTTGCGATTTGTTTTGAAAACAGTAATAATGAAAGTCACTGTTTATAGTCCAGTGAATCATACTAATATCTGCAGCTAATTTTTGTATATTTGTAACTTTGAAATTAAATACATTTACGGGAAAATAGTAAATTTTTACATAAATGAAAATTTGGGAAAATATTTTTATACTCCAATTTAGTTTACCAGGTTATAGGTTACAGGTTATGTCAAACATCGCACTCAGTCCTAATTTTGAGTAGATTTAACATATTATTCCAAAAAGTCACTCTTGTACAATTATTTTATTAACATAAATTCTTTACTCTTACTAGCAAAAAAACAATAAAATTTAAAGTTATCAGCAAATTACTACATTCTCAACTGTTATCACATTACAACATTTTGAGTTGTGTTTAGGGTTTTGGACGGATATTTTTATTCTGTGATAGGATATATTAGGCTTTATTTGAAACTGATAGATATAAGAAATTATTTTTAGAACAAAACCTCTCCAGTGACATAATATGATTAAACTTTTCTTAGAGACTGATATAGATAATAAATCTATCTAGATTACAGCACAGGTGACCTTTTGTACACCGAGAAGAATATAAGTATAGTTAAATTTACAATTCTTATAATAACTTGTATCAGAATTAGATTTCAAGGTGTTGTAGAAGTTACTCTATTATTCTAACTCTTCAAAGAGTCTTTTTTACATTAAGCTAATAATTAACATTACTCAATCAAATTTTAAAACAAATATATAAACCACCTACTCTAGTAGGTATGTATATAACTTTTAATAAGAGTTAATAAAATTAGCTAATTAATTTCTGAAATAATGCGATTACATTGACCATAGACACAAGACCCAACAAGAATTTTTTTCTAGCTCCATTCTGATGAAATTCTTGCTACTTTTTTGTTATGGGCTTTAATTTATGGAAATTCAATTGCTTTAGATGTGTACTACCAGAATATGTATACAATATTTAGTATAAAGCTTTTCTATCGGTAGCTTTATTTCTTTGTCGGTAGGACTTTCGATTTTAATTAAATATATGCTTCTATTACTATAAATTTGAAACTAAATAGAAACATCCGAGAAATGTGTTTATTTATCGAGATAGTCTAATATATTAATCAAATAAGGTAAATATTAATTTTATTTTATTTTTGTAAGCAGGCGTAGTAGAAGGATGTAATTTTATTTGTTAGTTGTGACTTCCTAATAGTTAGTACTTTCAATTACTTTTTAAATCTTATAACTAAAACAGGAACGGGTATAAATTCCTGTTTATTAAATATTTTGATCGTTCAACGTATTTATTTTGGTATAATAATGGAACTGCCCCGGTTAATTTTATATAATTAAATATTAGGCAAGCAGATGTCGCTGGTGATAATAATTTTAGAATAAATACGCGTCAAACGCAGAATTAATTAAATGCTTTCATGCACAGTGAATGCAATATCAGTTAACTGTAAGTAACAATTGTGATATACATTATTTTATATGAAAACACAATTAAATGACATCATTTGCTCGTTTGGAAGATTATATGCATAGTCATTTTATAAATTCTGTATAAAAAATTTTCATAAAATTCATCTTACCTGTAATTAACATAAATTTAAAATTAATATGAATTTATAACGCATAAATATTTATAGGTTATTATTATATTATTTATAAAAATGTTGTTATAGTTGCATATAAGCAAGATCATATGATTATACAATGAGGTTTACAATGTTAGTTAATTGGTTAAGCAAGACACTGGTGATAGAAAAAATGAAGGCAGAGGTTTCCAAGTTCCCGGTTTAATAACATGAAAATTTCAGTCAATTACATACACATACATATCTATCAGGATGCTTACACATAAATGCTTATGAAAATTTATCTAAGTCAGATGTTTGACATCTTCATTCATTTTTATTTGGCGTATAACGTGTGTGCATTTTTCCATTTTTCTACATACAACTTAGCGCATGCGTATTGATATAATGCGTTTGAGATTGATTCATACAACTACAGTCCAATATTAAAGGTGTTGTAAGTCTTCCTTCCTGATGATAAACAGGATAATGAGAACTTGCCTCAGACGCTTCTGAGGAACAGGCTGTCTCTCATTCCTAACAGCAATGTAGACGTTCTGTTATTTTCAGAGGCTGAGGTATATATGACGCTACAACAACTAAAGGGGAAAAAGACCTGGCCCAGATAATATATCGTCAGAAGTCGTATTGGGGCTTGCTAGGCAATTAACACCAGCACTCATATATTTCTACAATGAACCCGTAAAACAAGAAAAGTTCCCTAACGTTTGGAAACAGGCTGAAATTTCTTTCTTATTTTTATAATAGCCAATAAATTGTACCCATTACTTTCAACTACTTGTTTTCTTTGAAAAGTTATTACTCAGTCAAAAGATGGTTATGTTGTGTTACTTATAATTTAGACATACACAATGTAAGCAAATAACTTAACGAAATCAAGTACCAACAAGTTCTGAACTTCTATGGAGTTTGATACTTTTCTTTTAACTACTTCCAAGAATCTTGCTCTTGAGCGAATCTAAATTGATTTTATTTTTTCAATATTGGTACCAATATTAAATCAATTACATAAGTTGAATTCAAACAAATAAGCACTGAAATTCATAATAAATAACTGTTAAGTAATACCTAAATTATTATTACTATAATAAATACTAATTTAGAAATCCTGTTTTCATCAATTTATGCTTACTGAAATCAAGGAGGGTATGTCGTATATACATATTTGAATTGCAAATGTAAAAATATAAACAATTTTTATTTGTCACATATTTATGTTTATGCAAATAATCACAAAAAAAATAATAAATAAGCTCTCTTGTATATCTTCTATAATAAACTTTCCGCTTCCAACATTAGTAGATCTCACTTCCTCACTTAAATGATTTAACAAGGGAAAACCTAACAAAATATTTAGCGTCGGGAAAATCTATTAGCATATTTATGAAGTTCGGGACACAAAGTATAGCAATATTCATAATTTTATGTGATAATTTAGCGGTAGCCATTTTCATGTAATATCGAGGAATACGCGTGACCCATGAGAGTTTTCCTCGAAAGCAGAAGATCCTTATCTACGGGCATTCTTTTTTTATTCGCCGGCGCTATGATCGAAAAATTGAATACATTACATTTCAAGACATACTAGAAATAAGATTTATTTAAAATATTCACGGGATAATTACTTTGTAAAAAAGTAAATAGCCGACCGTCATGCTCTTAAAGTGTTAGAATTAAAGTCTGATTCTCTGATAAAACTATGTAAATTTAAATCTCTGGGATACCGCAAACCGAAGGGTGTGTAAATGGCAAAATTTTAGGTTAATTTGTTTTGTTTAATGTAGAAGTTGGATTATTCTAACGACAACTTTGATAATATAATATGTATAATATAATAATAAGATTTTTTTTAATAATAAATTAGATATATCAATTATAAAATATTGTGGATCATATATTAAGAACTAATAAATATCATAAATGTAAGGAAATACTTTTTAACTGTACTTAACATTTAGGTAATCGGCTTGTCAATCAAAACTCAATTATTCGTCCTCAATATTTCGTCAAATTTAATTAGCTTCATAAGGAGATGTTTAACTAATACTCAAAATGTGTACAAAATCTTTTCATGACTGATATTCATCTAACAAATAATGTTAAGACTAGTAGTTGATCAAAAGATCATACATTTTTCAAATATTATATTTTGGTTATTATATTATGTCAAAAAAAAAAACATTAAAGACAATATATCAAATAAATTCATCATTTAAAATTTGAAATAATATATCAATACAACAACAGCATAAAAATGTACTTTGGATAAAATTTATAATCTATAACTTCTTCTTTTTTATGTGAAATGAGAATTTAATACATCTCTTCACATATTGCTGAATAAAATAGAACAAAATTATTCGACACCTAAATTATTAGTATCAGTTTTACAATTTATATTAGCATTTTCCCTACTGATATGCCTCTATTTCTATATATATTTTACTTTGGTTCAAATTATATTTGTTGCCTTCAGTTTGATTAAATAAAGTTGTAACTGTTATAGAATTGTACTTGTATATGTTTATATAAGCAATTTGAAATGTTTCGTTTAAGTTAAGACCTAATTACTGTTACAGTTTTTATTGAAATTATCAAGTTAGGAATTGTAAGTAACTTATTTAATATTTGTTTAAGGATAATTTTTAAGATAATTGAACCAAAAAGCAATTTCTGATATGTAAGTAACTTGTTATTTATGGCTATTGTGCTCTTCTATTTAAACACATATATGTAGGATATATTCGAACAGTCGATACTTATTCTGTTTAACTAAGATGGATTATACCGCAGAACTAATATAATAATTTGAAATTTCATTAACGCAAAAGTTGTTTTATATATATTTAAATTTTAATAATATTCTTTAGATAAATGACATTTTAAGAGACACTTTATTACGTATTGCAATTAATTCAGTAATTTATATTGTTTATATTTCGCCATTTAAAAATACGTTGAATTTATAAGAAAAATAAAATAATTTTATTTTGTATAATGTGTGATTGTTGATTTAAATATCAAGTTATTAATAAAAATTGATTGATGTTAAACCAAAAATCAAGAGATAGAAAACATATCTAATAAGGATAAGCAATCAAATAATTTTATCGAAAGATATAAAAAGATACGTTGTGCTTCATTTAACATTACTTTAACGCACGAGAGGAGAGCACACTCACACGATAGTTGGAGTCTTAAATTAATGATAAATCGTTATACATAAAACAAAGCTGATTCCTAAAAACAAAATATTATATTACAAGAAAAATAAAATATCAGACACACCAAGAAGTTAGACACTTTTAAAGCATCAGTTTCGAGGAGATATATTTTTTTGTGTTCAAGCCCTACTTTGTTTTGACACAGTATTTGAATAATACTAACAATAATTGAATAAAGATGTAAGGAATCGTTTTGTTTTCTATCACAGATTAAACATGAAATTATTCCATTCTATCTCTTTTGCATCTTTCAGTTCCAGGCATAAAATAACTATTTCTAATTTATTTGTCGAATTAGTTCCATCATAACTTTTCATTTTGAATTGAACACATTCTATTATAATTTTATTTTCCTTGTATTCTAGTATTATGTTTACTTTGGAAATTGAGTAATGATATCACTGCAATTCTTTTAACTAATATTGGTTATAAAAATGTATATAATTAACACATTTATTGAAATTGCGTAAAATATTTTCACCGATAAATTTCACTTTTCGACGATTTTTATCATAGCTGGTATCGGTGTATTAACAAACGTTTGATGAACCTTTATAACATAAATATTTCTAGGTACGAAGCAATTTTTGCAGTTCATCTACGAGATGAGTTTCAAAAGTTGGATGTGCGCGTCTTCCTCATTCTATCAGTATTGACTAATGAATAGAAATTTGATTCATACGTACAAAATCCAAACAGCTTCCTAATGAGATCGTCTGAACACCGAGTAGAGGAAAAAGTGTTTTTAGAAAATGCTTTCAATCTTTCTGTTGTTATTATCAATATTGTACAATCTACTTATGTACTAATCAAATATGTATTTCATATTTCATTATCGATTGCGCTTTAGAATTTCCACGTTCATTGTAACTTGAAACAACTTCAGCTTCTTTTCAAGAAAGTGCACTACACACTGTATATCAAAAAACAGCCTTATTCAATGCGTTACATTAAGAGTCTACTTCCATAATATTGCGTTTTACTTTCAATGTTTTGTTATAAGTCTTCTATATATAATTCGTTTTTATTTCACTTTGCTTTTCTTTCAGATAAATTATATTTTAATAAAGGAATAGTAGCTGTTAAAAAATATGCAGGTTTTTAGTTTGTTATACCTGATGAAGCTATACAACAAAGGGACTGCTAGACGTTAAAGTCAAGAAGACCAATTCTTTGTGTACCATAGTTATATACAGTTCATACTGATTAGGTAACCATATTTTTGTTTTATAACGACATGAGTTTGTAGTTATAGATTCACCTTATTGAATTGTTTACATCACATAAAACGTAACTAACATTTCTGGAAATTATTAACTGAATGCGCTGAATAGAACAATGTTTATGGCTAAATGGAGAAAAGTACTTAACAAATTGAATTAATTTCAGTGGTGGAATAATGTCATTTTGGCGGAAGGATCTGAGTTAATCAGCTTTAATGTTTTTGTACATTACCTATAGGTACGAACTTTATTTGCAGACATGGCAGATACTGACTGTCACCAGTTCTGGACAACTCAAACTTTCAAAATTTATGATAGGAGAAATTGACAGACAACATAGCTCGGACGTCTTTCTTGCGGTTGAAGTTTTACATGCAATATGCTAAATTTAGTTGCCGTAGTTAAGTACAAGCACTCTTCAGGAATTAAGTCTTATTGCATTTACTTCTTTAAACTTATTATCTAACACTTTACTACCCAATGGTAAGTTGCGCTTGTGAAAAAAGTTTCACATCGAATACGCGATTTGCTTTTATTTCAATACCATCTAATTTTCAAGTTTTATATTCCTGAAGTCCACGTTACAATAGGACTAATTGTAAGTACAAGTAAAGAGGACTAGCGGCTTCCAAATTATAATTTGAAAAATCTTAAAAATTAATAAAATGTAGCATTCGCAATTTGTTAGAAAATAATGCTAATATGGAAAAAGTAAAACAATAGATTTATTAAAGGAAAAGAAATAGAATAATAAAATTAAATACTTTGTATTTTTTGTTCAAAAATACTAATTTGAAGTTTTCTGGTGTATTCTCTAAGCGGAGTAATTTATAATATATAAACAGCAATTTTTGGCATCATAAAAAGTTCTAAATGTCGTTTTTATTCCCTAAATATACCGGGTGTCCACACGAAAACTTTATATTGAATTATTTCTGGTGTTTTTGAAGACAAAAACTTGAAATTTTGGGTGGTTGTTCAGGATATAGGGGGACAATGAATAGTGTATTTCATACCGCCCCATCGGGTCACCCGCCGCCGCCGGCCACCCCCACTCCAATATTTTAAATGACACCCTGTATTTTTTTTTGGTGGTTTTGAAAGAACACAATTTTCTTGATATTCCTATGTGAAAAAACTAGTAACACACATTATGACATTTATGAGATATTTAAATTTAAAAGTTTCAGATATCAGAAATTATTAACTCCGAAAAATCATAAGTTAGTCATGGAAATAGTTTGCTTTAAATTAGAATTGTCAAAATTGTGACTTTTGTGTTTCATTAATATTAATACTTGTAAAATTGTTCTTAAAGTTTCGGCTTTTTCGCTGAAATGGTTTATACTCTTGAAGAGAGAACTGAAATAGTGATTTTGTATTGGATTGCAAACAAAAATTATTCCCAAGCGGCGACGTTATTCAATGAAAACCATCCAAACAGAAACGTATCTGTTGCTTATGTCAGAACGCTAATAGAAAAATTTTTGCAAACTGGATCTGTAAATAATAAAAAACGGAATACGAATAATTGTGGTGTACTAAATGAAGCTATGCAACTAGCAGTTCTTGGGCATATTAATTTAGACCCAGAGCTTTCGTTGAGAAAATTATCCGAAGTTTCGCTCCCCCGATTTAACTCCCCTAGATTTCTTTTTGTGGGGACATTTGATGTCTGTTGTTTATAAGACACCGCCACAATCAATAACTGATTTACGTAATAGAATAACAGAGGAATGTCGAAATTTAACGCCACAAGTGTTCGAAAATGTTAGAAATGCTTTTGAAAATAGACTTTATTTATGTTTAAATGTAAACGGTGAACAATTTGAGCATTTAATTTAACTAAAATGTTGTGAATAAATCTTGTTTTAAGTATTTCCATGACTAACTTATGATTTTTCGGAGTTAATAATTTCTGATATCTGAAACTTTTAAATTTAAATATCTCATAAATGTCATAATGTGTGTTACTAGTTTTTTCACATAGGAATATCAAGAAAATTGTGTTCTTTCAAAACCACCAAAAAAAATACAGGGTGTCATTTAAAATATTGGAGTGGGGGTGGCCGGCGGCGGCGGGTGACCCGATGGGGCGGTATGAAATACACTATTCATTGTCCCCCTATATCCTGAACAACCACCCAAAATTTCAAGTTTTTGTCTTCAAAAACACCAGAAATAATTCAATATAAAGTTTTCGTGTGGACACCCGGTATATATTTTAAGGAAGATATTTATATAAATGTAATAGGCTCTATTGTCAAGAAACATGTAGCTTAAAGAATGAGAGTTTCAATCTAATAAGTTTCGATGGATTTGCGTATTTTTATAAAAATATTTAACTATTTTTGATTTGGTACCTTGTTGGTTTACACTATTATTTATTAGCTTTCTGTAAATAAAATCTTATATTTTTGCGTGTGCAAAATGTATGGCAACACAATAGGAATATGTCATTTCCTTTTTCAAAATTTATTGTTTTACAACTTCTTTGTTCTCAGAAAAATTAATATAATACAAAATTTTAAATTGTTCAATATTAATTGAATACTAATCTCTTAATAAAGAAATTGTTATATTTATTTCTATTCTGCAAATATCCGCAAATACTTTGACACAAGCTTACCGAATATTGCGGAACACTTTCGAACATGTTTTATATTGAATCAGGAATCTATTTTAAAAATAGAGACTCAAGTTCAAGAATATCCAATAATTTGTCATCAATTAAAAATAAAACTTTTCAGTATCAGTCTCAATAAATTTATATTTCTGTAGTTAAGGAGTGTCTACAGTTTAAGAAGCTATTTTTATAAAACGTTTCAGTACGAGAATTCCGGCATATCAACGAGTCTAAATATATTAATATGTATATATATATAGAGAGAACGTATTATATATTCCCTGGTCCCTTTTATAATCTACTCTTCGATGTACACACATATATCGAAGACCCTAATACTGTTATGATTTATTAACTATCACTGAGTAAGATAAGAAGTAGATTAATTGGTAGGGTTCATAAAATTATTTTCGTTGTTTTTCCAAACTAATAGATAGCACAGTATTGGTTAATTTAAATATTATTATTCAGTCTAGGTTAAAGCCGCTATACTTATTATTTGTAGTTGTTATTAAATGAAAACTAATAGGTATTTGTTCCGCATTGTGAAATATTTTAGATATAATCTGCGAAATTCAGTTTTTCAGTTTCAACAATAACTTTCCCAGCTATCACGTCCACATTAAAAATTCATTTCATGTGCTGGTTCTGATGACATGGATTGATAAAATTTGATTTCTTGGAGAATCGCAAAAACACTTCCGCCTCTTTCATTTTTCAATAGAAACACTATCATTATGATTTCGTTTTTTGTATTTGAAGCTGATGAAACCGTAATTCCTATAAATAAATAGCCTATATATAAGAGGATTTTTCAGGAAACCCGTTAGTCGAGCATATAAATATTTACTACGCATTATCCATGACTTTAACTTTAATATAACCTCATTTTACTAAAGCGACTTATCGGAAAATTGTAATGAAAATAAGTAGTGTAAACGCAAAATATAATGGCACAATGAGAAACTCACAATTTTGATTCCAATGCAAGCGAAGAAATCCTGCACTAAACAATATTTCTTTGAACTTCCTATATTATCAAGCACAATAAATTCGGTAAAAGCACATTGATTGCAATTCCAAAAGATAATAGCACTATTATTTGTTTAACTTTCTGTTGTAAATCACTTGGCTGCAGGGTATAAGTATAACTAACTGTTAAAGCACTAAAACTGTTTCAATATTTGACACTATCCTTGGTATGTATTATAATTTCTTTTTATTGTAAATCGTTAAAAAAGCACTGAATGTCAAAACAAACTGGATAGGCGTAATAAAATCCAAAGGAAATTGCAATATTAATATTAAAAAATATTTATTTTCCTTTTTAAATTTATACTAAACATACACTTAATATATAAATCATTAATATTATTTCGATCGAAGTGTAATAATGTAGGTTATGTTCGTTTATTTGCGAGAATTATTCGTTTCGTTTGTCTCTGTTTTGCTTGTTTGTGTCCAATGTCGATACAGTGTCTCTCGTTTTTTGGGAAAGCTCGGACACGTTTCCCCCGCGAAAAACCGCTTTGACACGAACCACGCGCAACAAAAGCGACCGGACTACTGAAAGCCCGCGTTGCGCACCACTCAACGGCCAACATACAACTGAGGACGGCTTCCCTCCCTGAAACACACTAGAAAGAGACGGCGAATCGGTGCCAATCAATCAAGCGCGAGCGCTAGACAAAGTGCGACAGCCACGAGAACTGGGATAAGGCTCGTATAAGAGAGAACAAGACGTCCCTGTAATTATATAGAATCAGAATCAACCTTCTTATATGCGGATCAAGTAGCAGTGTTGTACACTGTCTCGGTGAGATTGTGGAAGTACAACGGGTAAGGCCGAGCGAGTTTGAGGACGGACGCGGCGACTAAAAGCTCGTTCGACACGGCACGGCGGCAGTACCGGTGGAGTAGCTAAAGGGGTGAAATTCTATGACGATGACGAGAGAAGAGTACGAACGGTGGGTACTGGATTAATTAGTGTAATTAGTTTGACCGGTTTTTGTAGGTTCGCAGAGATGTACTGTGGTGGCCGGGTTCTACCTTCTACCGTAACCCCCGACAGACTCGAGTCGACTTCGCCGGTTACCGTGTCTGGGGGTAGCTGGTGTACCGGGTCAAATTGCTCATGACAAATTGAAGGCGAGATCTAAAGATTGCTTTCTTACTTTAGTTCCGGACAATGTGAACTTTGATTGAAGGTATACGACTGCAATAGGATTTTAGATTTGGACAGTATTTCAAGAAGATTTATAAAAAAATCAATTTAATATTGTTAGAAAGAAAGCAAATATAATACAGCATATAAACTTGGACGTAGCTGCAAACATTACCACCATTATTACGTTATCTTCAAGTATAGCAACAACTGACTTAATATTAATAAACGATATAAGAATAGAATTAGAAATAATAAAAACTTTTAACACATTTGATACTATCAAGTTCAAGTTAAGTGAAAAATTAGAAGAAGTAGGAATTAGAGTATTGCATACCGCAAAGTGGTCTCTCAACATCAATACTTTACATATTATATATGAAAGATATGTCTGACCTGAAAACAAAAAGACACATATACGCATATATCGATTATATACAGGGTGAGTCATTAGTAGCCGCTTCTTCGATTCCTCTTTTGTGTTTTAAATAAAAGAAAAAACAATTAGTGGAAGATGCATGGTTGCTTGTGGCGCATATTGTAAAAATACTTTAATCTCTGAGGCACATCCGGTTTCACAGGAAATGCACGAAACTTAATTTTTTTAAATGACTCACCCTATATATTTTTCGATTTTCTTGTACTGCTTTAAATTGCCTGTTCAACACTTTTTTCTTTATCAAAATTGAGCCAATAGTTTTTGAGTTATTAATTTTTTTTTGAAAATATGTCATCAAAACACGTGTTCAGAAAAAAATCATTTTCACATTGTTTTTAAAAGTAAAAACATTAACTTTGGTGGTGATTGTAGCCAAGAAAATTCTATATCATTTGGTAAAGTTGCACTCGACAATACCTCAAACAACTTTGTTTTTTCAAAGCCTACTTCCTGAAATTTCCACATACCAAAAACTTATTCTTCTTAAATGGAACAGCTCGTTTTTATTGAGGCATTTTGTTCCTTTTTTTATTCTCTTTTGATTTTTGTTAACAATGTCCTATACCTATCTTTTGTAATTTTTGAGATAATCACTATAGGAACAATTAGCGGTCAATTAAAGAACTACGGGCGCTGTTCTATGCACCCAAATATTCGTCCAATAAAGGCTGGAATGCGGCTGACTGCCTGAGTCAACTGTTAAAGAAAGACGGTATACATTTATGCCAAACTTATAAAAGCATCGCTATTAGTTATCATCCAAATGAATTATTCTTATGAAGAGTTAATAGATATGATTGACGTTTTGGGTGAATCTGAAAGAAACTCTTTGCTAGCAGCCAGACTTTCTGCACAGCGATCCCTGGTGGAAGTCAACCGAAGCCAGAAACCTTCGAAAGTATAAAGTGGACGGTTTGAGTGAATAGAAAGTATTCAATATGAAAGAATGAAAGAAAGAGCGGAAAAAGCAATAACTGGTGAGGATAACACGTTTATGGTACTTGCGAGTGTAGTCGAGCACCCCTATACTAGTACTACGAAAATTAGTAGTCAGTTAGATGCAAGTCAAATTTGAGAATCCAGAATAATTAGGTAATATGAAATTCACCCGTAGCATATTCATACACAGGGTTAAATGAAATAAATTTTCAGAATCGCTTACATTTTTGTCAATTGGCGGCAGATAAATTATCCTTGCTTTCTCAATTTTTTGTTGTTTACCAAGGAAGCCACCTTCTATTAGTGTAAATACGTTCATTGTCAAAATTTCCGTTAATAAACACATAAACCCCCCCACTTTATCACATCTGTAAACTTTCAAAATCGTTGGTCATTAAAACTGTAGGGATCCATAGTGAGTAGTTACATAATTGGACCTTATTTCTTTGATGAAAATCTTAATGGAGGAGAGAATCTTTGCCTTGTACGGACGGATTTTCAAAACTTTTTGAAGACATCTTCAAATATGTCAGTAAACATAAACTTTATTTATTTCGATGTTAACCAACAGTGTCAAAAATGAAATACTGCAACTGGACATTGCGGGAATTAAAATATTGAAATGCGATGCTCTTCATTCTGTAAAATTATTACTTTTGGGATAGTTGGATTTAACATTTACTTTGTTTGACAGTTGTCTAAGGAAGTCGGGCGCCATTCCTGCCTTCCATTGGTTGAACGAATATTTTGGTGCATTTAAAATAAATAAGTTTTTGCTATGTGAAAATTTCAGGAAGTAGGCTATGAAAAAATAAAGTTTTTTGAGGTATTGCCGAGTGCAACTTAAATCAAATGATGCAGAATTTTCTTGGCTACAAGCACAAAGTTAATGTTTTTACTTTTAAAAACAATGTGAAAATGATTTTTTTCTGAACACGTGTTTTGGTCAAATATTTTCAAAAAAAAATCAATAACTCAAAAACTAAATTCCGAGCATTTCCGGTGAAACCGGAAGTGCGTCAGAGCTTAAAGTATTTTTACAATATGTGCCAAAAGCAACCATGCATCTTCCACTAATTGTTTTTTCTTTTATTTAAAACACAAAAGATTAATGGAAGAAGCGGCTACTAATGACTCACCCTGTATACTGGTATTACATAGTTAGAAAAGGAAGAATATTAAATTCAATGATATATCGAGAGAGACCAAACATTTAATACAAAAATTTAAAAAAAAATGAGGTGACTCGTTCAAAATATTTATTAAATCCCTTATATATATATAAGGTCATACATTCCCTTAGGAATTGTGACCGCTCATTTTTCGTTTGAGCTCTAGCAACTCATTTCTTGTGATGAGTTACGCCACGTTTTTCCATTCTTACCTTACTCTAAACTGTTGTTCCACTTTGTTTCCACATCAGTTATCCTTCTCCACGCATCTCGGTCCTGGACCATGCCTCTCCAACCCCGCACCTTCAGTTTCTTAATATCCTCAATATTTTGTGCTGACTATGAACATATCCATTTATGTTGCTAGGTTTCCCAGTCTTGTTGCATTGTTATTAGTTTAATCAAGCACCGTTTCTTTTTCAGACACTGACCTACAGTGTTATTATTTTCCCATCGTTGCGTTTAAATCTCCCAGAAGAATTAGTGTGTCATGTTTTGGTCTCTCCTCGCAAATATTTTCTATTCTTTCATAGAATTTGTGCTTTTCTTGTTCCCATGCTACCTCAGTAGGCGCGTACGCGTGTGATATTCGGTATATCGTTTTTCAATCTTATGTACGAAATCCTTCCTTTTATTCTTTTAAACTCTAATAAGTTCCTTCTCGCTTGGTTATCCATTGTAAATTCTGTTCCATTCTGCCCTTGTTGGTTCTCACCTCCATACAACAGTGTATATTCTTCTTTATCAATTCTACCTTCACCCTCCCATCGTATTTCCTGCAGAGCCAGTATTTCTATTTTATATTGCTTCATTTCCCTTCTTCTATTCTGCCTATAACTAGAGCATCGTTCTGAAATTCCAAGTCTCTATTCTTTATCTATTTTTGCATTTTATGATTTTCCTCGTTTTCCTTTCCTTAACCTTGTCATTTTTCTTCGCTTTCTAGTTTGTTGGTACAGTTTTCGTGATTTTCCTCAGTTGTTGATTAATTTCCTGAATCTCTGGGAATTTCTCACTCGCCGTATGTTTTCTGTTGTCACTGTGGTTTTCCATTTCTTTATTTTCCACATCCTCTAGTTCGTATACTTTGCCATTTATAATCAACTTATAGCCTACTTAGTAGTTTTACAAAATTGATATGTAAAGGTTTGAATTTTTTTCTTACAAAAAGTGTTCAACTTGGACTGTTTTGCAATGTCCTGGTTTTGAAGACCTTTTATATTGAAAAAGTGTTTTCTGAATAATCTCTCTCTCTCTCTCACTCTCCCTTGCCAAACGACTAAAGTTAATAAACTAAACTTTATATATACGAGAAAATCTTATTCTTAATATCTGAATATATTTTCACTTATAATTACACGAGAGCTTTCTTTTTTCCGGATAAATTTTCAGCTTTTAACGAAAATTTTTGTTGCTAGGTACGAAACGAATTGCCTGATAAAACGACGAGTCCGAAGGACGAATCGTTTTATCGAAGAGGCAATTAGTTGAGTTCAGTTATCATTTAGCAACTAAATTTGAGTTAAAAAATGGAAAATTTATTCGGAAATAAAAAGAAAGCTCGAATGTAATTCGGTAAGATAATTTACTAAATGTGTAAACAATTACTGAAAAATTTATTACAAAGTAATGATACTATTTAAAAATACATTTATTAAAAACACAGTTCTTATAAATTTTGTGAAGATGACTTACAATGAGTTTGCAAATTTTGTCATAACAACACTTCACAACGAACACTATGGTGATAAAGTAAGCAAATTGATGGCGGGTCAACCAAAGATAGTACGCAAAGCTTAGGGTTGCGCCGACTTTGACATTTCATTTTGACAGTTCGTTCGTTGATTTTATGACATAACGAGAAAACACAAGTTGTTGTCAGGTCAACCAAAGGTAAACAACGTTTTTGCCGATATAAAAGTTAGAGTAAAGTTTTATCGCTGTCAAAGTGACAAAACAATTCCGACTTATAGGTTTTCTTACACATGCATTGAATTATCACTTATAATTACACGAGAGCTTTCTATTTTCCGGATAAATTTTCACTTTTTAACGAAAATTTTTGTTGCTAGGTAACTGTACGAAATAAATTGTCTGATAAAACGATGAGTCCGAAGGACCCGTCGTTTTATCGAAGAGGCAATTTGTTGAGTTCAATTACCATTTAGTAACTAAATTTGAGTTGAAAAGTGGAAAATTTATTCGGAAATAAAAAGAAAGCTCGAATGTAATTCGGTAAGATAATTTACTAAATGTGTAAACAATTACTGAAAAATTTATTACATAGTAATCTACTATTTAAAAGTACAGTTATTAAAAACACAGTTCTGATATATTTTGTGAAGATTACTTACAATGAGTTTGCAAATTTTGTCATAACAACAATTTACAACGAACACTATGATGATAAAGCAAGCAAATGTATGTCGGATCAACCAAAGATAGTACGCAAAGCTTACGGTTGCGTCGACTTTGACATTTCATTTTGACAGTGGGTTCGTTGATTTTATGACATAACGAGAAAACACAAGTTGTTGTCAGGCCAACCAAAGGTAAACAACTTTTTTGCCGATATAAAAGTTAAAGTAAACTTTTATCGCTGTCAAAGTGACAAAACAATTCTGACTTATGGGTTTTTTACACATACATTAAATTATCAATATAATCTGTACACAGGACGTAGTAGTTTACTTCAATAAAGAAATAAAATGTTACCTATATCTCGTCAACTACTAAGTTTAGACAAATTTCTAAAGAATAGAAAGGTATTCGAAAATGATTATGAAAAAAATTTAAAAACTAAAGTTTTTTGGATTCCTGCCGGTAGTAGGTCTTTTATTCTAACTAAAGTCATTCTTTTGCGAATATCTTTTAAGTCTTACCTTATCGGCAGAGAATGTTTAAAGCTCGATTTTGAATAAGTTTTGTGTAAGAAAAATTAGTACGTTTACCACAGACCAGTTTTTTTCCAAATATGCATTTGATACAGATTTATTACAAGTGTTAAAGTATTTAGACTTGATTTGTCACAATTTTTGTGTAAAAACAATTTCAATATTTGGACGGAAAGTAACACTCTTATTGAAAAGCAATTTTTGCAAACATCTCGCAATTACCTCCAATACAGATTACAGTGCAAACTTATTAAAACTAAATTTGCAGAAGTGTTTGTATAAAAATAATTCAAAATTCGGACCGGAAGTAAGACTTTTCCTCACAGGTTTATATTATTAAGAAGTATTGGTATTTAAAGCTTAATTTTTAATATTTTTGTGTAAAAAAATAACGGAACGCATATCGTATAAGCCTTGTAGTGCCTACCCCCCACTTAATTTTTTCCAAAATGATATATGTCAAAATCTCAAAATAATGCGGATGATGTCATATTAAATATTTAAGACGTTTGTTAAAATTCGATCTTATTATACAAATAATTACTTTCGTTTAGAAATTGAAAGTTTTATAAAAGACTTCTTAACAAACGCTGCAATACTACTGACAAACCTTGTCACTGAATAGAAGGTTTGTCAGCATTGCAACATACAGCTTATTCTTTAATGCCCCTTTATACTAATTTGGGATTAACACCAAATGATCGATGTGTGTAATGTCAGAAAATAGGCAAAATCAAGCATATCATCTTAGGATTCTAGACATGGAGGGTCAGCTAGAAGTAAAATTAGAGATGAATCTATTAGCCGAAAACTGTAGAACAAATACGTCGCGGGAAAACGAAACTGCGATCAATTCAGTGGACTTCTTGGAGGTGTAATGAAAGAGAAAAAGGTAAAAGAGGGAATGGGAGGATACACTAAAGGTTAAGAAAAAATGGACACGCAATCTCTAAAAAATAAAGATAAAATGTACACAAAAAATTGATCGATTTTTTTAAAAAAAGCTTCAAAGCAGAAAGGAATCCCTTACGAGAATTTATTTGTTAAATTTTCTTTCTATATTCCTCTTCGTTTGTGAGCTAAGCAATACAGTCAGACAAACTGACACAGGAATTCTTTTTTAATAATACAGATTTTCATTATCTAGAAATAAAGAACAAAAATAACTCGCTCAATTATATGACTTTGTGCAATTTTAAAATAAAATAAAACTATAAAATGTTATATTTATTTCTATTTCCATTAAAAAATAAAAATAATGCAATCATATCTTATTCATATTACGCAACATAACCTCCGTCACTTATGCATGTATGTGAAAGTAAAATCGATCTCAATTACATGTCATACTGTTTCAATTATTCATAGAATTGACATTTACATAGAAGCTGTATACCATTTGCTAATTTTATTACACACTTGTTGCTTTATTTATCATAAATTATTGTTTTTACCTTCATGAATTGACTATTGCCGTTGTCATTAGTAATTAAGGTTTTAATAAAGTATAAACAAAAAACAGAAAACTAACTAGGAAAAACCATGAAGGTAAAGATAACCAGGAGGTAGGTAAATAATTTAATAATAGTGATATTTCAACCTCATAATAGTACCTTAATAATTCATACAGGACTAATAATTATCAAAGCAAGCTTTACAACAAAATTTTAACAAGCAATAAATTATGTATAAAAATGAGCTAGTTTATGTAATGGTTCGTACATTTTAAATAAAAAAAAATTATTAAATAATTATAAACACAAATTTCGTAAAATATAAAATATATACTAAATAATGTAATCTGTGAAACTATATGTACAGCCAAAAACACTAATAAAAAAAGACTAATTCGCTTTTACACATTTAGAATTATATAAATATAGCTTTATCAAATAATTCAAAATAAACAGAAACACTGCGGAGGGAGCACCACACGACTTTCTACCGCGAATGTGCGAATTATTTATAGTAATGCTTCTGTGCAAATAAATCTAAGAATACGGCGTTATTTAACTTTTTAAAGCAAATTTACATCAACTTGGATCAAAATCACTACTGTTTGGGTATTTGTATAGATTTATCTAAGGCTTTTGATCTCGTTAATCACGTAATTTTGCTGCACAAATTAGAGCAATATGGCATTAATAGTGTTTCCCATAAGTGGTTCAGTTCATATCTTTCTGGCCGTAAACAGTGTGTTGAGATTGATAACTACCAATCCACCTATGAACCGGTTGATATTGGTGTGCCTCAAGGTTCAGTTTTAGGACCTACTTTATTTTTAATTTATATTAATGGTTTACTCACAGTTTTTGACAAAACAATTCATATAGTCTTATATGCTGATGATATCAATGTCATTTTAATTTCACCTATTCCATCAGAAGTAAATCGAAAAGCTGAATTATTCCTTGATCAAATAAAAAATTGGATGTCATTCAATAAATTAGTTATCAACATAGACAAGAGCAAATTTGTTTATTTCGGTAATAAAATGGCGAACTTTCACCCGTCTTCTGGCGTGAGCGATGGTTTTGAATCGGTGTCTTCTGTTAAGGTTCTGGGTCTCACTATAGAAAGCAACCTTGGTTGGAGTTTGCACATTAACGAATTGTGCCAAACTCTGTCAAAAACGTGTTATGCTCTAAGGCAACTGAAGCGGAGCTGTAGTGGGGATACCCTAAAAACAATCTATAGTTCAAATTTTCTATGTTGCATGCGGTATGGTGTTGTTCATTGGGGCGCATCGTCCGAAGCTCGTAGAATCTTTTTGATGCAGAAGCGAGCAATTCGAATTATATACAACATTAGTTATGGAAACTCCTGTACAGGCGTTTTTAATAATAACTCTCTTTTAACTTTTTATGATCTGTACATTCTTGAGGTACTTTGTTTAGTATATAAGTACAAACCTGAGTTTTCCATAGGTAATAGTACTCATTCCTATGATACTCGTAGTAATGATACTTGATGCCCACTCGCCACAGAAAAACCGCTTTTCAGAGGGGTTTGTATTTCATTGGTTGTAGATTTTATAATAAGCTGGCTGACTATATAAAAAATATTACATATTTTTTCCGTTTTAAACGTGAAGTACAGCAATACTTGCTGGCCATTTCCTGCTATGATGTAGATGATTTTTTTGATATTAGGTAATATTTTTCATATGACATGTTTCAAACTTGTACCTACTTTTTTGTTTTGTACTCGTTTCTTGAAATAAATATTATTATTATTATTATTATTATTGTTATTAATGGTTTAAATACTGCTATCTTCTTAATATATATTTGAGAATGCACAGTTTGCTAAAAAAAATTCGATAAGAAAAAAATGTTCCTTCTGAATTTTGAATTTTTTATTATACAAAAAGCAAATTGCAAATTCAGCTCTAAATACTTTTGTATTCCAAATAATTTGCGAGATATTTGCAAAAAACTGTTTTTCAATAAAAGTAAAAGTGTTACTTTTGGTTCATATTTTGAATTTCTCTATACAAAAATTGTCCTGACTCAAGGTTTAAATCCTTTTTACGTTGTTAATATATTGGCCTAGATGGCATAACTTACGTTATATAAGAGTGAGAGACCTGCTTCTGGTAGGAATTTCATATCTTTTGAGTACCTACTACTTTTGTGTTTCGATATGGTTTATACCTAGAAAATATAAAACAGTGATACTACTTATATCAATATAGCAGTATTTCGGACATTGCTCACAAATCCAAATTAACAAAACGTACATCTGAAAGTAGCTAACTTTCAAAATCATCATGCTAAAGCAGATCACTATGAAAACATAACTTCCATACTATTTTTATTGCTTGCGCGAGGTCTTGCCTAATGGTCATAAAACTCAATTTGATTACACTTAATGATTTTTCTTGACAAGTTCTTTGTTTTGAATAAGCATTATGTCAAATGTCAATATACAGGGCGAGTTTTTTATCTTGAGACAACGGAATATCTCTAAACCACTGCATCAAATCAAAAAAAGATCTTAATAAGATTTGTTATAATATAGGGGGCTCACTGAATGGTGCCAAACTAGATCCCCCACCTCACCCCTCCAGAGTGGGAGGGGGGACAACTTTGAAATCTTAAATAGGAATCCCCATTTTGTATTGCAGATTCCGATTCTACACCATCAAGTATGTACGTTTTGTTTGAAACTTTTTTTTCTATTCGTTACGGATTGCGGTGTAATCGCAAAAAACATGGTTGTGAATGTCTAGAGAAAATACACAAAAAAGAGAAGCAAGCAAACACGATTTTGTGTTTTTTTTATTTTAACATAAACTAACATTTCAAAAAGCCATGTGCTCGAAACTGTGCCCCTCCACTTCGAAACATTTATTTATTCGCAATTGGAATGCTATTCAACGATACAAAACCGTACTTTATTCAGTACATGATAAGTTACGAATCGAAAAAAAGTTTCAAACAAAAACCACATACTTGATGGCGTAGAATCCGAATCTGCAATAAAAAATAGGGGTTCCCATTTAAGATTTCAAAGTTGTGTGGGGTGAGGTGGGGGATCGAGTTCAGCATCATTCAGTGAGCCCCCTACATTATATCAAATCTTATTAAGATATTTTTTTGATTTGATGCAGTGGTTTTGAGATATTTCGTTGTCTCAAGATAAAAAAACTCACCCTGTATATAAATAAATAAAATATATTTATTTAAACGTTAAAATAGGTGCTAGCTTTACTATTTTTAACATATTTTCTATCCAATTTTCTACAACAATTTTTATTTAATTATATAAAGACGAACTCCAAGAGGAATATGTAACAACAATTGCATACTAAATTTTTAAGATCTCCAGATTTGACAATAATGCATACGTTTATTTATCCACTCAAGAAGTTCACTTTGAAGACATATTGCAGTGTTTCTTATTTATTATAAAGATTTTCGCTGTTTCAGCAGAAACGTTTGTAAATGTTTCTTACTAAAAATTAAAAGGAACGTATTTTGCATTTTTTTACACGAAAAATGTCACAAATCAAACCGTAAATACTTTTAGAATGCATAACTTGTGAGATATTTGCTTCGAATAGAGTAAAAGTACTACTTCAGGTTCGAATTTTGAAAAATCTTTTAAATTCTAATACTGTAAGTAAATATGGGCTAAATGAGAATGCGCAAATAATTGTTTTTCGTCAAAGCAAAAGCTTACTTTATGTAGGAGTCTATCAAATTCTCGTTGAGTGCTTTTGTATTTTTCAGAAATTCGATTAAGCTTTGTAGATGACCAGATATATATTGGTAAGATTTGATAATCATCGTTAAGTAAATTACTAATTCCAGTCTACCTAGATCTTGAGTGGAAGTTTGGTATTGGTAGCCTTAACTATTTAGCCGATATCACATGCAGGCAGACAGGCTACTTTTTTATTGATAGAGAACGTCGAACAGTCCTGCAAAAATCTAGAGCTCGAAAATATTCATCATCCAGCATAACAAAATAAAAGAAATGTAAGTACATATGCTTCACAAAATTATTATATATAGGTAAAACACATACCAAAATTATGAAGGCTAAAAAAATATTTATAATTCTTGTCATTTACTTGAAACTGTGTTGGTTGATTTTAACCTTCATTCTTAATGTAGTTTGTTTACAAATTACTAATTGTTATTTTCTTCTGCAAATGAATGTCACTGCTTGGTCCTACCCACGAATTTCCGTAGAACTTTTATTTCTTGTCTTATTCAGTCGTCCTTTAGAATTTACACCTTTTTTTGTCTTGGTAAATACTTTTAAGATAAACGCTACATACAAAAATAATTACTTATATTATTAAAAAGGTAAAAGTACAGCAATACAATAAACATTTTTTACAAAAAATAATGAGCGTAAGTAATACATTGAAAATAATTAAAATATACATCTTTTTATTAAAGAGGAAGCAAGAAGGAAATCTATTAAAACCTCTCAAGAAATTTAATACATTAGATAAAAGCAAAAAGGAATCAGATTTCATTAAGACGCTAAAACATTATATTTTTTTCTTAGGAGACGGTAAAAAATTATATTTTTTTCTTGGCGCGAAAGGTCACGATGAATTAAACCCCACAAAATGGTAACGGCGAAAAAGAAATTACAAACACGTAGGCAGATCAATAAAATTAAGATGAATTACTCTGTTGCGGATACTTCGGATGAAAGTATCTTCCACTCATTATTAGTAGTAGAAGTAATATTAAATATCGTCTTTGTTACCTTGAATTGGTCTGGCTTTTAAGCATCGCTGATTGTCAGAATTAATTATCGAAAATTTACGAGCAGAAAACAATTGTATATCTTTTGATGTAGTGTGCTTTACAAATTATGAATAACATTGTATATGGATACCTATTTAACCTTCGGATGCCCAGCCTATTTTTTGTTACATTGACTACCAAGTTGGGGTCAAATTTTACCCCACTTACTTTGTGAAAATTATTCATATAGGTCAAAAAAATGTACTTGAACAACTTAACTAAACTTTATTAAACATATTTCTAATTACATAAGTAAGGTATTGTCGGGTAATAAGGCCTACCTAAGAGTTATTTAATCTTATGAGAACAAGGAACAAAATATAATAAAATATTTTTGAAAAACTAAAAATATATTCAGTTTGTTTAAAATACATATCAAAATAAATATTAAAAAAAAATTTTTTTTCTAATAATACTGTTTTTAAAAAACTTGATTTTGGGTCTTATTATCTGCACAACATGTAATAACGCCCGCAATATAAAAGTAAAGCCAACACATGTCTCGTGTACCCAACTGTTACAGTTAACACATTGACGCATATCTGCCACAAAATTTTCCTTGCATACTGCACAAAACCACCTTTCTGCTTCACAGTGGGAAATCGCTGCTCCAGTCGAAGTAGAGGGATGTGGTTTATCAGATTTGTTCTGCTTAGTAGTTATCATCTTCTCTCCAAACACATTTCTTTTTCCGGACTTATTTGTTTTGTTTAGTTTTTACTTCTGGAGTTACCAAAACCTCTGTGAATGTCTTAAGTTGTTGTTCAGTTTTTTTGTTTATTAAGGAAGTGAATGGTTGCTCATATTCTGAATCCCATTCTCTGTCTTTGGTTTCATTATTTGGTTCTGTGTGACTGGATAAACTTGAAGCATATGCATGTTCCGGAATAGCGTTTTTGTTGAAAGGATAAATCCCTGTAGCTCTAAATCCATTCATTATGTTGCTTATTGTCATTGATCGCCCCCAGACTGGTGTGAAAAATCCGAAAATCTTTGTTTGTTCAAACGTCTGTCTGGATATGTTTCCCAGTAATGTAGAAGTTCTTCATCCCAATAATGTTCAAAAGGTCTGAAGACGGATTTATCCATAGGTTGCAATTCGTGAGTCGTATTGCTGGGTAAACACAACAAATGTATGCCTAGGTCTTCAGCTTTTTCGGCAATACTTACATCTAAGTGGCAAGGAGCTCCATCAAAGATTAAAATTACTGGAGGAGTTGACATAAATTTTGAAAAATGTTCAAGCCATTTAACAAACACTTCATGTGTCATGCTTCCCTTTAGTGTCATTTGTACAATAGACCCTGGAGGTAATCCATCTGAAAATGTTGGCTTTATCCGTTGCCCTTTGAATACAATCATGGGAAGAATAGCATGTCCCATTGCATTCGCACATGCCACGATGGACACATTTTCAGCATGCTCGTGTGCTACTAAATGAACCCTCTTCGCTCCTCTTTGGGCTAGAACAATTTGTTGATGATGAAGGGTAAGGCGACACCATTTCTCATCCATATTATAGATTTTGTGAAGACTTTGCTTTAAACCAGTTTTTCCAATAGCGCATCTAATTTTATAAAATAATCTTCTACGATTGCTTTATTGAGCTTTTGAGCTCGGGCGGGGTTCATAGGTTTTGCTTTCCTGTTAGAATTATTTTTATGTCTGTTCATGAATGAACGATATAATTCTCTCCCGGCCAATTTTTGGTTATCACTAAAGCGGTTAGGAATTTTATATTTCGTAACAAAAGAGTAGACACTTCTGCGAACTGTTTTAGGAGTTAGTGGAAATCCTCTTTCAGCAAATTTTATTATTTTACGTTCCAGTTGTTCCCCAGCTTTTGCGTCTAATATTGGTTTTCTCCCCAAACATCGAGAGGTTATTCCAGATTTAATGTGGTTTCGTATTGTTCGGCGAGGAATTCCACAATGTTCTTCTACATATCCTTGAGATTTGCCTTGTGTTATAAAATTCAGCGCTTCTTCCATCATTTCTTCCGTCCAGTTAGCGCGGATTCCACGGCATTTTTTCCCATTTTGTCTATAACATCAAATATAAGAAAAAATAACTGCCAGAAAATAAGGCCCAGTCATCATTGCAGGAAATAAGGCCCGGACCTTATTTGCTGCTTTGATGTCGGAATGAATTATAGGTAGGAACCGAGAAGCTTTTAGAAAAAACTGATAAATTTGTGACAACGTATTACTAATGATCATAAGAATACATACCTCAAAAGGTGGAAGACTAATGCCAAGAAGTTTTTGATAAAACTTGAATCTATTCTGGTAAAATCTTATAACTCAATACAACCACTGTCTAATACTTATTTTCACATTCGAAAATAAAGAAGCCGGTACTATAGAGAGCTGTTGAAACGTAATAAACTTCTGTAATGTCAACATCCCCTGGGTAGATGCCAGTAGTTGTATTACAGCTAACTATTTTGTAGAAAACTCATCGCTGGGCCTTATTACCCGATAATACCTTATATATTTAAAGGTTATCTGAACAATCTTTACAATTTTTTTCCATTTTTATAAGTACATGTTCTTTACAAAAAAAATAGATGCAGTATTCGCATTCGTCTAAATACTTTTTGTCACTGATCCGGGGGCAAGGCTTGCATCTTCCTCGTTTTTGATCATTTGCTTATTGCTTGATATCATGTGTACCTTTCATATTTTATGTCAATAACGACGCTGATTGACAGTTTTACGCTCTTATGGACTCTAACAAAACATTTTTCGGCACGTCTTTGGACATGAGGATAAGTTTTAGAAATAATCTTCTTGTGCAGCTTTTTCCTTTTTCATAGTCTGGAAATTTGATTTTATACAAAATGTATGCATTGATGGCAGCTATATCTACACAGTTTATAAATACTACAAATAGCCATCGTCTAGTGGATCTCTTACAAGCATATTTTTTCGCCATCTTCTCCATTGTATCCACAACTCCTTTACCACGATTGTAGTCCAATATTATGGTTGGTTTGTATAAGTAATGTTCATCTGAAATTTCGTTGTTAGAAGTACTACAACACGATTTTTCTTAGGAACGTAAGATGTCATGGTTACATTCTCAGTGAACAAAAACATACCTACTGGAATGTTCTTCTTTATTTCTATTTGGTAACATTTCCACAGCGCCCCCTAAATGGTACTAATTGTTCATTTATACACAAGTTGGGAGTTGGATTATAACTTTCTTTACAATTTCTTACGAAAATATCGAAAAGTTCTTGAATCGCAGTTAACTTGTTCACTTCGTACTGCTCTGGTTTCAAAATCGTCGAACTTTAGAAATCGTATTATTTCTTGATGGAAAAATTGGCCTTTGAAAAGTTGCATTATCAAACTCCCGCAACACCCAGCCAGAATCAGAAGACCAATAAATGCTCGCATTTCAACAGTGTCGACGTTTTTCCAATTTTTATTATTGTTTTTATAGAATAAGGCAGCTTTTCTGTTGGTGTCCCTTACCAATATGTCAATAATATTTTCTGATATAAACAAATCAAAAGCGTTGACAAAAGTTTCATTATTTTTACTTACATTTGTCAAACCCGACTTGGTTTATATCACGTTGAAAGAATGTCGCTTACTTGCACGTTTGGGCTGGGTAAACCATTTTGTACCATCACGAGATTCAATGCAGTCATCATTATTATCTTCTACAGCTTCAATTTCGTTGTAGTCATCCTTCTTAGGATATTCACTATTATCCACGAAAACCTTAACTTTTAAAAATCTGCTCTGTGCTGCTTTCATGTGGTCAAAATGGGATTGATAGATAAGATACCATACCAGTGAAGTACAACATAATTTCAATCTAATTTATGTGTGTCGAATATTTTGTTCGCGCCAGCCGCCATCTGATTTATATGTTCGACAAAAAGCAATCTAATGCGAATGATAAAATCCAGGTCGTTTATTGCGCGGCGCTGAAGTGGTGCCTCGTTCAGATAACTAGAATTATATTGCATCATTTCGTTTAGAGTAACTTATCATTTTACAAGGTGGTTCCTCCGGCACCACATTCAAACGATATCCAGGTTTTTTTGTAGCCTCAGGCAGTCATATGCGTTGTTGACTTTATAGAATATCTTGAGGTCGTCAGTAAAGAGAAGTTCCTTGGACAAATTCTATTGCTTTTACAATAATAAGAAACAACATAGGCCCCAGGTTAGATCCCCGCCGAACGCCTGATGCGATAGGATCTTGCAATATGCGACAAACTGCCTGCTATCGAACAAATAAGATTTAAAGAATTTAGCGCCGGAGACACTCCAGTAGCAGATGCCCTGTTTAGTAGAATGACATGATCAATTTGATTGAACGCCTTCTGAATGTCAGTATAGATACATCAACTTGACTTTTTTATACAAGTCCTACGAAACATGTTGCGTAAAGCACCATGTAGAACTGTGGAACTTTTCGCTATATAGAGGGGTATATGTCAGCGAGCGGGCACTGCACTGATGCCGGATGACATCCAGGATGTAATATCACAGAAGTGACAAAAGCCTCACTTGCATAATTCCGATATTTGTGCGCAAAATCAATCAAGGGCACATTTCAAAATGGCGTGTTTTGTTTTTGTTGTGTACTTGTATATTGTTGTATAAATATAACCTGTCTAAATTTTATAACTTATAAATAAAAATAATTTACTAAAGAATAATAAGTAAAGGTGCCAGTTAAATTGTTGTTGATATAAATAATGGAAACTGAACGAAAGAGGAAATCTGGCGTACGTAGATATTGTATTTATACTTGTAAAAATGTTCAGGAACAAAATATATTCTTCAGTTTCTTTTCGTTTCTTAAAGAAGAAAATCGGTAAGTTATAGCTATTGAGTAACAGTTAATTTGTAATAATTATAATTCAACAATTTTTGTCTACATTAAGTTGCAATACAGTTGCATTGTAATTTTAAAATATGTAACTTCATACATCTTCATTGAAGTAGAATAAATATAATAACCTGACATTATAATTTGAAATATTCCAAGAAATCTGTACATGATGATAACAATGTTTTACTTTAATTTCTCTAATAAGATATTTCGTAATTTAAATTTGTAAACTTATTATTATAATATATATATAATTTATTATTATCTACAAAAAATATATGATCTTATTTATCATTGTTATATATGTTTTGATAAGCTTTGCACTTATAATTGAAGTTGTTATTAAAGATGAAGCATCAAAATAAATACTTCTAATGTGGTTTTTATCTTTTTATATTAGTGAAGGAACCTCCTTCGAAAATAAGAATTTTAGAGCACATCGCTATCTCTCACAGATATGACCATATTGAAAAGAAATCAATTCAAACCTCACCGGTTAAGGAACTATCTACAGGTAATGTTTATTATAAAATATTGTTTTATAAGAACTAAGTATTATTTGAAATTTCAAAAGCATATTAATTTCAAAATGTATTTTAGAATGTGTGGAAACTATGAATGTTCCTAGCACAAGTGATATTGGATCCCAAAATTTAGCAGAACATGAACCACCTGTAGGTATGACAATTAATATTTACAATACAAATTATATTATGAGCAAAACATAAAATACATTTAGTTGTTTAACTAACGAATTCGAAGTCATTTTTGAACAAAAATTCAACACATATGTATTTAACCTAGTATAAAGTAGAGTAATTTAGAACTTTTCAGTTACACACATACAACTACTTTGTATTTAATGAAATGTATAATTTTTTAATTGTATTTTAGCAGTTATGGAAATTCCTACTACAAGTAATGTTGGGGTTCAAACAGAAAAAAATCTCTCTGCCCATGCACCCAGAAAGGAAATATTGAGAAAATCTCTAAAACAGCATCGAGTTGTAGCTACTAAATCTAAAATGAAATCCTGTCCCAGAAAGGAAATATTGAGAAAATCTCTAAAACAGCATCGAGTTGTAGCTACTAAATCTAAAATGAAATCCTGTCCTAAGCAGGAGAATTTACAATATTTTCTAGGGCTTTGTGACAGATATTTATTAACAGAACTGGCAACTGTTGTTAAATTTAATGCAGTTAATAAAAATAAGAATATTGCAATATTGTTTTTCAACTTTGAAGAGAATAAAAACATTTTCTAGAAATACCATGCAGGAAAGCAGACTATGTGCATCAGCAATGTGTTCCATTGAAATTGAAATTACTGACATCAAGACAAAACTTCAATGAATTAGTTATTAATCATTTTGCTAATCGTAAGGAACGGCGAATGGATTTTATTTTCAAACAAGTTAATTAAATAACATATTGAGTTTATGTTTTTGTATACACTTAATTTTTGATATTAAACACTCCCCGGTGCCCACCCGTCCCAAAAAATCACGGGCCGCCACTGGTTCCTGATATAGTTGCATAGTCATAGATAATGGCCTCAAATACTTCAGCAAAGTTGCACAAAATTAAAATTATTCTGGAGTTTGTTATATCATCCTGTTTCAACATGGCACAAACTAGTGATACAGCCGGAAATTCTGAATTTCTCAAAATAAGGCTAAATAAGTACTGGCAAATTCAACTAACACGCAGGCGCAGTTTCTAACAATAAAGCTAGAAACATTATGAACCACACTTAGAAACCATCCTTTGAATTTTCTAAACACGACAGCACTTCTTTCTCCACATTGACGTCAGCAATAAGCATGCTTGAAATTTTAATAGAGTCTATATTAAGATTAAGAACACAATATTTCACATGTTATGGTTGTGTTCTTTTTTAATAATATAATAATAATAAATCCAATTAATATTTCAAAACAAACTAATTACCATCAGTATAAATAGCATAATTTATAATAATAACTTTGTTACTTCCCTGTATCAATCGAATCAAAAAACTACGCTTAAGAATTTTCTCTTAAGTGGATACTATTACAATTTTGCATTTACATTCAGTGGAGGAGACTTCCATTCACGCTCTAGGAACGGTATTAGAGCCTTAGTGGAAATTTCATAATTAATACGGTAAGCGTATACGAACGGCGCCATTATTATTTACATAGCCGCACGTTCCCTTTAAAAATGCAACATCGTCCCTATAACCCCTGAATATTGGAGTTTCGGGAGCATTTTAGAAATTCCTGTTACACGTACGTCCCCTTTAAGCCGCCCATACTATAACAGTTTTGCGCTAACACGTTTTGGAGATGAAGTTGCTCGTTCTAATAAATGATGTTTCTATTACTCGAAAAGGATGTCATTGCTCCCAGAGTAGTCTTAAACGAGTTCGGCAGTCGCATATAGGAAACTATTGGGTTTCATTTTACATACATATGGCGAAGAAAACAATGTGTGAAATTTGCTGAGGGCAAAAACATATTCATATTGAGTTGAGAATATATACAAAGAAACGAACAAGAATATAAATAAGATATTAAATAAATAGTCAATATTTGACCTGAATATCAGTAATATTTGTAGTAAGTTATTAATGTTTAAGGAGATTCATATTTTTTTCGATGAAATTTTAATATTGAAATGATATGGTGGGTAGCATATAAATTGATCGTACCTGTTTTTTCTAATGAATTATGAAAAAAAGCCTTAAATATTTGATGTAATAACTGGGGTACGACAGAAATCTTGTAAGTAATTTAATTTTTTGATAAGTACCTCTAATCAATTATATTGTAAAACAGTCCGGGATAGCTAGAATTGGATTAATGAATTATTCACGCGTTCAGTGTACAAGGACATTTCAATTATTAGATATAAAACAATCACGAACGTTAAGAAGACATTGATAGGCATTTTAAATATAGTTTTTATGAAATAGAACAATCGCAAATCAATTGAATTCAACGGTTTTTACAAGGTGAGTCACATTTGGTGCATTTTATATAAAAAATATTTTTAATACTTGAAAAGTTTATATGTTAGAATATGGAATATGTTTATGACAAATTTGTTGCTGAATACTTCGCGTCAGTACATGAAAGTTATTGTATGATAACTTGCACATAGTTCTATGCATTCCACTGATGTAAACGTTGAATATTCAAGATTTTGATATGCATTTAGAGAAGTTATCATTCTTGGGGGATAATTTTTAAAGAATGGCCTTCTCAAAATGATACCACCTTTTTCGCAAAATGAATTTTTTACCCATTGAAGCTCCCAATACAAGAAGTTTCTTTTATTTGTTAACGGTACCTATAACGAAATATAGTAACGACTTAAATTCAAAAACTTTTGCAGTTCTTCATATTCTGGAATCGCCTAACAGCTGACGCTCTCGACACCATATTTAAATCTAAATCTTGTAGTGTTAGTCGCAAGAGTTTAAAGCTAAATCCGTGAAGTAGCTCTATACATTATAAGCAAGTAAAAAACAAAAAACACACTTGGTATTGTTTCACAAATAAATATAATTCAATACTCGATGTACATTTCGCCTTGCGGCATCGTCAGGAGTTCTCGAGAAACTAAAGTAAAATTTAATATATTGTAACTACCTACTTCTAACAAAAATGTAAATAAAAGAAGTAGGTAGTTACAATATATTAAATTTTATTTTAGTTTCTCGAGAACTCCTGACGATGCCGCAAGGCGAAATGTACATCGAGTGTTGAATTATATTTATTTGTGAAACAATACCAAGTGTGTTTTTTGTTTTTTACTTGCTTATATTTCGACATGTTTCACCAAGAGATTTCCATCACTTCATTTAATTATTTCTATACATTATGGTAAATATCATATTTTCATTTATTCCTAATTCCATCCTCATCTGCCAAATCCAAATAATGTCTGACAGTTAAGCGGCACTGGGGGGAAAATCTAGCCGTATTACAGTGGCGTGGTTTGGAAGTGTCAAGCAGAAGTGATATCACTAGCAGAGCAGAATATGTTAAAAGTAAGCAGAATGCTAGTAAAGAGAGTGATTGGTGGTATCAAGAATGCTAATAAACCCGCTAGGAGAGGATCAGAGATAAAACTTATTAGTGACAGCTGGATTTGGGCGTACCAAAAAGTATGACTACATCAAAAACTGTGTTTACAAAAAATATAGGTATTACTGACAATTCCCAGGAAAAATCATTGTAAGGAATGTATTGGCCAGCCATGTAACAATTGGTCTGAAGAATTATTACATATGAGCAGGGATTGGCTGCAAATCATGACCGATTGGTCATGCACCCATATCATCTCAATAAGATTGGCCTGTGTGATGCAAACCTTAAATGTAGACTCTTAAATAAGGAACCAGAAACATTCAGGCATATAGGAAATTATGAGCCACCAGATCACAGGATGCAACTCATTTTGGGACATTTCAACATCGATCCAAAGATACTCAAGAAACACCTGTAAAGACCTGTGCAGGAAACAAAAGTACTAGAGTGGATATCATATCACACAGGGTCAGCATAATAAGCCTTATTGGCTGTGATGCAAAATAGGTACGTAAGTCGTGCAGGCCTCGAGAAAACTCATTCTTAATTAGGTTTGTTAACCAGAGTTACATACCATCATTTTACGAATTGATGCGCATAATTTTTTTTTTACAAAATTTAAAATGTATTAGTTAACAGAGCGTTTGTAATATTAGGTTTCTGCCAGTAATGTAATTCTACATAGACAATTTTTACAACTATGCACATGTTCCTGGTAGGCAGAATTAAATGTTATTGTATTTTGAATTATAAAGTTACTGTCATTTATGACTAGCATTCATAACTGAAATTTCTATAATGAAGTAGTTAGTTTTATTTCAGAGTATCAATTTAAACTATGTAATTTAGGGCCGACTTCTGAAATGGAATCCTTTGGCATTTCAGTAAAGCAGTTATATGCATAAATTGAAACAATAATTTTCTTTCTTCTTATATTTTCAGCTGGAGATCTTTCAAAATAGAAAAAATATATTTTTATGTTATCGATGAATGTATTCCTTGATTACACATACATATTGCTGTAACTACAACATTGCTACAAAATGGTAAATTTCTTATTTAAGATGAGAAAGTAACATTGCCACACGTTGGGTACAGTCATAAATACATATATTTGGATGCTACACTGCTGATAAATGATAAAATATTGTAATAGTTTATTTATTAACTTGATCCTATGAGCATAAAATTTTTAATGTTCTTATGTTCTGATTCACCTCTTATTTAGTTTTTGCTTGGGATAAGGGCAAGAAATTAAACAAGATGTCTAAATCTCATATAAAAAAATATATTTACATTCAGAAATAACGATTGTTAATAACCTTGTCTTTTATAGATTTTTTTTCTATAATTAAAAAAAAAACATTTATATTCACTTTGCAGTTGTAATGTTTGTGAAATACTTATATATCTATGATGATAGCTGAATGAATATTCATCTTGTTCTTTTAAATTTTTAAAATATTATTGATTCTGGTTAATTAAAACATACATTCTCACATAGTGTTTCAGTAATCTAGAATCTTGCAAAGTGAATGCTTTGAAATTGGTTCATACTAATCGCTAGCTGTAAACATTCTCACATTGTACCTCTAGCTGCATAGCATTTGCAACGATCTACTAAAGGCAAATATTCTCACATAGTATCTTCAGCATGTTTAGCACCATTAACTGTTCTTTTTATTATTTCATGAAAGATTAAATATATTTATTAAACAGGAGAATATTCATCTGATATCCAATACATTGAATTATTTTTATCTCATAACTTACTTCATTTCATCGTACATTTTATCAAATTCTATCTTATTTACATCCTCCATCTTAAAATTAATGATAGGAAAAGAAAATTAACTGAATAAATTTGTTTTTAAAAGAAACTAAATTAAAATTGAACTCTAATCTATCCCCAATATTGCCTTATGAAACGTGTTTCAAAGTCTTTGAAGTTCATTACTTCATCTATAATCATGTCATACCACTGACGTGGATAGTCCTTCAAACAACCCCTTATAAAGTGCAATCTCGATATCTCATCAGATATGCCCGTCATATAAGTTTTAATGGTCCTCATAAATGTCATTGGATTGTCTTTGTAATATCCTGAGAATGTTGGTATATTTTCAACGCTACCTGGTATTTGTGACAAAGATACACTAGGTATATTGACTCCATGTATTACTTTGTCCTTCAGTTGCTTAGTGGTATTTTCAAAAGTTAAAGTCTTGTCTTGTAACCTCAACATTGTGTAGGTACAAGCACTATATTTAATTTTACAATCTTCCACTTTATATAAAAGTTGTTGAATTTGTTCCTTATTTTCTACATCATTACCTACTACCTTAGCTTCAAGAGAGTTTATTTTCTCTTCAACTTTGTTGAAACTAACTTGCGTTTTAGCAGCTCTTTCGTTTTTTTCTTTGATTAAGAATTTACCTTTATTTTCACATTTCGCTGCATTATTGTTTATCTCTTCGTTTAAAGCTAGTACTGGTTGCTCTAGTTTTAATTCTAGTTTGGAATTTAATTCTAAATATGAATAACCTTGTCTTTTATAGATTTTTGTTCTATAATTAAACAAACCATTTATACTCATTTTAGAGTTATAATGTTTGTGAAATACTTATATATTTATGATGACAGCTGAATGAATATTCATCTTGTTCTTTTAAATTTTTAAAATATTATTGATTCTGGTTAATTTTTTTTATTAATACGATGCCGTCACTATTTTACCAAAACATACATTCTCACATAGTGCTTCAGTAAACTAGAATCTTGCAACGTGAATGCTTTGAAATTGGTTCATACTAATCGCTAGCTGTAAACATTCTCACATTTTACCTCTAGCTGCTTATCATTTGCCCATCAAAAACATCCCCACTTATTCGTATTAATTTATTTGAATTAAAGAATTAAGTGATTATTTGATACTTAATGATGCCCAACGATCTACTAAAGGCAAATATTCTCACATAGTACCTTGTTTAGCACCATACCAACAATTTATACATCTTGACAACAGAATTGTCCTTAAATGTTGGGTACCTATTGTACTTGCAAGTATCTATTTTTAACTAATACCATAATTTTTTTTATAAATAAAATTAATATTCTTTTTTCTTAGTAACTAAACAAATTCTCAAGATTATTATTTTCGATAATGTGAAGGTCACAGCAATATGTCGATCGAATGCTACTTTTCCTCTACAAATATGAACAAATTATAAAGTACTAATTCATCTGCTGTAGCAGCGATTTTTAGACACATGATATTTATTAGAAAAATGCTTTGCCATTGTGAACCGAATTAATGTTCGACTTCGAAATACTTGACTCTCTTCAACTTGATGTATGGTTTTGCAATCGCATTTCTATATATAATTTTACTGGTACATATAGAAACGTGTGCATGTCGTAGCGTTTAATTTGTCCACCTGGTATACATACTTTTGATACTACTAATTTTTTATATTGGTAGTAAATTTGAATTTATAGAACATGGGTGTACGGATTTGGCTAGATTGTTTTTGAAAGAACGAGCTGCTGTGGTTCGCAATAATCGTTCTTTTTGGTTGTGGTGTTCATAGTGAACACATGTGTGTACGTTCAAGAAATAGAGTGATCGGGAGTGTCTATGCATATTAAATTCAATATAACAAGCATAAGTGATTTTTAATTAAGAGATCTATCATTTTTGTATCGCAAATTTATACATTAATATCGATAACAATAGTTTGGAAGCATCCGGTCTATAATTGAGGTATGTAGCTACTACTTTACTATTAAACTTGTTTGCTAATATATTGTTGAACTTTCTACAGCCATTTCTAATATTGAAATATTTTCAACACAAATATTTGTAAGTCACCTACAACAGAATTATATATATATATATATATTATATATATAGGTTTTTTTTGTAAAGGAAATTATTACAACGTCTAAAAGAAAGTGGTAGCCGCATATGTCTTGGAGATTTCGAGTAGCTGTTTGTTCGAACGCCGCGATTTGATTTCCGCATGCTCAAGATGTTAAGCCAGTGGCGGCCCGTGATTTTTTGGGACGGAAGGGAACCGGGGGTCTGAGTGTTTAATATCAAAAATTAAGTACATACAAAAAACAAACTCAATATGCTATTTAATTAACTGGTTTGAAAATAAAATCCATCCGCCGTTCCTTACGATCAGCAAAATGATTAATAACCATTCATTGAAGTTTGGTGTTGATGTCAGTAATTGTTTTTCAATGGAACACATTGCTAAGGCACATAGTCTGCTTTCCTGCATGGTATTTCTAGAAAATATTTTTATTCTCTTCAAAGTAGAAAAAAGACCGTTCACTTGATTTTTTCTATTTTGCATGCCCCCAGAGATTCGCAAAATAGCAGAAGACAATTTACAAAATCTTTTGCCAAGATAGTCTCGACATATTATCAAAAACAAACTTTTATAACAGTTGTACTATTCAACCTTGGAAGTAAATTAGAATAGTAGCATCAGAAACCTTATCATCCAACTCTGCTTAACAATTTATATTATCAATTAGTAAATAAAGTGTTAGCATGTGTGCTTTTTATTCTTTGTACAACTTCTGTTGCACATGTTTGTTACATTAAAGGCTTACATTTTGACATTTAAATATAATTTGGTTCCATTTTTTTTTGTTACCAACGTCAAAACAACAAAATTAGCGTGCGATAAAGAAATACTTTTGAAACCAAAACGGATGTCGTAAAGTGAACTTTATAGCACCGAAATAGAAAAAAGCATTTTGCACATTACACCCACACAACCAGTCTGATAAACTGTAAGAGCTTCTGTTGAATTTTCGCGCCACGGTTTTATTAGTTTTCTAATTGTGATCTTCTAGTTTAATCAATAAATCTGGTCTAGGGAGACCTAGATTTTTTAATTCTGTCTTAATGTTACTAACGCAATTCATAGTTGCATTTGCACCGATAGAAATTACAACATACCCTCACCGCTGTATATTACATACTGGACCACCACTCGGACCCGGCACCATAGAGTAGTGCCCCGCCGCCTACATATATACGCGCGCTACCCCGCGCCAGTTTCATGGCTCGATTTCTAATGCAGACGGGGCAGTCGCGCGAGATGCCCAGGAGCCTACGTCAGACTGCGATTTTTAAATGCGCTGAAAAGACAGACTGTTACTTCCGAAAACATATTATTTGTTATCAAACAAATCAGAAAAATTACATACAAATTAGGTATTTATAATTAATTTATCTGTTAAAAGTTTGTTACGGGGCAATTTGTCACGGGGGGGGGGGGGGGGCGTTGCCCTCCCTGCAGCAGCCGCCACTGCGTTAAACAGTAGAAATTTGACAAAACCGGACAAAACAGTTAAGTGATTTACATAGATGCGGATAATAAGTAGTTCTCAATTTTTAGTGACAAGTTTTGTCTATTTATTTTATGCCTTGAAAGATTTTAATTTTTATAGAAAACCAAAATAGTGCGAATTAGAAGTTAAACGAGTTAAAATTATATTTAAATAGTGCTAAATGTGTTTTGATAGAGAGCAAGAAAGTCTTGTTCACGAATTTGTGTTCGCTTTCTTAATTTACACAACATTATTCTTATCATTTCAAACCATTTATTTTATTTTTTATTTCTGCTTATGTAATAATTTACTTTGGTATCAAACATCAATGTAAATTTTCATATGTAACTTTACTAACGTAACTTTACTAACGTAATTTAATATTTTATTATATTTATTTTGCACATTTATTTTCGTATTTTATTTTTACTTTGGGGAATTGGTACTTGTTCCCATGTGTCCTTAAAGGTGCCTGGCTCCCTTTAGCCTACATAAGTTTATTCCAAATGTGAACAATCAAATACATCAATTTTATTCTGATATTGCTTCCGATGAAAATAAATATTTTTATGAAAACTGTAGTCGGAAGTGCATTTAAAATTGTCAAAATTATATGTATACATATATTGTCAATATAAATATAAATGTACAATTAATCAAATAGCATTAATTAGCGATTAATTATTAGTTTTGATGCAATATTCATTTCTTGCTCAGAAAGGTTATATATACATTTTATATGCGAAAGTTTCTAGCGTCATTCGTGCTATATATACTTTACATCAATTCATTCCAATTTGTTATAAATAAAACATTTATAGGCAGTATTTATAAAAAAATAAAATAAATTCAAAAGAGATGGAGAACAGTCTCTATTATACTTCATAATTTAAATCGAATTGTGCAGGTGTTACTTGTTTACAACAACGATTTACATTTTAATTGTATATATCTGGTCTCATAGCAGTGATTCCAGTGAAGAATAAAATATCTGATGGTTTTATAGACTTTGATACGTTTTAAACAACTAATAGCAGAAATTCGAATCGCTGTGCGTAGCTAATATATTTTTATGATGGATATAAATGCATAAAAGAAAATATTCTAACCGCTTTATGTGACTGTTTCAGACGAAAACCAATTCTGCGGTAGTGGAAAAGCTGCTAGTATCGCATTCCTATGCTTTTATATACATGTGGTAAAAATATATATAATTTGTCAGATATACATGATATTTCCCTATTCACAAATGTAAATATTCAATTATTATCCATGTGTTTATAGTGAAAATGTGATTAAACAGAGAATTATTTAAATTTTGTATCATCTCTTCAATAGACGACCATTTTTACTTTCTTATATGTAGTATAAGAAAATACATATTGTGACAACGAGAATTTTTAACCCCGAGATTTTTGCAGATGTGATTTTTAAAAAATATTTCTCTGTGGATGTCTGGCCTGTCTATATGTGATTGCGCTCAAACGGCTGAGACTAACCCGAATTTTGCTTATATTTCAACTACTAGCTTTAAACAAATTTATACAGAATTTAAATGTGCTCAAAAGTGAATATGAGAAAAATTTTATTAAAAAAGTTTTTCAAAATTCCTACCGGAAATTTTTTTCTTCTATCAAAAAATAGTTTTTAACAAATATCTCGGTAATTATGCATTCTACAGATATTTATTAAGAGAATAGACCTAATTAGAATAAAATTTTGAATAATTTTTATATAAAAAGAATAAATTATCAAAATTCGGACCTGAAGTAACAAATCTATGCACAGATATTTTTTTAAGAAGATATATAAGTATTTAAAAACTTAATTCAGAACAACCTTTGTATAATTTGAAACGCACATACGTACAAGTGGTGTAAGAAATACAAGAGTCTAGATGTGTTATACTGAAAAATTTTTGCTTGCTAAATATATTGTCGTAGTTCGTTATATTTACTCCTAGTGGAGAATAGGTATCCTTGGAAATAATTATGTTACATGCATATGATTAACTAATCTTCGGCACTTTGGAAGGAGAAATATATTGAGAATTGAATCTATTCACACACTATGTTTTGTACATCAACTATATAAGAGTGATCTGGATAAGATATAATTGTTATTACATCCATTTAGTAATTTTTCAGAAGACAAAGAAAAGAATAGAAAAAAAGATAACTACCACAATTCTCCATCCATAAAAGGTTTATTTATTATATACATATATATTTTTTTCCGTAACCATATTGTAATGCTAGATCTTATGTGATGACTTAAAATATCAAGAATTCGTCAAACTAAATCTGAAAATCAGCAACATCAAGATTTTTAACAAGTAATGTGTTTCTTTAACTAAATGTACATTTCGTGTGCACTGCAGATGTCATCAATTGACATAGAATACTTTGGTATTATATCTTCAACAATAAAAAAAAACATAGAAATATGTACAAACTCCCTAGTTAAAATAAAACATTTAATATAAAAAAAATGTTATGTCGTTTAAGATTAGTTTCGAACTCCTAATTTTGGTCAGATTTTCCAATTAAGATATCAAGCCAATGTAAATTCCACTCTTTTTGCTTTCTTATACGTAGTGTAAGGAAGTATTGTGATGATGAAAATTTTCGACCTCGAGATTTTTGCAGATGTCCACGTTTTGATGTCCCCTGATACCGAAAAAGTGGTTTTTAAAAAATGTCTCTCTCTCTCTCTCTCTGTGTGTGTGTGTGTGTGACCACGATAGCGGTCAAACCGCTATAGGTATCAATTCCAAATTTTATATTTACGAATATAATCTCCTTCATGAGATCTGATTAGATTTTCAGTAAAATCGGCAGACCGGAAGTTCAGTGAAAAAATCGAATTTTGCCAATTTTATTGCAAAAGTTTTTCCTACCGGAAGTAGGCCCTTTACTGTTATCGAAAATCAGCTTTTTGCGAATATCACGCAAGTCATGCTTTTTAGACAGGTACGTAACGAGTATAAAAGAATTTAGAACTTAATTTTCAATACCATTTGTATAAAAACAATTTCAAAATTCGGACCACAAGTAACACTTTTACTCTTATCGAATAGCGATTTTTGCAAATATTTATTTCGTAAATTATGCATTTTGTATATATATATCAAGAGTACAAAAGCATTTAGAGTTGGATTTGAAATATTTTTTTGTATAAATAAAATTTCAAAATTCGGACAGGAAGTAACACTTTTACTCTTATGGAATAGCGATTTTTGCAAATATTTCGTAAAATATCCATTCTATATATATTTGTCAAGAATACAAAAGTATTTAAAGTTTGATTTGAAATATTTTTTGAATAAATGAAATTTCAAAATTCCGACCGGAAGTAACAAGTGTCTTTTTATGAAAAATAAATTTGTAATTAACTTTGTCTTTGTCTGAATTTATAGCGGATAGTAGATTAAGATGCCAATATTCAGTAACGAAGAAAATTTTATACCTTATATTCTTTTCTTTTAGTGTTTCATGTTACTATTAATTTTTTGTATGCATCAATCGAATGACAAACAGTCAAATAGGTTATGTTTTGATTACAAAGAATGTCAGATAATGAACCGGATGATTTGGCAACCACAAAATCAATTGCCATAAGACCTGTACTGTATAATGGGGTTGAGACGGACTATAGAACAACTAGCCATATTCGTAATATTAACGCTAACTGTGACATGGTGTCAAAATGAACCTAATTAAATTTGAATTAGCAACATGACGAAAACAACGATCGATTTGCGGTAAAATCACCTGTACTAAATTCTGGAACTGCCGCTAAATTTTACATCAGTTGGGATAATGGAGACACCACGTCATTAACATATGGTTATAATAGCAACTATTGACAATGTTTCATAGTTCTGGAAAAAAAAATTGATTTTCGGGTATGGTAACAATTTCAAAGTGTTTAATGCAATAACCCAATTTATAACGTGCATTGGCAGATATGAAATCTTCACCGTACATATAGGTAGAAAAGTATTATATAATATAGATTTACATAATGCTTTTCTACGTATATGTATGGTGAAGAATAAAAAATCTTTACCATGCCAATTTATTATATGTATTTTGAAATAGCAATAAGCATTTTCATATAATTGTATATATAAAATTACTTAACACAATCATTAACGTCTGCAAATTAATAAATCTCTACAGAAATGGAAAACATGCAACGTTAATTGATTAAGTTTAACGAAAAGTTAAATTATGCCTTGTTTTTTTTAAATTGCTCAATTTAAATGAATGGCAATGTATACGTATGCGTCCTAAATTTCAATATGTTACTTGTTACGTATGTCAGCTTGCGAGCGAGAAAAGGAAAGGATCTTTTAACAAATAGCTTTTACCCGGCGAGTGTAAAATATCGAGGTTGTCTGCAGTGTTTTGATCTTTGTCGAATTTATGAATGGTTATCCATCCCTCCATTCAACCGTCCATTCATGGCGTTCGAGAAGAGATAGTTCTGGTTTTAAAACCTGTGCTCCCAAGCGAAGACAAACTTTTTTTTCCCTTTCCCCGTCCTTTTTGCGGACCACTTCTTCTCCGATCTTCGGTTACTTAGAGTTTCGTTTTATTTACGTCTCAATTCGGAATCCCGACGAAATTGCATTAGTTGGATTCGCAAGTGATGTTTTTAACTATCGATTGTTTCAATAAGACAGTCAGCCATATCTTCTCGAACAAGCAACAGCTTGTAGTCCAGGACGAAGGAACTGCATTCGAATCTGTCTGAAATTAATTTAAATTTATAATGTCTCCTGGGAGAGGATGATGTGTCACGTATTTATGGGGATGAGGTGGGTCTCTCTTAGAAAATGTCTGCTTAAATAATTTATGGGCAGCTACAAGATTATAAGAGTGGCTGTTATTCATAGATTATTACTAATAATAATTATTATTAACCAAGGTGTAATGTGTTTTGACGATTGTTATCATATAAAAGACGAATAATATGTGAAATATTCATGTGGCAAAAAAAAAGAAATTGCATACATTTATGAAGTGAGTGGTAAAAAAATTTAGAAGTTTACGAAAACAAGCGATGATCAAAAAGTTTTTGCTGTTAAGCTTGAAAAGCAGACAACTTATTAAGATAGACTGAGCCTGCTCCCTTTGGCTGATCCTGTTATGACATAACGATTAATTTCTTGTTATATTTTGTTTTTAAGTCAGTCAAGTTTTTTATTATAAAACAAAACAAAAACAAAGCAACTTTGACAAAAAATCGTCACTAAAATTTTATTTTACAGTTTGATGTTAAGATAGTTCTTCTCCAAATTTCTTCTGTAAAACTAATCATAAATCTTTCCATGGTTATAAATAAAGCCAAAATACTATATAATTCTGAAACGAAAATAATAGAATTTCATAAAATGATGATGAAATCATAGTTTGTATTGATAACATCATAAAATTAATTTATTATTACCAAATAATAATATTAATAATAATATTTATTTCAATAAACGAGTACAAAACAAAAAAGTAGGTACAAGTTTGAAACATGTCATGTGATAAATATTACCTAATATCTAAAAAATCATCTACATCATAGCAGGAAATGGCCAGCAAGTATTGCTGTACTTCACGCTTAAAACGGAAAAAATTTGTAATAGTTTTTATATAGTTGCTTATTATAAAATTTACAACCAATGAATTACAAACCCTTCTGAAAAGCCGCTTTTCTGTGGCGAGTAGGCAGCAAGTAATCATTACTACGAGTATCATAGGAATGAGTTCTATTACCTATGGAAAGCTCAGGCTTGTACTTATATACAAAACAAAGTACCTCAAGAATGTACAGATCATAAAAAGTTAAAAGAGAGTTATTCTTAAAAACGTCTCTACAGGAGTTTCCATAACTAATGTTGTATATACCTACATAATTCGAATTGCTCGCTTCTGCATCAAAAAGATTCTACGAGCTTCGGACGATGCGCCCCAATGAACAACACCATACCGCATGCAAGATAGAAAATTTGCGCTATAGAATGTTTTTAGGGTATCCCCACTACAGCTCCGCTTCAGTTGCCTTAGAGCATAACACGTTTTTGACAGAGTTTGGCACAATTCGTTAATGTGCAAACTCCAACAAAGGCTGCTTTCTATCGTGAGACCCAGAACCTTAACAGAAGATACCGATTCAAAACCATCGCCCACGCCAGAAGACGGGTGAAAGTTCGCCATTTTATTACCGAAATAAACAAATTTGCACTTGTCTATGTTGATAACTAATTTATTGAATGACATCCAATTTTTGATTTGATCAAGGAATAATTCAGCTTTTCGATTTACTTCTGATGGAATAGGTGAACTTAAAATGACATTGATATCATCAGCATACAAGACTATATGAAATGTTTTGTCAAAAACTGTGAACATTAATATAAATTAAAAATAAAGTAGGTCCTAAAACTGAACCTTGAGGCACACCAATATCAACCGGTTCATAGGAGGATTGGTAGTTATCAATCTCAACACACTGTTTACGGCCAGAAAGATATGAACTGAACCACTTAAGGGAAACACCATTAACGCCAAATTGCTCTAATTTGTGCAGCAAAATTTCGTGATTAACGAGATCAAAAGCCTTAGATAAATCTATACAAATACCCAAACAGTAGTGGTTTTGATCCAAGTTGATGTAAATTTGCTTTAAAAAGTTAAATAACGCCGTATTCGTAGATTTATTTGCACAGAAGCCGTGTTGATTAGAATGCAGTAAGTTAAAACTGTTAAAAAAGTTATTTAACTTTTTGTTCATGAGTTTTTCGTATATTTTAGAAAAAACAGATAGTAAACTAATGGGACGGTAGTTCGATATTACATCAACATCACCTTTCTTAAATAGTGGCTTCACAATTGCCAGTTTCAATGCAGAAGGGAAAATGCCTTTGCTGAAAGAAAAATTAATGAGGTAGGCTAACACTGAACTAATACATGATAATGAGTGTTTAACAACAAAACTAGATATATTGTCATGACCAGTCGAAAAAGACGACCTCACGTCAGCCATGGCACTCTCAATATCACTCTCAGTAATTGGCGACGTAAGAAAAGACGGTGAAGTCGATGGTGTCCTTATGGAGTCGCTAATATTAGTCAAATCCATACTAGAGAGTTTATCATTTGTTTTATCATTTAATAATTTGTAGGGAAGTGAAAGAAAATGATCATTAAACTTACTACACAATTCAGATTTATTGGAGAGACTGTGGGGCAAAGTTGAACGTCTGTCAGATTTGGTTGTTGTTGTTTTTTTTAGATTTATTATCAGCTGAATTTATCAGTAAATCGTTGATCTGCAATCGCTTATTGTTTAAAAAATCCTAGTAGATCCTGTCAAAGCTTTTATATTCAGATTTAAACTGCGGATATTGTGTACTAATATCTTTTAAAAATAATAAAGTGTTCTTCATTGCGATCACATCCCAAGATATCCACACATTACCACAACCCCCATGCCCGCTCGGTTTATACCGCTGCATGGGAAAACAAACGTCATAATAATAACTGAAAAATATTTGCGAGCAATTCATCTTTCAACATTTTCTAAAGTCTAATACTAATGATAGATGTCAGAGTAAATTTTCATTATTTTCAGCTCACAGTGTATATGAGGGATGTCATTTAAATTTTGCATATAGAGCTGGAATAATAAAATAGATAGCTTTTAAAACCTTTATTGTTTTTCGACGTATTTTCCATGGTAATTAATGCATTTCTGCATCCGCTCGAACCAACTTTGGAAGCAGTTATTCCACTCGTTTGTTCGCACAGTCAAAACTGCATTTTTGAAGGCAAAGACGGCTCCCTCTGGCGACTGGAGCATTTGCCCAAACAGTCCGACCTTGATTTTCGGAAAGGTAGAGAAATCGTTGGGACTTAGTTCGGGACTGTACGGAGAATGGTCTAAACCAATTCTACGTCTTGTTGTGTTAAAAATGTAATTATTTTGGGGGTTGCGTGCGAACTTGCATTATCTTGGTGGAGGATGATTCGTCATTGGGGTTGGTAAATTCGTAGCTCAGCGATGACTTGCGGCAAAAAATGGTTGCATACAAATCGGCAGTAATAGTTTTTTGAGCTTGTGGAGGAATTGTTGCTACATGACCTACTTTCGAGGCAAATTACTTTTGTCGGCTTTTCGTCATCTTGGCACACCCAAACAGACGACCGGCGTTTATTTTCTGCCTCGTATGAGTAAATCCAAGATTCATCACCATTGACAATGTTGTACACGTTTTTAGAGTTTCCAGCGTTGACGCGGTCAAGGGTTTTTTGACACATTAGATGCTCTCTGTTCTTCTGTCAACAGATGCGGTATCCAACGGTATCCCTATATGTCACATGTCGATCTTCGTTGATGAGCTTTCACGCAGCATCGAGGTTTTCCTGTGTGATTGCCGTTTTGCCTGCTCTTAGACCATCGCTAAGACTAATGCGTCCACATTTGAATTCTCCATACCAATGAGAATTATTTGACTGATGTGGTGCTTTATGGTTGAAAACAGAAACCAACTCGGCCAGGCATTCTTGTTGAGATAATTGTCTTCGAAGATTATAAAAAAATATTCTCGGTTTAATTTCATTTTTCAACTACTTTGTCAACTTTCACAGTTCGTTGAAGCTACAACACTACACTGTAAAAAAATTTTAGGAAAATTACACAAATATTTACGTAAAAGTTACACGAAGAAACGTGTAACTGCTCAAATGTGTTATTTTCATGAAAAGCAGATGCAAATATGCACATTCGATAGTAAAATTACGTCTATACTTTACTATTTTTTTGTAAAAAAAAATATGAAAACGTATGTAATATTACGAATGCCTACGTAAAATATATATAAATCATTATGTAAAAATGTAAACGTCAAATGGAATATCACAAATTAACTTCATTAAATTACACACTAGTGTGCAATTTTACATAGTGATGTAATTTTACGTGATAATCCATGTGAAATAGTTTACTATTATAGTATGTGTAATTTTACACAAAATTTTTTTAGTGTGCCTTATCGTACTAAAACTTTGGATTTAGGATAACTAAAGATGGAGGTTAATTTTTATTACTGACATTTGATTAAGAGGGGCATTTACTAAGAAATAGAACCTTATGCAACCTATACTACTCGCGGGACGGGTAGACGCAAGGGGGTGTGAGTAGGTGGAGGTAGACGATATTCGGTTCTGTCACAGCGCTTCGGTTTTATTCACAGATTCTGTCGTAGATAAAGGAATACTATAGATGGGAAACATAATGTATAAAGAATGAGTATATACGGAACTGTTGATGTTGTTGATGTTTTATAATAAGTCAATTTTCGCTTGCCCATAACTTATATTATTATTAAACACTCGAATATTATAGGTATATAACGTTTCTTTTTAATTACAAGCTGTCACTCTGACTTAAGTCTGGAATAGCCAACCGATTCCGATAGATTTTCGTCTTCGCTAGGACCGGTAGAGATACCGTAAAGTGGGGATAGACGACGCAATAGCTTGGAAGAATCTCGTGTGAAATGTGTGTGACAATGTTTACTATTTAATGTTTTTTATCTTCAAAAATAATTGCAGAAAGTTTTTCTTTTTTTATATCGTTCATCAAATGTGCAGCTGGCGCGTGGAGGTTGTTTTTCTTCTTTTGTGTATCAGCTTTATTTAGTAGACATTAATTAAATTCATGCATTCTTGTCGTTACTTCTAAGACATATAACTTTTTTAAGAAAATAAATTAGTACAAAAACTGAGCTTGACATTATAAATGTATGCCTTTTGCATCACTAAGCCAAATTTGAGATTCTAAAATTACAAAATAAATTCAAAAAACGCGAAACGGCGATGCCTTAGTTTTCGATAGGTAAACGCTTCTCTTATTGCCGCCCTCTATGTCCCAGTATGCAAAACATAAAGGACATCCACGTAGCACAAAAATGTAGGAAAAGGACACATTAAATTTGATTTTAGTTTCTAAACTTAATGTATTAGATAAGATAAACATATGAGGCAACTTTCGACATTTCACACATTCGTTCTTCATTTTTTGCACAGAAAAACTATTGAGCATTTTATTTCAAGAAACAGTTTCAAAATACTGTGGTATTAGATTTTTTATGATCTTTCCTCAAATAAGTATAATATATTTTATGATGTTCATATATAAGATTCAGAAAGGTGTATCGTCTATGGAGTATAAAATTTTATGTGACACTAATTATATCCTTAAGTTGAAAATATGAAGTATTTTTAATCTAGTTTACCTTGCATATCTTTATGTAATTTATTCTATTTACTTCCACAGTAAATACATGCTATTAATGTTTAAAAATTAACTGTTACTATAGCGTATTTCACAGCTTTGTAGATATTATTTCTCTGGTAGAAATGGGCGATTAAGATATTAATTGGTTCAGAAATGTAATCTTGTCTACGATTAGTTTAATTAATGGAATCACCTTTTTTTCAAAACGATCGTATATAAGTACATATTTTTTTAATAATGTGTGTTAGGAAATCATTTGACTGTCCAAGACGAATAACTTTATACCGAGGTAATAATGTGTGGTGGGTTAAATTACTAGTGTAATAATTTAGTGTTATAACTTATTTAAGAAGACTTAATGATTCTATAACACAGACACTTCAAACATGCTATATTTTCTAAATTAACTGTTTAGATTGTTTTACTTTATGAATAATTATTATTATAGGATGACACGGGAAAATTTTTATGTGGTATTATAATAAATTACTAAATAAACAACAAATGTTGGATTTTCACTATTTAATATTCTAAGTAATATTTGACAATTGTTTCGCCAACACAGTGGCTTCTTCAGAAATAAATAAAAATATTACACAAACACTTACATATCTAACAATATAGCACAATTTATGTAGAGGGGGTGATCTATTGAACAGTGTATATTATGAAAATAAATTTTTATTAGAGGGTCTATTTTTATTAATTTCAAGGGATTCTAGTAGGTGTTAAATTAAACCTACTAGAATCCCTTGAAATTAATAAAAATAGACCCTCTAATAATTTACTTAATGATCAGTTAGAAACTAATAACTCCCTCTTATTAAATTTATTTTCATAATATACACTGTTCAATAGATCACCCCCTCTACATAAATTGTGCTATATTGTTAGTGTTTGTGTAATATTTTTATTTATTTCTGAAGAAGCCACTGTGTTGGCGAAACAATTGTCAAATATTACTTAGAATATTAAATAGTGAAAATCCAACATTTGTTGTTTATTTAGTAATTAATACGATGGATCTTCATCAAGTAAAGACCGAATCAATTCAATAATATAATAAATATCAAATTTACCTTGACGGGCATATTTGAATCATGTGCCTTATCACAAAATGTCGAATATATAGTTTGCTAGGGTATGAATGATTAAGAAATTACATATAAGAAAGTTATTTGATTATATATTCTTGAAAATGTGTCAAAATCAGAAACATAATTGAACATGAAATAATTCAAATAATAATCAAATAAATTTGGTATTTTCAATGGAACGTACCCAGTCTTATTGCATATTCTGAAATTAAATGAATTTTTCTTTAGAAAGGTGTATCACATATTATACTTATTTTGTTAATTCAAGAGGTAATATAATATAATAACAAAGCGTTTTTTTTGTGCAAGATTATTTAGAGCAAATCTAGAACAATCTGGAACTGCTGTTTTTGTTTTCGCAAAAAGGAGGTTTACTTAACTTTCGAATTTTGTTTCCTCCCATTTTTCTAAACTGATTTAATTTTTTTTCCTTGATATACTTTCAAACAATTTAAAACAACTTGAAGAATGTTAATTTTATAAAAAAGAGGCAGCAATAAAGTCGTTTTTTCAATTATTTCGGCTATTTTGTTTTAAATACTTTGGAAGGGTTTTGATCAAACTAGAACAACTTAGACCAATCGACAGATTTACGATATTTGAAAAAAGGGGGGAAAGCTTTCCACGTCCTCTTTCAAATAGCCTTTGTCGGGAATGTATTTCAAACAATGGCGAGCATTTTAAACAAAAAATTTAAGATGTAAAGCATTATACACAATTTTACAACTAACTTAGTAATTGATTGGTTTGTTCATATTGTCGTATTTTGAATAGTCTGTTATTATTTTAAGGAGTAGGTACATTGATTTCACTGACTACGTTTTGAACGCGCTTATTTATTTATTTATTACTCATTAAATTAACAGCAAGTAAGTATAACATATATATTTGTAAAGATAAATTCACTTAGTTTCAGTATATTTCTATGTAATAATACTGGATACATTCCATTGAATATGTTAAATTTCTTTACTTTACCTGAATTATTTGATGTTCAATTATTTTTCTGATTTTGACACATTTTTAATAATAAATAATCTATTAACTTTTTTAGATATCATTTTTTAATAATTCATACCATAGACGAGGTATTTGCTGTGACACGTAAAATCGAACGCACTGTTAAATGTGTTTCCAATAAATTCTTCATTTGAGTGTGTAAAACCTTGTCTTTTATAACTTCATTTGCAGTTACCAATTACCAAGTTATATGAAATCATTTTATATCTCAGCCAGACACATTATCCCGGTATTTATATTCTAATTATATTATCATTAGAACTTATTTTTCATTAAAAATGCTATAAAATAATCGTGTGGCTATACATACAAAAGACCAAGGGTAGTCTTGCTGTAATTTGAATAGATTATATATGTATATCAAATTGTATAGATATATATTTCGTTAGTGATTATTTTGTATTATTTATTAAAGGCATTTCAGACTCATTACGCGGAAAATTATTTATATGGAATGTTACAATTAATAACCTGCCTGATTAATTTGCTGAGTAATTAGTATGAAATATATTTATTTGAAAAACAGGCAGATATATGAAATAACCCGATTTATTATAAACTGAATAATAAATTCTGTTATTTCTACCAAACTACCCAAATATTAGTCCATTAGAGAGATTATGATCATTTTGAGGGCTTAATATTTCGTACATTGCGATATACTTAATATATTCGCTTCAGCGCCATCTTCAATATTATTGTTTATTATTGGTTTAAATCCAGAAAGAAGACAACTTAACATGTAAGAGATTTGGACTGAAATAAATACAAATGTTGTAGCACCGTATCGCTACACAAAGCAAATGCTTAAAAAAAGATTATTATATGTTCCCATTGATACAATAGATCTCTTGGAAATTTTTTTTTTGAAATATTGAAATAAGAAAAACATTTGAGGTGGTCAATTTGTATGCTCTCCACCCGGTGTTGTACAAATGTATATTATCCGGAACCGTACCCATGAATATGGAAATTATTTTTAATTTGTATATTGTGCAATAAATATTTAATTCGCAAAATCTAATCTTTTGCTTTAATTTGTTACTTTTGATTCTACAATTTGAACAAATCGCATTTTCAAAGCTTTCAAAGCAAAAAGACACTGACCATGACAGACAGTTTGTGTATATTATCTAACCGTACACACAGATAAATATGATACCAAGCTGAACATTGTGTATATGAGAATATAACATTTGCAAAATCTCATTTTGATTCTATAAACTTCAACAAATCATATAGATTTTCAGCTTCTGCAGCAGTAATAATGCACAATAGCACAATAATGCCGACAGTGTTGTCATAAAAATTATTAAAATACAAAACCAGGCAAATTTGATACGCACATATTTTAAAATTTAGAAGACGGGGAATTTAATGGCGCTGACCTGAGTCAACTTAAGAGATTTCTCTTGTCAATAATCGAGGTTTAGGTGGACCTGAGAGAAGCGTCGGGGGCAAACTATAATAATAGCGTAGGTAGACTTAAATGATCTGATCTTCATAGCATCTGTGTATAGGGAGGGGGTTGAAGCTGGTAGGAAGTTCATCATCCATACGTATAGGTGTCATCTTGATAGAAATAGACCTATATTATCATAAAGCAATTAATGTAAAAGAAATTAAGTGGGTCGGGGGGTTTATTTATAAAGAAATATAGTATAAATTCAGTCATAGGCATTTATCGGGCCCCACGTTGGGCGTCAAGTATAATTTTTTTAGCAAGGATGTGAACCAGCTATTCCGGAATATTACGAGTACATAAAAATAGATTTCTATTCGACTATTGAAGATAAACCTTTTATTATCAATGTCTTTTGACAGGTAATTCTGTTAAATTAAAAACATATTATTAGAATCTTTCAATTTATGAATCATACAGTAATTTAAACGCTGTTATTTGAATAAAAATAGAAACAAGGGGTTATTATATATATACAGGGTGAGTCATTAGTAGCCGCTTCTTCGATTGTTCTTTTGTGTTTTAAATAAAAAAAAAAAAATTAGTGGAGGATCTATGGTTGCTAGTGGCGCATATTGTAAAAATACTTTAAGCTCTGACGCACTTCCGGTTTCACCGGAAATGCACGGAACATATTTTTTTTAAACGACTCACCCTATATATTTTTGGATTTTCTTGTACTGTTTTAAATTGTCTGTTCATCTGTTTTTCCTTTTTCAAAATTAAGTCAATAGTTTTTGAGTTATTAATTCTTCTTAAAAATATTTGACCAAAACACGTGTTAAAAAAAAATTATTTTCACATTGTTTTTAAAAATAAAAACATTAACTTTGGTGGTGCTTGTAGCCAAGAAAACTTTGTTTTTTCAAAGCCTACTTCCTGAAATCTTCACATACCAAAAACTTACACCCAGTATTTTATTGAGGCATTTTGTTCCTTTTTTTATTCTCTTTCATTTTTGTTAGCAATGACCTATACCTATCTTTTGCAATTTTTGAGATAATCATTATAGGAGCAATTAGCGGTCGATTAAAGAACTAAGGGTGCTGTTCTATGCACCCAAATATTCGTCCAATAAAGGCCAGAATGCGGTTGACTGCCTGAGTCAACTGTTAAAGAAAGTCGGTATACAATTATGTCAAAATTATAAAAGCATCGCTCTTAGTTATCATCCAAATGAATTATTATTACGAAGAGTTAATAGATGTGATTGACGTTTTGGGTGAATTTGAAAGAAACTCTTTGCTAGCATCCAGACTTTATGCACAGCGATCCCTGGTAGAAGTCAACCGAAGCCAGAAACCTTCAAAAGTATAAAGAGCCGGTTTGAGTGAACAGAAAGTATTGAATATGAAGGAAAGAGCGGAAAAAGCAATAACTGGTGAGGATAAGACGTTTATGGTACTTGCGAGTGTAGTCGAACACACCCATACTTGTACTACGAAAATTAGTCGTCAGTTAGATGTAAGTCAAATTTGAGAATCCAGAATAATTAGGAAATATGAAATTCACCCGTAGCATATTCATACATAGGGTTAGGTGAAAGAAATTTTTAGAATCGCTTACATTTTTGTCAATTGGCAGCAGATAAATTATCCTGGCTTTCTCAATTTTTTGTTGTTTACCAAGGAAGCCACCTTCTATTAAAGTAAATACGTTCATAGTCACAATTTCCGTTATTATAACACATAAAAACCCCCACTTTATCACACCTGTAAACTTTCAAAATTGTTGGGCATTAAAACTGTGGGGAGGAATAGTGGGTAGTTACAGAATTTTCTTGGCCACAAGCACCACCAAAGTTAATGTTTTTACTTTTAAAAATAATGTGAAAATGTTTTCTTTCTGAACACGTGTTTTGGTCAAATAATTTCAAAAAAAATTAATAACTCAAAAACTATTGACTCAATTTTGAAAAAGAAAAAGTAGTTGAACAGACAATTTAAAGTAGTACAAGAAAATCCAAAAATATATAGGGTGTGTCATTAAAAAAAAATAAGTTCCGTGCATTTCCGGTGAAACCGGAAGTGCGTTAGAGCTTAAAGTATTTTTACAATATGCGCCACAAGCAACCATGGATCCTTCACTAATTGTTTTTTCTTTTATTTAAAACACAAAAGAGCAATCGAAGAGGCGGCTACTAATGACTCACCCTGTATATATATTCGTATGAAACTACATGACAGGTACAAGAAAAGAAACATATATAAATTATTATTAATCTTAAGACATGAAATTCTGGTATGTAAAAATATAAGGCACACGTTATAAATAATTTAATATTCATAAGTGATATTTTTTTTTTATATATTAACTAATACAATGGAGAAATAATTAGAGTATGCTTAGAAGGACAAAAGAAAAACAATGGAGGGTAGTATGATGTCATCGATATAAAAATGGCTTGGTTCATTTTGAAATAATAAGAAAATTAAATTCTTTATCCAGTAAAATATCAGTACCTGTGATGAATAGTAAATCAAAATAAGTGTTAAACCATTAAGATTATTAACAACAATTATAACATGGGAAACTTCAACTCGAAGGCCATTTTTGTTGATATTTTCTATGAGCAATCCTTGGTGAACAGAAGAAGCTGTTGCTGCCTAACATCTAGAAGAACTTGCTACTAGGAGCTTAAACGGAGTATCCTCGAGTGTGATTTGATACAAAAAGAAACAAAGGTAAATTAATATACCTACATGTATTATTGAGAGCTCAGATAAAGTAATATTACTCATCTTCATATTGAATTAATTATCTTAAAAAGCATACTTACTCTAAATTAATAATGAACGAACTAGAAGATGCACTTTTCCCCAGAGGAAATTATAATTTAATTAAGTTGACCGTTACTCATTAAGACTTTTTTTGTATTATTATTATTATTATTATTATTATTATTATTATTATTATTATTACATTTTTAAAATACAACATGGTAAGTATTTTAAAAATGTCTTAAATAATTTAAATATGTAATTATATAAAATTAACGTTTTCCTAAAACGTTGAATCAACTATACTTACTGAATTTTAGTAATTTAATTTAAAAATAACATTATGTAAAGGAAGAATCATGTGTTTAAAATTGTTACAACTGTAAGAAACCATAGTTTCTTGAAGCTTCAAGATAGGGGGTTTATTATGTAAGATTGATGCATTAGAGACTTTCATGTTTCAAGGATACCCTTATAAGTTTTGACAAGTAATAAATAACCTATAATTATTTCAATCAAAATATGCAGTTTAATTGTTGAATATAAGTTACATCATAAAAGTATGCTGAGGAATATAAATAATGATGAACCCAAGGAACCATAATATCACTCATTAAATACCTGTTAAAAATTATAATGAATCCACGACCCTGACTAATAGTATAGTATCATTTGATATCTCAATACAAATTATAATATGCAAAAAATACCATAATATATATATATATATATATATATATATATATATGAAGCGTTGTTCTTCGGGATATTTCGCCGCGTTTGGATGATTTTGCCCTGATAAGGACATCTTTCTTCCTGACGTTTCGGTGACATCACTTTCACCTTCTTCTTGAGGATCTTCTAAGTTCGACGGTTTCTTCAAGAATGCCCTCTCTGTTCGAATCGCCTTGTATTTCTAGTGCCGTGGTAGTGGAGGGGCGAGTGCGGCTTCTTGTGATTGGCCCGCTGATTGTAGTGTTGTTCCCTCTCTGTCGGTCTTTCTGTGTTCGGTCCGTGTGGTTTACGTTAGGCGGTGGGATGCTGTTGTTTCGTCGTTTATTTCTAATTCGTCTGTCCGATAACGTTGATTTCCATATGTCAGGTAAACGACATATGGAAATCAACGTTATCGGACAGACGAATTAGAAATAAACGACGAAACAACAGCATCCCACCGCCTAACGTCGTTTATTTCTAATTCGTCTGTCCGATAACGTTGATTTCCATATGTCAGGTAAACGACATATGGAAATCAACGTTATCGGACAGACGAATTAGAAATAAACGACGAAACAACAGCATCCCACCGCCTAACGTAAACCACACGGACCGAACACAGAAAGACCGACAGAGAGGGAACAACACTACAATCAGCGGGCCAATCACAAGAAGCCGCACTCGCCCCTCCACTACCACGGCACTAGAAATACAAGGCGATTCGAACAGAGAGGGCATTCTTGAAGAAACCGTCGAACTTAGAAGATCCTCAAGAAGAAGGTGAAAGTGATGTCACCGAAACGTCAGGAAGAAAGATGTCCTTATCAGGGCAAAATCATCCAAACGCGGCGAAATATCCCGAAGAACAACGCTTCAACAAACGACCGCGAAAATATTCGAAGAAATATATATATATATATATACAAGAAAGAAAATAATAACTGATAAATTCCGCTTAGTGCAACCGTAGACACGTGCTTCTGACTAATTGGTCGTCATCAGTACGGTGTAGCCAAGGAAGAAGGTGGGATATCCTTGGAGATAGGAGCATACACGGAAGACCATCAGGTGACAGACTCCCATTTGCAGCTTCAGCTAGAAGATCCGCAAATTTGAAGACAACAACTAACGTCGCCACGAGGAAGACTAATGTCAACCTGCGTGCCATCCGAGACCCAGGGAAGATAAAGCAAAAAAAAAGGAAATTACGCGGATATATGAAATAACAAGAAAGAAAATAATAACTGGTAAATTCCGCTTAGTGCAACCGTAGACACGTGTTTCTGACTAATTGGTCGTCATCAGTACGGTGTAGCCAAGGAATAAGGTGGGATATCCTTGGAGATAGAAGCATACACGGAAGACCATCAGGTGACAGACTCCCATTTGCAGCTTCAGCTAGAAGATCCTCAAATTTGAAGACAACAACTAACGTCGCTACGAGGAAGACTAATGTCAACCTGCTTTATCTTCCCTGGGTCTCGGATGGCACGCAGGTTGACATTAGTCTTCCTCGTGGCGACGTTAGTTGTTGTCTTCAAATTTGAGGATCTTCTAGCTGAAGCTGCAAATGGGAGTCTGTCACCTGATGGTCTTTCGTGTATGCTTCTATCTCCACGGATATCCCACCTTATTCCTTGGCTACACCGTACTGATGACGACCAATTAGTCAGAAACACGTGTCTACGGTTGCACTAAGAGGAATTTACCAGTTATTATTTTCTTTCTTGTTATTTCATGTATCCGCGTAATTTCCTTTTTTTTTTTTGTTATATATACACATATATATTTTGTTGATAACTTTTGCCTACATTTATAGCAGGGCTTGCGTCGCCGATCCTTCTTCTAAATGTCGATATGTCGCAATTTATTGCTTTGGGCAAATCCGGAAATCATAAAATTGTATAGTGAAAATGAAACTTCTCTGTGCACCTGTCAAAATCTAATGTTTGTTTGAATTCTTGATCATAACAGGATTCTCATTACGTGAATGTGCAAGGAATTTAAATATCCCTGTCTATTCCAGGAATCTTTAACTTTAATGTTCTTGCTGACGCAATAAAACGTTGTTCGATAAACAATTGAACTATTGTGTATATAATTATGTTTGATTTAATACGAACATTTTGGAGATGGTTGAGTCTCTCGGATAGTATAGTAATCTCTTTCATTATCTAATTTCACCGTGTATTTTTTTTTCGTTTATTGTCCTAATTTATAAGCGGCATCTACAAAACAAACGATTGTTTTATTGTACGGATTTCGAAACTAAGAAAACGTAAAACATGAAATAAATGGTTCGCGTATCTATATACGTGCAACAGATACGACTAACTCTGAAATAGTAACGCAATTAAAAATAAATAACAAGGCGATGTTTAAACACGAAACCGTCGGCGGCCGACACATCGGAGCGGACTGCTTTTTAAGAAAAAAGACCGTCGGACCATCTACGAAACACAAAACACACATTCATACACGGTACACATGCTACCTAAAAGGGTAATTTGTCTTGTGGTAAATTATTGTGGAAAATCTCCCTTCATGTATAATTATGGGACCAGTATCATATGGTCGGGAGGCTTATTAACCGGTAATAAGGATTTTGTTTTGTGTAAACCATCCACGCCCCTTCACCCTTTTCCTCACCGACCATTCCCGACTTAATAGAAAGGTAGAGCGAAGAAATATTTTTTAGGGGGTTAGCCTCATAATCGTTTCTGAGCGACTTTGGTTTATATTCGAATGCAATTGTTGGGGCGCTGCGTGTGTTTTTTCCGGTTTTGCTGTATTTCTCTCTCCCCGTGTATTACTGTTGATTAATGACGTACAAATAAATTATGGCGACGTCGACGAGTAACTAACTGTGTTTACCGTGAAAAAAAGAAAATTACAATTTATTGTCTGGGAACGGAGAAAATGGAAACGGCAACACAAGGGCGAAAGCCCAATATCGTCATATAAAAATAAAAATGTCTGGACGAAAGTTTTGCATTATCCGCTAAATGTATTTAATAGATTGTAATTTGCGAATTGCGTGAGCAAGACGATATTGCAAGAGATTATATTAAAATGGGGTTTGCGGAAAAAATCCTTTTACTTTCACAAGAAATTCACGCTGATAAACGAGAGACTTTTTATTCATCGATAAGGAAACTGAAAATAAACAAATTAGTTCATACAAAGAGCTAATCATAAGGTGGAATTTGCAGAAGAATCAAAACTTAAATAGGTATAATTTATAAAGCAAGATAAATAGTACACACTTACCATGGGAACAAGTTATTATTAATAGTATTCCATTTTGACATATAATAAGTAATAAATATTCACAATTCGTGTATCACAGCGTGGTGAATATTCATTTTTGGTATGTAATAATAATAGTTTTATTCACAGTAATAAAAACATTACATAAAAGTCACAATTATAACAATAGGTAGAGCATATAGTATATAGTTGCAATTGTAAATAGTATGTTGCATAAGTTATAATTAGGGCGCGGACACGAGCGAGTCATGACTTATCGCCCATGGGCGCATTATTGAAATGTATTTTTAAAGAGGTTTTAATTTTATTTATATAATTGGATAACAAGTAGCTGGCGATCTATAAAATACAAAATACCTTATTATTTCTTCATTTTCTCTTCTGTAAGACTTGTTCTCTTTGAATTAAGTACATCCTTGTAAATAGAGAACGTCCATTCTACATCGCAACTGGTTATATGTGCGTACTGGAAATATTCTTTTATTTCAGCGTATTTAGCATACAGAATTGCCGCAATGTTATTAAATCTGGATTTCTATTAAAAACTGCGTCTAACTTTTGCCGAAGGCCACATCCGAAGTCACTTGGAATTATTAATAGCCACATCTAATGTGGTTAATCCATTTTTTAATTTGAGATTCGATTTTCGAAATATGTGATTAGTTTAGGCAAATTTCCAAAGTGTTTCTGAAGGAATAACAACTGATTTTTTAAATTTGGGATTTGTGTTAGTTCCTTGCACTCAGAACTACTTCGAGCATCGTCATTTAAACATTTAACGAAATTTTGTAAACTATCGAAATTCTCTGCATAAAAACTATTTATGTGTATGTTTTAGCAAAGCTAAGTGACGAACGTGCGATATTTTGGCATTCTGTAACGATATTTTACAGACTTTGTAATAAATTTCGGAACCACTGACAATTCATTTTCATATCAGAAAAAGTAATATAAACAACGTTCTAGATCTAAATAAATGATAACTAAAAATGTACGCGTATGTTATTGAAACTAATTAACAGTAAGTATATACATATTTACATTATTTCTCTAGCTAAATATAAGGTAAATATAATAAATTTTAAAAACCCCTCAGGCTCTCTACGCCGATGTAGAAAGAATTTTACTAATAAATTCCTTATTTTATGGCCATTTTTTGCTCTCATTCTCGGGCTCTTCTCGAGAGTAAACAGATGTTGCAGTTCACCATATGAATTAGTGCTATTCAGTAAATGTGTGTGGTTTACATCATTTCTGTGCTCCGTTGTAACTCCGTCGAAGTTGAACATGGTCATGTCCGCCCCCTATTTATAATATACTTAAAAGGTTTATCAATTAATCTACAAAATTTAAAAGTTCTTCCAACGAATGGAAACTATGGCCCAGAAAAAATTGCTTAATTTTATTTATGGGTATATCTGAACAAAAAATAGTTATTTATTATGCAAGGGAAAAAAGTATTAGATTTTAGCTCCCGACACGAAGCGGAGGGAGATAAATTGTCATATATGATCCCGCTGTGAAAGTTAGAAAAGTAGGCTGTTCTGGCCTCTTCATATGTAGAAATGTTCTTCATTCTCTGTATGCAGTATATAAATAAGTTCATAATTTCACTAAATTAGCTGCATGACAGCTCCAGGTTGATCTGCGATCAATAATTAAGACCAGGTACCTCACACTTTCCAAAGACTGATCGTTTTTCGCAGGGAACTTCAGATGTTGTGTTCTCTCTCCATTTAGTTTTAATTCACTGTCTAGAAACCATGCATTTGGTTCTTGTAAACCTTTATTTGTTTCTGTATCTAATTTCTCATCTGTTTTTCCGGCAGTTAGAAATGATGCGTAGTCCGCATATAAACTACATTGCTTATATGTTGCATTATACGAGATATCATTTAAGTATATCATAAAGAGCAAGCGCTCCAATATCTAACCCTGTGGGATCCCTCTCATCACAGATTGTAGACCTCTTATGTTATAGTAGTAAAGCACATGTATGAAGTATGAAGCAAAATTTTTTATATCGAAATTGTTGAAAATCATGTGGTCTTCAAGTTTATTTAAACAGTGTTCGAGAACGACAATCAAATAAAAATGTCTCTTTTTTAAATGGAATAGTATGCAGTCTCTTACATTTTATGATAGCCCTTCAGAGCTGATTAAACCGACATCAATTTGTATTGGTTGATTCTTAATTACTTCGGAGATATGTCGATTTTAGGAAAAAATTGTATAACATTTGTAAATGAAAATAACGATTAATATTGAAAAACTAATTATGCGCTCATTTAGTAGAGCGCATAATTTATTCAAATGTATTATTTGAATAAATTCGATCGTGACTTATTCATTTAAAAATATGAGACATAAAATGCATTTCTTATAGCATAAGTACCTTTTAAAATAGTCGAAAAAAGTTGCTTGTAATATTTTGCATTTATCGAATGTTATGTAACTCTAAAAATGGTGCGCAAATGTCAAAATAAATATTAAATTTACGTACTGAACTGATATATTTACTAACTGGGCCAATAACAGGTCTTTCATAATTAATAGTTATTTTATACCAATTTTTCAGAAGTTGTACAACTTGTAGAAGGAAACAAGTTTGCGATAAGTTTCAGCAACTTTAAGGTCTCTTAAAAACCAAAAACATAAGGAAACTCCAATACTGCTGAAAAAAAAACTTGGGGGTCTGGAACACATTTTGCAGTGTTTATCTTAAAATTTCATTATGCATGCATTTGGACATTATTGTGGTAACGCCAACCTCTTTCTATACACAAAACCAATAATTAAATATTATTTTCGATCAAAACACATTGGGAAAGTAACTAATACTTGACACTTCATAATGTGTCATCAATATGTTGTGCAAAAACCATGGAAGCAGTATCATAGAATTAGAACATTTGGAGATACAGAAACTAAAGATAATTTTGACGTTGTTACAGTCATTTTCTAAAAACTGATAAAATACAACACAAAAATAAATATCAAATAATACAAATAGTACAAATTAATATTTTTAGATAATAAAAATATATTTGGAAAGCGAAATCGAAAATCCATCTTACTTATACCCTGTCTCAGAATAAGAAGGAGTGATTCAAATATCCCGCCAAAACATGGAACACATAGCTTAAAATTTAGTAGACAATTTGATGTGACAACATGACAATTGAGGTTAGGTGAACTGTATTAATACTAACTAAAGATGTAGCTGTTTTGTGTTTCATTTACTACTTTCATCAAAATAGATGGATGTGCCGCTTTTCATTCTACCAGTCAAAGCTGCAATACGAGTGCACGGCAATTGGAAAGAGGAGAGTAAAGTTATAAACACAAGTGAGAGTAAAATTATAAACACAAGTAGGTGCATACATCTATAATTTGATGAATATAAATCTCTTAACATTCAAATCTGTTCATTCTAGTTTTTCAAAGAAAATCATTAGAGAATCTATGGATAAAGATATAGACCCAATTTACAAATGAAAAGAGTAGACTTTGTTCTGAGCGTTTTGAGAAGGATTGCCATTATAAATATATAGTTACTGCACATTTTAGTGAATGTGCTATATCAACATGAAAATTGTGAATCAAGTATATTTATTATTAAATATTTGTATCAGCAAGCAATAATAAATCAAACCTTTTACCTTTTATCAAAACGTCCTTAATAACTTGCAGAAAAAGTTTATGCTTATTAGTTTCTATTGTAAATATCAATAAAGAACTTGTACAGATAAATCATTCGTATTACTGCTACAAACCTTGAAGAGGTAAATTCAAGCAACTACTCTTGGAAATGTGAAGCTTACATAGAACAGTAATAAATTGAAAAATTTACATCGGTTGAAGTTGTTTACACGAACTGCAAAGATAATTACATATACCTACACATTACTAATTATTGTTCTCTATTAAAATTGATGTATTTTGAAAATATATAAAGTATAACACATTTTTATTTCTATTATATATTGGAAATTAACAATAATTTAGTGTTCATAAGATTAAAAATTTACATGGTCGGCTCAATTTTTCCAAATACTTATTATAACATTTGTAATTGCTTCTGTCAAAAGTTCTCGAATAACTGACATTCTGAAAGGGGATGTTTTTGAAGTAACTTCACCTTATGTATCAATTCAGAACGTATATGAAGTATTCTTAATTGCCTATCTTTATCGGTATGACTTTTTAATCCTACAGGTTTTCAACAAAGCTTGTCGTGCACTCATTATACTTGTGGCAATCCAAACTTTTTCCCAAATATTCTCCACCAGATATTTTCACCTTTTTCTATTAGGACAGGTTTCTTTACGTTTGACATATCTGAAATATAACATGTATATGAACATGTGGTAATATAATTAGTATTTAATTAACACTTACTCGAAATTAATGCGTCAATTCTAGAATATATGTGAGTTGTTCAGTTCATTTATGGTATGAACTCATCTATAGTTATTTTTGCAATGATATTAATTGTTGGACGTTTGATTTTTGCACTGTCGTACAGTATTTTTGACAGATTCATCAAATTCAAAGTTTTAAATGCCTGATCACTTGTTCCTTAGGTCTTAAGCCGTCTGATCACATGCTCGTGTTGTACATAAAAGTACGGATTTTATTTAATAACACAATAAACTATAATAAACCGAAGTAAACATGTAAGAGACTAGGTTATGGCTTGACTATAAACATAAAATGACGTTTTGTCAAACTTATTTTCCCATGTTAAACTTGCCTACGCAAGAACCAATGAAATACCTTAAAAATATACGCCATTTTGGCGCGATATTTGAATCACTCCTTCTTATTCTGAGACAAGGTATAGTAAAATCAAAGCATCAAGAAACGCAAAATTTCGGCTCTGTGAGACAGTTCTGCGACCAACTGTCAACATATGGCTACGAAACCTGAACACTCAATAAAAGATCACAAGAAAGTTTGAGGAGATGGCAGCGAGAAATATTGAGAAGTATATTAGGAGGAATGAAAATAACGGATGGGTAAGAGAGGATAACAAACAGAGAGGCTATAATATGTATGGGAAACCAACAATTGACATATTCGTATAAAAACAAGAAGACTGGAGTGGTTAGGTCACATTGAAAGGATGACAGAAGAGCGAATGCCGAAATGGATGACCTGGAAGAGACCTAGTTTGAAGAGACAGGAAACGGTGGCGTGAAGGAATTTTAGCATACCTAAGTGAGAAAAATGTGCAAAATTGAAAATCCTAGGCCAAAAATAAGGAAAATAAAAATATATTTGGAAAGCAAAATCGAAGGTCCATGTTGGAATCATGTTCTTTAGACTATAAAACGTGCCCAAAAATTGAAATTATGTCATTACACTTCGTACAATCCTTTGATACAACCTGACATTGTAAGAGAACTAATCTGCTCTCAAATCTTTCACTTTTGTGGATTACTATCTGTTCTATTCAAAATAAATATGCATACGAGTTTGGAATTCAACTGTTCGACAATGACCGTCTTGTATAATTGTTATTAGTTTTAGACAATCTGCTTCTTTTTCTTATGTACAAAGTAGTTTTAAGAGGTTCCTTTTAAATGCAGTTCCCAGTAAACTCTGCACCATTTCTACTCTCTCGAGTCATGTAATTTCCATGTCGCGATATTTTTTTCAACAGTCTCCTTACAGTTGTTACATTAATCATTTGTCTCTTTATTGCATGAAATGTAACGTGTACATATAATATATAACTTAATAAGATTATAAATAGTACGCAGTCCAACTAATGCAAAGTAGTAACATAAATTCACATTGTAGGTAAAGTGCTGTCCCTCCCGGGCAGTCGGTAATAACCATTCGGGTTTTAGAGTTTCTTGAAATGTAACCACACTATTGCAGTTAAATCTGTAATAAAGTAGACTACCATATCTCTCAACTTTGCCAACACAAACGCGTGTTGGAATTTTAAGAGAGCAAACGTCAAGAAGAAAATTATTTAACTTTTGTTTTCTAAGTGCATCTTAACAGATTATTTCAAAATGTTAACATCTAGACGTTGATTCAAGTCTGAGCTATCCTTTAGGCGACACTAATATGAATGCATTTCCAGGATTTCTAATTTTGTAGTTAAGATGTTAATGTGATTATGCCATTCAAGTGTTGATATATAAATGTGAAAACTACAGATGGTTGTTACTATGAATTCATTATAAATGAAGGAGATTATTTGCTTTCGAATATTAACTATAAGTATTCTGTTTCGGTGTACTGCGCCCTCGATCTATGTGCTTCCGATGTTTCATCACCAGTTGCAGGTCATCATCAGAATTCTTATTTTTTCTCACATTAATGCCATTTAACAAGCATATTACTATGTCGGTATATGTATATTGGGTAATGGAAAATATCGAACTATGTCTGAAATGTTAGTTACTTAAGTTTGCTTCTTTAGTTTAGAAATACCGCTTTAGCGTTTGTATTAAAGCAATAAATAACATGAATAATCTACAAAATTATTTTATTTCATAATATATAGATATCTACCGTGTATCCGGGAAAATGTGGGAAATTTCTTGGATGCAGATAGTACATGAACAAATAAGATGACAAGTTCCTATAAAAAAATTTGCTACAGGCCCCTCCTACGGAGATATGCGTCCCTGAAGGACGCCGCTGGAAATTGGTTTTTATTGAATTTCTTTTAAAGTAATTAATATAAATATAAACGCAGTGGTGTCTCCGAAGGCACCTTATCGAAATTATCTGAAAACTTCATAAGAATGTTCAACATGGGCTCCCTGAAGTCTGATACACTCGCGGGCATCACGAATTAAGGACTGTTGTACCCTCAACAATAACCCAGCCGTGTTCCTTATCACATCACAATGAAAAGTGATTCTCTGTAGAAGTTACTCCCTAGTGTCGACCAGAGTGGGATACACCATTTTTTTGAGGTGTCCCCACAGGTAAAAATCCAACGGCGTTAAGTCAGGAGATTGAGGAGGCCAGGAAATTGGTCCTCCTCTACCTATCCGAAGGTTTGGATATACGTTATTTAGGTGCTCCCGCACATGAACGCTGAAATGAGGTGGTGCTCCATCGTGCATGAAGTACATGTTTCGGCAGATTTAAAGTGGTAAGTGCTCTATTAAATCTCGAAAAGCATTCTGAAGGAACTCCAAATAAAGTCTAAAGTAACTGTTTTCGGAAAATTTTTTGTCGGCCAGTTTTTGGAAAATTTGTAACACCCTTGACGCTGTTGATTTTGAAATATTTCTTTCAGAGAATGTGGTATTAAAAATATTGCATGCATCTTGTAGAGATCTCCGCCTGTTCCCAAAACCAACCATCATTAATAAAGTAGTTCTTTCAGGTTCTGTTAGTTCGCCCTTAATGAACGTCTATGTTTGTTGAATGGAAACTATTTGTCACTATTGAGTATGACTATCAATAATACTAATTCCAATACTTTAATTTTTGCTTAAAAGGTTTGCATGGCAACATAAAGAAAAACGAATATTTCTTATCAGTTGTATCTGACAATAGGATGTTTTTAGCCAACGTCTTTTTTTAAATATTTTAAGTTAAACACCAATTATATCATTGTAATTCTTGAAAATTCGTCCATCCAAAAATGTTAAAATATACGGGGTGATCCATTAAAAAGAATACCGATAACGCCATATGTCGAAACAAGTGAAAGTTGTAGAAAGTATGCCATAGAATAGAAAAAATAAACACAAAAAAATACTACAAAACTTTTAAAAGGTTATTTTTTAATGGAACCCATAATGGTGTTACTACACAGTTGCCTGACCCTAATATAGTATCAATCTAGATCAAGATAGTGCAAAAGGAAGCACTTAGAATCATAATAAACATAAAAAGCATAAAATGAAACATAAATAGAAGGAAAAACAACAAACCCTGATATACTGCAGAAGTCATGAAACTGGCCGAACAAAAGAAGCATACATACAGTAAGGACAATAGGAATACTCGAAGGATATGCAATATACAAAATCGTTAATAATATGATGAATAATGAAATAGAAGTTCTGAAAGTTTTTCAGTCGATATGTAGAACGATTTGTATGAAGGACAGAGAAAATTTTGGAATGAACTAAGGGATACAAAAAATAGACGTCACTGAGAAAATAATAATCAAATTATTTCATAGAATTCTGTTAATCGCGAAGAGTCTGGAGGAGTGAAGGAAAAGCTTTCTACTTCTATAACTGACATTTAAAAAGAGAAAGAAAAGAAGACAGATTATCAATAAATACCTGTTTACTTGTCTGGTGGACCTGAGGAAGGCTTTTAATATGGTTTAACTGAGAGATATATAAGTACTTTTTCCAGGAACACTGCATTAATTACAACTACATCAAATTAACTGAACAACTTATTAAAAATAATAGAACAGTTATAAACACAAAGCAGATATTACAAAGGCGATTAGAGCGGGTATTCGTCAACGCGATAGTATGAGTTCACAATTCTTTAATTGAATTGTGGACAAAATAATCCAAAGCGTCAATAAAGCTAATGGACATAAGATGAGACAAAAATCCTTTAAAAAATCCTGTTATACCGGTGTCGCCGTATTTATGGCAGACAATTAGGACATCTCCGGCGACTATTGAACAAATTCCATAAACACAGCAACAGAATTGAGTATATAAATATCTGAGGAAAATATCCAAACAATAGTCATCAGAGCATTAGAGCTTATATTGTGGAGACTAACATTTCTAGATGGAAAAGTATTAAGCCATAGGCAGTGAAGCCGGCATTAACGTATGCATTGAATATTGGAACGAAAACCCCCAAAACCAGAAGTATCCTCATGGCAGCCAAAATGAAAATTCTAATAACAATTAAAGAACTGACTCTAAAAGATCAGATAAGAAGTTCAGTAATGCGAGAAGAACTGAAGTTATCTGATGTGATGCGTTCATGCGGTAAGGCCATAGATATTGGAGGAGTCACTTGCACAAGATGAACGACGCCGAATGAGCCAAGTGGGCCAAGAATGAGAAAAGGAATTCTAAAAAACCATACTGTTAACCACAAAAAAGGAGACATGAATGATGGACATCGATATCTCAAGGGATTCAATATAGCAGAAAAAAAACCATACATTGTCTTAAAAAAAGAGTAAGAAGAAAAAAGTAATTAAGAATAAAAATTTCCTACTAACAGTTCGGATCTCTCTTGTTTTGCCTAGCTGGGGTGCGTTCAGAAAAGGAAAGAATGTTATCCAAGTGTCATTCCAATTTCACACTTGCCGTTCAGAAACAAAAAGATGTTCCAAAATTATGACGTCAATGCCGTTCAGAAATGATTGGTGCGACACTCGGAGTGTTCCTTCTATCACCCACCGATTTGTGATTATTAATATCGGGCGATTCATGGGCATTCGGGTCGGGGTATTTAAAGCGCGGTTCTGAGTGTTTTTTAAGGCTATAATTTCATGTCATTTCATATCATATGGTCATAATTATGTGTGTTTCATATGGTCATCAGTTTGGTTTTGGACAATTTTAATTTGATCCAAAAATTTTTTTCGATTATGATTCATTGTTCTAATTAGTTTTAATTTTCGACTTATTTCTTTGATGACTTTATTTCTTCATACATAACCTCTAACTCTGCAATGCTTAGCTTTGACCTTTGACTTTTGCCACAAACTAACTCGACTCACTCTACGGCGTTCAAAATTGTAAAGCGCTCCAAGTTTACCAAGTGGATGACGTCATAAAATATGACCTGACCATACCAGTATCCTATCCAACATTTCTGAACGCACCCCTGTTGTAGGTACAATTCAACAGTTCTTTTCCACTTAACACTGAAGAAGTGAAATGATGAAGCTACTAAATACTGTACACAAAATCTGTACTAGATGGTTCTAGCCGTCTTGGTAAGCCTAAATTTAAACCATATGTATAAGATGCACGACAGCAAAAAATCTGGATTAGGTTTATTGTAATGTAACATTTTCTTACTTGGTGGAATTACGCAAGTATCTCATTATTTATAATGTAAAAAGATAATAAATTAGTGAACAAGAACGGTAAAATCATACATTTCGACCTCACTTTATGTTAATATTGTATTATAAATATTATTTACATATATGTGTCTTTACTAAATGCGACTGGAATATGTATTTTTTAATGTCCACAACTTTGTTATAATACTGATTTTTAAAAAGTTCGATACTCATTCAAAGCTTTCTCATACCCCTTTAATTACAACAGGCAGTTCTTATGATATTTAATATTTCTCATTCTGAAACCAAGTCCATGAAAATGTCCGAATGACTATTTCCAAGCAATATTAACTTCACATTAAGGGTGTTGTATAGCAAACTAAAAATTTCGACGTCTTCGCTGCGGGTATAGGGGGGTTCTACTCAGGGGTGGAGCTTGCCAATACCCCACTACCACGTACTGTTTTGCTAAATGCTATAGTAAAAATCTAAATTGTATAGTTCCCAGTTTATAAGTACCGCCCTTATGGAGCGATGCATTCGAAATGACATACGTCTGATGCGTTAAGTGCTAATTGTCTCTTTTCAGGCTACACATACTCTACGTAACGTAGGTGCTATAATATTTTGTATGATTTATTTAGTCTGGTGTCTAGGCGCCACAGGAATGTAGATTGTAAGTTTTTTTAGTCTGACATGTGTTCAATAAGTTAATATGTATGTAAGATGGAATTCTGATTAAAAGAAATATTACTTAGTGCCTATGAATACTATATAATAATAATAATATTTTGTTGAAAGGCACCAATGTCATCGTCTTGATTATCTTTTCCATTGGCCGTATTGAAAATCACAGGATAATTATTTATATCTATAGGTACTAGTATAATACAAGGTGGCCGGCAAGGTATCCGAGAAACCTCGTACATGAATTCAATGACTAAAGGGGCGCCCACACACTGCGGTTTTGTTCGACAGACTTGTTCGTCGAACTAACGATTTATCAAGTAAAATAGTCTCGCATATTTTTTTCTAAAAAAGATGCAGAATGACTGTACTTATAATATCATGTATTGAATGAAATTTCTTTGTTTTATTATTATATATAAATTATTTAAAGTTTAATGTTTATTCATTATTATTATGTAACTACATCTGTAAAATAATAAGTCCTATTTATGTCTGTTCTTTATTTACCATAACACGAAGTGTAATGTAGTTAAATTTTTGAAATAAAAGATATCCTTTCCGAGCAATTTCTGGTTTACTTTAAATCTTTTTATAACTGGCCGAACACTGAATCGTTTGAGAGTAATTTTTTGCTAGGTCGTAAATTACTCTTTTGAACGTCTGGGCTGCGTTCGAGAACATCATTCTATGTATGATAACCAAAGAAAATAGTGGGGATGGGGTTATGCCAGAATTCCTTCTCATTTAAAGAGTTTTCGAACGGAAAATCAGGATGACAACTTAACTTTGACACAATGGTTTAAAATAAAATATAACTCTGAATATAACATAACCTTACAAAAGGTAACGGATCTTTGACTAACAAAATTAATGTTGATAGTCAGTGTAAATACCAGTATTTACAATTTTACGGTGTTAATGATGAATGACAATAAAAAGAAGTGCATAATAGCTAGTGTAATACATGCCACTCGAATGTTGTTTTCAACAATATTTGATACTGAGAATAGTGAAGATGAGGAAGATTCTGTACAAACAACTGTAGCAAGAGGAATTGTGGAATTGGTCGGATATGAACTACACCCACGAAGAAATGAAATTGTAAGGAATGAGGGATATTATGAAGTAACCATTCCTCGATACACACCATCACAATTCCAATCTCATTTTCGGCTGACAGTGGAAGCTTTTGAGGCATTGTGCAGAAGAATTATCCCTATATTAAAAACCAATGACAACGGTACAGGACGTCCTTTAAAACAGGCAGAAAAACAGCTGTTGGGAGTTATTTGGCTATTAGCCACACCAGATTCTTATAGGTAAACACATGCTCTTATTTTGGAAAAGCCACATATTATAGAACATTAGTTTCAGATCTGTAGGAGAAACATTTAACTTGGGAAAGTCTTCCTTATCAAATGCTTTTATACGAACAGTCAACGCTATAAACAAAATAGCTCCAGAAATAATTAAATGGCCAGCACTGGAGGAAAGGCCCATAATTTCACGAAAATTCTATTCATTTGCGAAAATAGATGGAGTAATTGGTGCAATAGATGGGACCTTTATACCAATAAAAGCTCCAAAGGAAGACCCAGCAGTGTATGTGACACGTAAATGCAACTATGCAATGACCCTTCAGGCCATTGCAGAACCCAAATTAAAATTTACTGATGCTTTTATTGCATACCCTGGATCTGTGAGTGATGCTCGAGTATTTAGAAACTCAGACATTTATAAAAGTGTAACTCGCAATATGCATGGTTTTTTTAACAATAATTTCATACTAGGAGACAAGGCTTACCCTCTGTTACCATGGTGTGTACCACCATACATTGCACGACGTCGGTTAACACCTGTACAAACTTACTTTAATACTGCTCATGCCAGCACTCGCCAGGTAGTGGAACGGACGTTTGCATTATTTTTTGGTAGATTTCGTAGAATGAAATATTTGGATATGAATCGAACTGATCTCATCCCACAGACTGTTATGGCAGCGTGTGTTTTACATAATATATGTCTTGATCATGATGATTTATTATTAGATGACTACATTCAAGAGGGATTAGAGTTTGTGCAAATGCAGAATAATGATGACATAGAGGAGCAGGTTTTTCAGAATGAAAATGGAGCTATTCAACACAGAGATAATCTGGCAGTTGCTTTATATAATAGACGAAATTACCGGCGATGTAATTAGATATTTTATAATAAAGAACTCTTATTACCAAAAACTTAATTATTAATCTCAGACAAAACTCCAAAAATAAAAAAAATATTCTTACAATAATTATTATAACAGGAACTAAAATAATCCGGAACTATTAAAAAAAAAAACATTAAGTAACCAATTCTAAATTACAGTTTGTCAATTAATTTTTGCATTAAAGTTTTATAAGCATCAATTGCGCTCTTGTTCATTTCTTGCCTCTCTTGATGCCTTCTTTCACGATTCTCTTCAGCCTTTTGTTCTTGAGTTGCTACAGTTTCAACCAAACTGGTAATTTGTTTCTGCAGCCGAGTTGGTTTTGCCGCTGCAACCTCCTGATTTTTTTCCTCTTCATTGTTTTCTGTAGCTTTCCGTGATGAAGAGGCTACTGCAATTGGTGTAACGTTTGGCTTATTACCGAACAGTTCATCCATTTCCTTCAAATATGTAAACATAATTGGACTCTGTCCTGTACCTCGTGTGCCCATGTTATCCTTTTTTTTCATGTATCTGCTTTTTAAGTATTTAAATCTGGTTTCGCATTGTGATGCAGAATATGGAAATTTGGGTATATCTTCTTTAATAACTTTCCACACCGCCTCATTCTTCATTTTAGATTTAAATAATTTTTCGTGCTTTTTATATGACTCGAATAGATGTAAAGTATCTTCCCTATCCCACTTATGGTTCTCACAGCTTACAGAGTTGTCAGTATCGTTACTAGAATCTTCTGTAGCTTCAGGTTGTGCATCTGTTCGAGTCTGATTGTTACTGTCAGGGGCTTGAGTTATCTCTTCCTCAGGTTCTAAAATGCCAAAAAATTGGAATAATTCGTGACTTGGCGCCACACAAATCACTTTGTTCTCTATAATAGGTTACATTATCAATATTATGACAATTTGGTTTAGATTAATAAATTACTTACCTTGGGAATCCCATATCATGCAGTTGCCTGCTTCGTCATAAATGGGGGTTCCTTCATGATCTTTAATTAAACTGTGGGCAGTTGCGGTTAATTCTACTTTGTCATAGACTTTGGTCACTTCCATAATTACTACCTCTATTCTCGTCCCTCGAGTATTATTAGTGTAATGTAAATTGTAATCGTTATTATGGTTTGTGGTTATGTTTATGGTAATATTATTTGTTTTAATGCGATGCGCATGTCAGGATAATAATTCTCATAGTTGTTAACCTAGAGGATAAAAAGGCTCTCCGAATAACGTTATCCGAGGTTTTCGAACGCCCTTACAATGTTGCCAAGTTTATCATTTTCCAGTTCTCGAACGGTTTTCGTATGATCTGGATATGTCGGATACAGTTCTCGAACGCAGCCCTGGTGAACAGTCTGGTACAATATCTGACGATCTGTACAGAGGAGGTAGGCACCATCTATATCCATCTCATTTTCTATATTAGTTTTAAATTATTTTTAACTGACTTATAAATGTCAGTAGTATTTTATTTTGATAAATGTAAAATAGTGGAAGAACTAAAAAAGCTAGTATTATTTATGAATCATATGTAATGTTTTTGTTTAAGTTTGTATTTATGTAAAAGTTATAAAAGCCTGCCAGAGAATGTGTACAATTTTATGAAATGTAATACAAAATAATATAAGTAAATTTTACAAAAAGAAAATATACATTAATTTTATAAAGTTAAACCAAGGTTACTAGATAATGTTTTCAATTTTATGAAATGTAAAATGATATAAAAAAATGTTTAATCAAATACCTACTCAAAACCGTAACAACGATTTCTGTATTCCGAATATCGCTCGTAAAGTGAATCCCCACCTAAACAAAGTAACTCCGCCCTGTCTTGGATTGCAAGGATATATCAAATATTTGACTGCAGGTGGCGTATTAAAGCAGTGCCAAAAATGCATTTCGTTCTTATCAAATTACACATTTATCTTAATAAATACAAAAAAATTTTGCTAGAAATTAATGTTCACAATAATATGTTATACGTCGGTACGCATTTTATTTTTCGATTATCTATTTATATTTAATTTTTTATAACAATTAATAAAAAATTGAAAAAACAAAATGCATAGGGACGTGTAGATAAACATTATAAGAATATTTCATCTAAATCATTTTTGCATAAAGTTTAAAGATAGCCTTTAATCTGTAAATATTTGAAAATGTACCTATACAACACCCTTAATTACTAAACGCGTGTGTGGAGTAATATAAAATACCAATCTTCCAGAAGCAAAAAAGCGTACCATCTACATATTCACATTTTATTTATTAATTTTATGACAGTCGTAAAATGAGTTTGATTACTACAGAAGTTTTAATTTTCCAGCTGTTATATTTTATAGCTCGCGCAGAGGCGCAAGCGGATTCAAATAAGTTTTAAATGTGAAAAAGTATAACAAAAAATAATACTGTTACGTTATTAAACTTGCTACACATACAAAAAATAAAAATAAAAACAATTCATGTTTCTACCCAATTTCGGTCTTTAATTGCAAGTTCTCCATTCGTCCTCTTTTCTGTTTGGCAGGGAAACGAATTGTTGAGAGCGAAAGGAATAAATGAAATTCCACGTGAAAAACAGAAATTAAGGACAATACACCAAAAAAAAAGAGTAAATCGAAGTAGAAACGAGAAATTTTGCGTCCTATCACGAATCTGCTATATAATTAAGACTTAATTATTCAGAATCCCCGCAGTGGTAATATTTTAAATAGTGGTTGGTCGGTAAGTTTGTGAAATGTTCGTAAATTATGCGGAGTTGTTTTCTTGAATTGATGACTGCGGCACTCATCCGTTTTGTCAATAGACTGGGCGAGCAAATTCTGTCTCTGTATACATTCCCATCGCACTCCCTGACTCGAAGTTTATTGTCGAATAGTTGAATTTGTATCCCATTTCATGCATAAACAACAATCTAATTCAATGTGACGAAATGTGTTCGCATGTGGTTACCAAACTTTATTTCACCAGTTTTATCCCGAAAGTATGTTGTACGTACGTTTCAGAAGTTTGATAAAGTTCGAAAACGACGCATATACGACCGAATATTTTCGTATGCCATAACTAGAAACGAACGTGGGCATACACGTACGTAAATATGTATATTTTTTCTTTTATTGTATGTAGAGCTCTGTGAAACATATATGGAAGACTAATAGAAAAGTTGAATATCCGAGTTGGAATTTTTTACACAAGTGTAAAGGAATTTGTATCAATAACATCATTATGTAAAAAGCTAAGAACAAAAGATAATACTAATAAACATATAATTATGGAACCAACAAATAAAACTTATTATCTTCTTGATTCCTGGGAAGAAACTTTCTTACACTTAGTTAGAATTCTAACCGCAGAGCAGGATGTAAGGGATAGATGGTATGAATATTTTTGCGATTTTTTTGAAGCCAAAACATGGGGAGAGGTCGACGCAGAGGATTTCTCGCCTGAAGAAGCTGAAGAGACAACAACAAACATACAACTGAGCGAATTCACAGAAGCAGTGGAAAAGCTAAAACCAGGAAAAGCAGCCGGAATTGACAATTTAAAGCCAGAAATGCTGAAATACATGGGAGTTAAAGCTACACGGTTACTACTTAGAATAATAAACTTGGCATGGGAAAGGAAAACAACCCCCGAGGACTGGAAAATAGCAATTATCATCCCCTTACACAAAAAAGGTGACAATACGACATGTTCCAATTACAGAGCTATCTCATTGTTATCAGTAGCTGGAAAGATATACGAAAGAATAATAGAGAAACGATTAAGAGCAAACTTAGACTCAATCCTCCAAGAAAATCAGGCAGGTTTCAGGCAGGGCAGGAACACTCAGGACTGGAAATTCTGTTTAAGGCAAATTTCGGACAGAATTCTAGGTAGTAACGGCAAAATGTACCTATGTGCAACTGATCTAGAAAAAGCATTCGATACACTTCCGAGGCATAGGATATGGTCATCACTGGAGAAGAGAGGGATTAAAAAAGAACTACTAAATGCAGTCAAAAGTATATACACCAACACGAGCAACATAATAAATCTGAAAGCGGACATTCAAGAAGCTTTTTCACACTTAAAGGAGCGAGACAGGGTATTTATGTAGGGTCAAGAAACCTTCAACCTATATTAGCCAAGGAATTCTTGTATGCCGACGACTTGATAATTGCAGCTCCTAAGAAAAATGTTCTGCAAAGAAATATAGATATATGGCACGAAACTTTAAAGAACTTTGGAATGAACATCAATAAAGGAAAAACGGAAGTATTGGCAGTCTCCAAAGATGAAGAAGAAACAAATATAACAATAGATGGTTATCCAATAAAGTTGACAGAAAACTTAAAATATCTTGAAACCATAATCAACCACAAAGGAGATACAAAGGCAGATGTGAATAATAGAATCAAAATTGTAAATTGTTTATAAGAAATATGGGAGGCCGGCTGGAACAAGAGGAGAAAGAGAGGTAGACTAAGAAGAGTATGGAACCAGGAGATAGCGCAGCTGCTGGCGGACCGGGGAAGTACCTGGAAAGATGCTCAAAAAATAACTAAAGATAGGACAGGATGGAGAAAATTCTGCAAAGCAGGTCGCCTCGACGCCTAACGGCATAAGAGGATACAGGCAAATAATAGTAATATACTTAGTATAAGGAAGTATTGTGATTATGAAAATTTTCGACCTCGAGATTTTTGCAGATGTCCACGTTTTGAAATTCCCAGATACCGAAAAAGTGGTTTTTAAAATCTCTCTCTCTCTCTCTCTCTGATCACGATAGCGGTCAAACCGCTACAGCTACAATTCCAAATATTGTATTTTCGAATATAATCTCCCTCTTGGATATATGATTAGATTTTCAATAAAATCGGCAGACCGGAAGTAGAGGTTTACTTCAGTGAAGAAAACAAATTTTACAAATAATTTGTTAACTACTAAGTTTAAGCAAATTTATAAAGACTTCATATATACTCAAAATTAAATTTGAAAAGAATTTTATTAAAAATTTTTTCGAAATTCCTACAGGAAGTAGGTCTTTTACTTCTATCAGTTTTTTACGAGTATTTCGCAAGACATGCATTTTAGGCAGGTACGTTACGAGTATAAAAGTATTTAGAGCTTAATTTTCAATACCTTTTGTATAAAAAAAATTTCAAAATTCAGACCGGAAGTAACACTTTTACTCTTATCTTATAGCGATTTTTTGCAAATATGTCGTAAATTATACATCCTTATATATTTATCAAGAGTAAAAAAGTATTTACAACTGGATTTGTAATATTTTTGGAAATTTCAAAATTCGGACCGAAAGTAACACTTTTACTCCTCGCGAGTATAACTTTTCATCGAATATCTTGCAAAGTATGCACTCTATAGATATTTTTTAATAGATTAGAAGTACTTAGAATAGGATTTTGAATAATTTTTGTATAAAGAATTCTTAAAATTGTGTACTTTGAAACAATCATACTCATAAGAAAGTCGTGTGGTGGCCACACCTCATTATTTTTATTTGCGGATAGCGCACCTAATCTCGAAATTAACATAAGCTACTTTATTCTGCATATCATCACTGGTCCATCCTACTCTTTAACATATACTGCTAACATTACTACTTTGAATTCCGAACACAATATCTGGTTTTCACTGATAACTACACTAATTTAGTCAAAAAGTTAGGTCAAATTTTGGAGTTGTTATATATTTTTATTTTATTATCTAGGTTTAATTAGATTTATTTACGTGGTTTCTTCTGATTGATTAATTAATTCTAATTAATCGTTGGAATGGAAAATGTTTTCTAAGGTGTAGTAAAAAGTTCAGCCTTTTGCTTTTCATCTCGTAGGGGAGGTATTGGTTTAATAAGTCTGGTCAACCTCTTTTTAGCCTTCCATAGTGAGGAATATGTGCTTTAACCATCAGTTAATTCATTGGCTAGTTGTTCTTGATTCATTTTTAATTTCCCGAATTTGCCTTTTTTGCTTCTGGGTCGGGTTACTTAGTATATTTTTATTTTGTTCTAGATTTTTGCAACTCTTTTCTTGCTTTTCCTTTATCTTTTATCAGATCTAATATTTCTTTAGGATAGTTGATTCTAGGTGTTTCCCTTAATTTTTACACTGAGTTTTAATTTAAAACCTTGTGAGTCAGTGTTTTTGTTTGCTAACTCCTAATTTAAGAGTTAGTTTATTACTCTTTCATTTACGTGTAATATAATTGGTAAGTCATGTGATGATAGTTCCTCTCATTCTTATACTTGCTTAAGGGGGCTTACGCAGAGGTGCCAACTAACTGCCGTAAGGGGGTGGCACCATATACGCTAATGTAAATTCTGGACTTTACAAAGTTTCGTTAAAACAATAGTACCGCTTTTATTTACGAAATATCAAAATGAAATTTAAAACACACATAAACAAAGGCTCAATGCATGCTCGACTGAAGTTAGTTTTTAAAATAAAGTTTCTGAAACTGTCTTATGATGTTGTAAATTTTGTCAACTTTGAAAGTGAAATGTAGTAGTAAATAATTTGAATTATAAGAAAGTACTCCCAACGAAGCCTTAATTAATGCTTTGTATTGAATTTAATGCAAAAACATAATAAGAAAAATAAAAATTTCTGCTTACGTCCTACCTCACGAGAGTGAGTCGGCACCTCTCCGTAAGCCCCCTTAAAGTTTTTGGCTATATTTCTTATGAACAGAAATTCAAGAGGCAGGTATCTTATTCACACCATTTGGCCAACAAGTAGGTTTTCTTGTTGCATGTAACGATTCATTTAGTTCTATTATCTGTTGGTAGAGTTTAATAGGTCTGTTCAACCTCTTTTTAGCTTTGCAGAGTAAGTAATTAATGCTTTAATCATTAGTTAATTCAATTAGGTAGTTATTTTTGATTCATTTTTAATTTCCTAAATTTCACTTTTTAGCTTCTGCGTCAGGGTATATTTTTATTTACTTTTGTTCTGAATTTTCTTTTTGTCTTTCCTTTTGTTTTTTACCGGAACACGTGTGTCTTTTAGATAGTTGAATCACAGACATAGACACACTTCATCAAGATACTGGGAAATATAATTTATAAAGGTTAGAATAATGGTCCATATATGACCATTTATGGGACTCTGTAAATATACTCATCACATTTGTGGCCTGTCACTATTCTATTCAACGAATTGTTCTAAAACATTAAATGGATTTCCTCTAATAGCATAATATTCTAGCTTTTGCAATATGATACAGAATTATCTACGGGGTAAAGAACTTTACTTATGTCATATTCATTTTATCAAACTTTTAAAGAAATATATTATATATACATAAATATATATAATTTCCATATTCCGCTTACTGCTCAAGGACTGCAGACAATCTTTATACTACTCCTCTCACACATTATTTATTACACATTATTAGATATTACTATTTATTATATATCAATATTCACCTACTGCATATTTGTACATGGGCTTTAATTATAGTTATTTGCTGTAAGACCATGGACATATTCTATAGGAATAACTGAAGAGTATGATCTATCACATTGTTCGGGATGAGCTTAAATAACCACAAACTAAACATTTGGCTGACAGTGTAGATTGTCTATGGACCCCAAAACAGTTTATACTGTTTATCAAGCATTTAGTTAACAGGTGAAATATAGTATATAAGTTAGATTAACGGTTAAACTTACGTTTACCCGGGTAAACTGCGAAATACCCAAGAAACATAGGTAAAGTACGAAATATAACCGACATTATAGCCATTTCTGGCTTTACCCGGGTAAATCGCGTTCTATCCGGTTCTGTGTGGTTAAAGTTGGATATAGGAATTATTATTGCGTCTTCTTTCATCACGTGCAGTCAGTCCGAAAATGGCAAGGTGGAAGAATGTGGACATGTGCGTTTAAGATAGCATTTTAATGAAGTTTTCAATGAGTTGGTGTCTTCGAGAAGTGCAAACAGTTTTTATTTTAGTAATGAACAATACCAAGAAATAATAAAATCAGTCAAGTTGGCAAGAAATGCTCAAATCAAAACCACTCTGCAATATCGACGTTTGAAGCGGTTTGACATATGTTCTGTTAGAGGTGTTGAAAATCTTATTTCTCGTGCAGCATCGGGTGAATCTAGCATAAAGTATTACGTTACAAACGATGAAATGTGAAATGTGGACATGGTGGTAAACATAGGATAGAAAGTGAAAGCAAGAAAAAATACAAGAATATAACTCAAGATGTTATTAAATTATATCTCCGTTTGTGTGAAGGTTGCCAAAACAAACTAAAATCTGCCAAGAAAGGACTTGTGGTTAAACCAATGGTGCTTTCGGAGATGAACAGTCATCGTCAAGTGGACCTGATTGACATGCAATCCCATGCAGATGCTGAAAACAATTTTATTACGGTGTATCAAGACCACTTAACAAAATTTGTTCAAATACGTGCATTAAAATCGGAAAAGGCTGAGGAAGTTGCTGAGAGCCTGATAGACATATTTTGCATTTTTGGCGCCCCACCTATACTACAATCGGACAACGGCCGTGATTTTGCAAACCGTGTTATTGAAGAGTTATGTTCCATGTGGAGTGGCCTTAAAATAGTACATGGCAAACCGCGCCACAGTCAGTCACAAGGCAGCGTGGAAAGAACAAATCAAGATATACAAAATATGCTCATGACGTGGATGGATGATGAAAACTGGAAACGATGGTCAGAAGGTCTGAGATTTGTCCAATTAATGAAAAACAGGGCATACCATGATGGAATTAAACGATCTCCTTATGTCGCCATGTTTGGCAGGATATTAAAGTCGCCTACCGACATCTGCTTTTCCAAAAGCAACTATTGAAAATCTACAAACCGAAGAAGAGCCTGCGAGAGTCGAAAAGGAATTTGGTGTGGGTGAACAGCCTCAACAAGAACAAAACGATGACCCACCTATGGATAGTGACCCAGAAATTGATATTCCGCAAGAAGAAGATATTACTGGAAGTGACAACCTGCACAAAGATATTACTGAAGGTGGCAATAGAGAAGAAAATATGAACAATAATTATAGAGAAAACTCCAATAATATAGAAACCATAGAAAATCACACTATATGTACAGAATGTAGTGAGCCATGTACATCAGCCAGTATGAGGTGTGAACTTTGCTTGTGCCAAAAAAAAAAAAACTTTCAAACAGACTAGACTCAAAAAGAAATTTAGAAAATCAAGCAAAGAAGATGAAAACCTTATCTAATTTAAAATTCACTCCATGTTTCGTTGGAGATACAGTCAGAGTGAAGGTTCTAGACGTTGATCGAGGGAGGGGCGATTTTAGAAACATTCTCATGACAGTTATCGAGAAAACCGACGACAATTTTTATAAACTAGCTAACAAGACTGGAACTATCGAGGAAATGTTTTCCAGGAAAGTTTACGAAAACTTGCAAATGAACAGTCACTTTTAGGAGGTCAAGATTATAAACGTTCCAACTGTAAAGCTAAATGCATGACCAACAAATGTAAATGTAAAGCTATTGGAAATCTTTGTAACTCGAAATGTCATGGCAGCTTGTCTTGCTTGAACAAATAGATTATAGTACTCTTTACTTTGACAGAACACAGTTTTAGTGTTTTTACTTTTATTCGTAAAATGTGTTTTTAAATAAATATGTTTTTCAAACATTTATGACTCTGTTGTTTTTGTTACACCCAACTTTAACCAAGTAAAAATGGGTGGAACGCGGTTTACCCGGGTAAAGCGCGAAACATGTCCAATTTCAATTATATTTCGTACTTTACCCACGTTTCCTAGGTATTCCGCGGTTTACCCGGGTAAACCTAAGATTAACCGTTAATCTAACTTTACCCGTAACATATATACGTATATGTTTGAATTATCAATAATCAAATCATGAAAATTTTATACCACGTAATAGAATATATAAGAACTACATTATTAGACGAGTGTTGTAAGACAGAGTGAATACGTTCATTTCAGATATTTTGTACTTGCACTATAATTAAATTTTATTTAGAAGTATATAAAAAATTGTAATAGAATCTATGCATTTAACTTGTCCTGTGTTATAAACGACATTTTCAATATAACATAATTTAAAATATAGTCAAGAAACGGTAATTATTTCAACTTCTTTGCAATAATTTATTTCCTTACACTAACATTTATGCAAAAGTAAGTCTTTACAAAACCGCACATACATATATGTATGTTAATACGTATAATCCATATACTTGCTAGCCAAGCCATGGTCTTATTAATTATAAAATATAGAATTACACTTAAGATGTACTAGCACATATACTTAGTTTTAGAAAAAAAGGATTAAAAAGTACTACGTATGTGTAGTAAGTAAGTGTATGTGTCTCTACATATACTGAGTGCTACTGAAACAATTTTTCATCGATTTAAATTAAGTAGGTATATACCATCCATGAATATATACTGATCATCGTAAATTAGCGTAACTTACAATTTATTTTACAATTTGTGTATTTATGGATTGAAAGAGAAAAGTAATTTGTTGATTTTTTAATTTAAAAAGGAATTTAAGTTACTTGAATATTTAATATCAAATTAATAATTTGCTACGCATCAAATTACTATAAGCGTAAATTTTACAGTAAATGAATAGTTGCACTTACCATCAAACATATTTGTAATATATAATTTTCTGATAAATTTATAATTAACCACATATTTTCTAACTTCTTCTTAAAGCAGCTGGAAGAAGAGATCCTAGTAATTTAAGATTTTGAAAAAAAATATTGTGATACATCTGTTGCTTCTAAATTTATATATCAATTCAAACAAGCATGATTTTGTAAATAATTCATTGCCTGAGTGAAGTATATGAACTATGCGATTATGCATACAAATGTTATTATACAAACGCTTAGGAATACTTTATTTCTTTAATATATTGCGTCAAGTAAATCTTTGCTAAATATTTATAATTATTTAATATTGAAACTTTCGCCCTTTAGCAGTATTGATCCTAAATACTTCAAGTCAAAGTATAGGTCCGTCTATTAAATGTGTTTCACTGAATTTGTATTCTGATGGAGAAAATTTTCGATCTCGAGATTTTCGCAGATATCAACGTTTTAAAGTACCCTGGTACCGAAAAGTAGTTTTTAAAAAATGTCTGTGTAGTGTGTGTCCATGTGTGTGTTTGTGACCACGCTAGCTGTCAAACGACTATTGCTATCAAAACTAAACTCTATATTTACGACCCTAATCTTCATCTTGGGATTTGATTAGATTTTCAGTAAAATCGGTGGACTGGAAGTAGTAGTTTACTTTGGTAAAAAATTAAAAATCTCGTCAACTACTAAGTTTAGACAAATTTCTAAAGAATACAAACGTACTAAAAAGCGAGTTTTGGAAGGATTTTGTAAAAAAAAGTTTCTACTGGAAGTAGGTCTTTTAGTATTAGCGGAAATTATACATTCTATACAGAAATATTTCAAGTTAGATTTGGAACAATGTTTGTATGAAAGAAAGTTTTAAATTTGTACCGTAAGTAATACTTCTACTCTTATAGCACTTTTTTGCAAATATCCCGCAAATCTTGCATTCTATACAGATTTATTAACAAATTACAAAAGTATTTAAAGCTCCATTTGGAATAATTTTTGAATAAACAAAATTTTAAAATTCGTAGCAGAAGTAGCACTTGTAACACTTATCAAATAGCAGTTTTTTTGAAAATATTTCTCAAATTATGCATTTTGTAGAGATATAAAAATTGCTCGCACACTGAGGCGAAGCTAGGCGAGGCGAGACGAAGCGAAGCGATGCAAAGCGATGCGAAGCGAAGAGAAGCGAGGCGAAGCTAAGAGAAGCGCATTTATTACGCCTGAGAAAAATGTATGTTATCAAAAGGGTACCCGCACACTGGCAGTCCCTGTGGTCGAGGAAACATAGCTTACAATTTGCTCACAATCAAATTGAATAACAATAATCGTGCAATTTCTAGCAAATATTGGTCCATCTAGCGGTTTCAGTCAGCATCATATTTCCGCGGAACGAAACGAATCGCTTTACGGCTGAACAACGTTGGAAAATATTGCAAACTTATTTCTAACGTTGCCCCAACAGTGCAGTATTGAAAATAAGTCTTGGACGAAATGAAGCACCCACTATGTCTGCTGCTGTATGCAAGTTTGTGAAAAAGTTTGTGAGACTAACTCGCTAGTGGACAACACTCACGGTCCCCGTTGTCGTTCGATGCGTACCAACAAGAATGCGGCTGTTGAAGTCGAGAGTGTGCAACGCAATCCAGGTAACGCACCAGCCCGATGAGAGTTTTGCACAAAGATCTCGAATTATTCGCTTACAAAGTCCAATTCACTCAGCATTTGAAGGCAAACGACCATCTGCGTCGTTTTCGCTTTTCAATTTGGGCCTTAGAGCAGCTCGAATTAGACGTCGAATTTAGCCAAAAATCATATTCTTTGACAAGGCACATTTTCATCTCGGCGGATATGTTAACAAACAAGTTTATTTCATCTGAGTATCGAAAAACCTTCACGTGATTGTCGAGAAACCAATGCATTTGCAGAGAGTGATGATTTGGTGCGTATTTTGGATTGATGGCATCATTGGGCATTTTTTAAATGCTACTGGAAACGCCATTTCGGTCGACGGTGAGCGCTACAGAACCATGATTACCGACTTATTGTAGGCTCAAGTTGACACACAAGCCCATCAAACTATCGATCTTTTGTGCGCTAATTCTGTTATTAACCGTCTTGACGATGTCAACTGACCGCTTTGGAGCTGCGATTTGAGGCAGTTAGAATCTTTTTTGTAGGGTGCTTTGAAAGACTGATGTCGACAATTCAGGCCCTGAAAGCGAATATTGTCCGGGACACTATGAACATTTGAGTTAAGTTCTGTTGATTAGTTTGTTAAATATGTTTTTGAAGTGTAAACTTCTTTGGGCGCGTTGCGTTGATTGTGGGCACTGAACAAGACTGAGCCGTCAGCTCGGCTATGTAACGCTCGTTCGGGTAAAGTCGGCTCGAGTCGACTAAGGGAACGAGAGAAATATATCATATAGAGGTATTTAATTTCAATTAAATTGAAATTTAAATAAATAAATAAATTCATGTCTTCGAGCAGATTCGATCCCGAGCCGCACGGGTGAGAAGCCGACACGTTAGCATCAGACCAGAGCGGGACTCGTAAGCGAGTATTCATATTGTCTATTTATATATATATACATGCGTCCGAACCGATCCAGAAGCGTATCGGAAAATCTCTCCGTCGAGGAACCCTTTAAAGTTGTCCGTACACCCACGCGATTATATATCGCGACCGCTGCCATAGCAACGGCCGCGAAATTGTATTTCGCGGACTGTGTTGCGTTCGCTAATTGGTAACTTCGCGGACGGTTAACCAAATAATTTGTTGTGTCTGTATGAGACATTATCTCTATAATAATATAATATAATATTTCGCGCTCAAGTAAGTTTTAGCATGTTTATTAAAATGATATGGATGACTCGGAAACTGATCAGTATATTCCGGGTGTTAAATAACGTCCACACGCATTTACTATAATTTGTATACCTACCAATGTAAAACAGAAACGTTGAGAATAGAGCTTTCTTTTCTGTTGCACTGGATGGATGAAGAAAATCAAATCGATGACAAATTAAAACGAAAAAGGGAATTGTGTAATGCGCGCGTGAAGAAATATCGTCAAAAGAAGCACACTAAATCTCAGCAACTGAATTCGTCGATGCAGGATGACCCTAATGTAATATAGAACGAAAAAAAAAAGTTGGATTTCGTATTATTAACCTCGCCTTGATGAAGTTTTCACTTCTACCATATGGTTTCAAGCACACCCATTTTCTTGTTTTTTATTATGTTTACTAAATTGTAACTATTAAAGTTGTGAAGTAAATGTGTCATTTATTTAAACAAATTGACATATAAGGTACCAATTTTTCTATATCACCGTTTTAGCAGTAAGAAGATTTATTAAAAACTGGAAAAAATTGTGTAGGTTGTCGTTTAAAAAATTGATGATGACGTCATTATGTAAAAACCAATGACATCATTCAAAAAAAAAATTCGTCAAAAGACGGCATTTTAAAAACTAAAATAGACCTGTCCGAGAGATTTTCTTAAAAACATTATATAGAACGCTTTTATGAATTTTGCTCCAAAGTTTATCACCACATTGTATATCAAGAAATGATGAACATAGATCGCATTAATATTTTTTTATCAGGTTGCCAATAAGTCTTAATGAGGCATTATTATCTTAAAATTAAAAATGTTTATAGATAATAAAGTAAAATAAAAACAGGTATTTCTCGCTTTGTGTGATTATTTCTTTCTTTACTACTGAGAATTGGAGAAACGAAGTTATATGTAGATGCCAGCGAATTATATTGCTCGTTATAATTCCTTTTCAACAATAACAACTTCCAATAAATCCTTAAATACATCATCTTATGATTGTGGCCTTCTTAATAAGATTCTTATTACTAGTGTTCATATGTAAACAAACCGTATATTACAAAAATTCCGTATACATCTGTTCTAGACGAAATTAAAATTTAATTTCTTAATTTATACGATTTCTACACGTCTCGGTAGAGCTTCTTGACCAATTATGCTCTTCGAGGAGCAGTTAAACGCGATTAGGAAAAATACAGAATCTATTCTAACTGCGTGTGTTGCTTAACAACAATAATAATGTTACGGGAGTATGGGAAAAAATCAATTTCGAAACCGAAACGTTATTTCCTTTTTAGAACTAATTAACAGCTAATAACGATAATACGACGAGAAGACTTTTATTAGTGCGTTATGCATAAATGACACCCTGTGCCTTTTAGCGTTAATTTTAATTGACTTACAAAGTAATATTTTAAGAGGTGTGTGTGGTCTTCATACTTGAACGGACAAATAACCAAGTATTCAAAAAAATTTATAACTTTTCAAATCTGATTAATAAAAATTTCCAATTAAAGTCAAATGGATACAAAATTGAAGCGATAATATTAAACAGTACTTTTAACCATTTTTAGAAGATAAAATAGAGCAACTGGTTTGTACATATTCTCTTTAAATCTGTACATTTAGCAACATATTTCTCGTGAATAAACTGATTACTCTAAAACAATATACATAATATTACCGATTTATTATTTGTTTTATTTTTATGCTTCGCTGCCCTGGTTTAGAAAGTATGTACTGCTCAAGAAGCGCTCACCACAGAAAGTAAACAACTGCTCGTCGACGATTAAATTTTCTCATGCTATGTATGAATCTTTGAGTGCGGGTATCCATAATTCAAAAGAAGGACTAATCGGCGATAATTTATCAGCTGAGTCTAGGTTTTTTCTCATGGATTCAACATTATCAAAACTCAGACATTATGAAATTATGATAAACCTGATTCTGTTCATAGTTTTTTCGTATATGAGGCGTCCATCTGATACATTTCACAAACTTGTAATTTCTTCGATATAGGATTTGTAAATTGCTGCCAATAGCAAGAACCCAATAAAACGTAAAGACGCCTCTGCATCGAGATTTCTAGATAACTCTCCAGATATTGGTTGACCTTCTGCATTAGTCCACTGAACGACATGATGTACAATATTGTCTTTGAAGAATAACCGAAAATTACTGATAATTGTGTCAATCTTTCGCTTAGCATATCTTGCAGATCTTCTTTCTTGAAGTATAACATTTAGTAGTGATTGATATCCCGTACTTTGTGTTTGTGACTCTGAGTACCTTTCAAGTTTATTTTTTGACCTGCAATTCCATATAAACTTTGCCTCTATTACTTGCACACTTAGTTAATATCACAGCACCAATGTGGTTAATAGACACGTTTTTGCAACTAATTGTACATAAGTGAGTTAGAAACTTCATTTCATTTCATTATTTTTTAAAAATTATCTTATTGGTTATCATTATCATTGAATGTAGGTTTTGCGTTAGACGCATTTTGGAACTCGTATTCTGTTTATATTTCAGTAAAGTTCGCTTCTTAGGACATCATCTGCATTAGCAGCAACATCCTTATCACTTTCACCGTCTTTGTCATATTCTGCAAACCACTGCCGTAATGTATTTTCCGCACCTTCATCAGTTACGCGAACCCATCCTATTCCAGCTATGATTACTAAACGAATGAACAAGAGCGGTACCGAATAATATGAAAGTAAAGTTCTCAACGCTTTCATAAACACCGGGCAGGCATAGAGAAAAAACAGAAGAAACATGATAAAATATATTTAATAAGCAACCCCAATGGTATTACGTGTAGCTCTTTGCTTTTTTAACAAAATTATGCAAGCTACAAATAGTGTGTTCCAGCTAAACTTAAAAAATAATATCTTTTTTTTTAATTTTAGGTAAGAAGAGTATTATGAGAGAAAGGAAAACAAACTACACCTAGAGAATTTTAGACCAATTAGTCTGTTATACCCTCTGAAGTAAAGTTTATAAACACGAATGAGCATTTCAGCAAAGCTCAAGTACAACATCGGCTGCTAATGACTAACTATACAATGTGAAAACAACATTGGAGGAAGAAAACACTGTAGCTGTTTTGGAGATATCTAGAAAGTATTCGACTCAAAATCTACAAGTAAGCTACTGAAAAAATAAGATGTGGGCTCCACACAGCTCTCTTTTCCGTATATTGTTTTAAAGTAAGCTTTAAATGCTGTATCTTCTTAATAGAAAAAATCTCAGAATAAAAGTGTTACTTCTACTTCTATTCTCTTAAGGTGCCCGCGCACTGAGGCAAAGCGAGACGTGGCAAAGCGCAGCGTCGCGAGACCGGAGACCACACATTAGGGCGAAGCGAAGCGAGGTGGAGTGATGCGAAATAGTCGCCTGGCTTGGTGCTCGATACTATATTTCATTATTTACAACATTTATTTGTCATTATCCGATTGTCGGTCGTACAATTTGTCTGTGTAGGTGCGATCCGATCAACATGAGTAGTTCCTCATCAGACGAAAATTTATTTGTTCTTGGTTTAATATTGCTACTATGGAAGATGAGGAGAAACCAAACAAGAGAATTTGGGTATACATGAAATTAATCAAAAGAGAGACAGTTTTGCTGAATTTCATCACTTATGCCCGAATTTACGAAAAGACAAAAAGAAATTTTTCAAATATTTTAACATAGAAGAAAAATTCATCATCCATCCTGATAGTAATTTCTTTCTTACACTATACTAAACATAAATATCCAAATACTACTAGTTTAAAAACTGTTCAGCAAAGTACGAACTGAGCCTACCATCTTCTCATCGGACAGCGAAAATAACGATAACCAACGAAAACGCAAGAACTTGATCCTACGCGTCTCTACGTCTTGCACACTGGGGCGACGAGACGCGAAGCGCAGCGAACTGCTTCGTCTGCTTGCTCTGAGAACTTCTCTCGCGACGATGCTTCGCTTCGCTTCGGCACCTGACTCGCCACGTTTTCTTCTTTTAAGCAATTACATATTTTTCAATTTTGATACAAGCTTTTTTATTTTAGACAAAAATTGGTTTCGCTTTTCATGTAAAACTATTCTTTCCCAAGGCAACACAAATATTTGAAAACATTTCGTCATACTAGACAAAGATAAATTTGTTTCGGGAAATAAAACGCCTGCCTAAGGGTTTCACGATTCCTTAGGCTCGGTGCACACTTGCTGCAAAAGTTATCGGGACGCTGCGTCATTTCAATCTGCGTCTTATCACCATTCCAATGCACACTTTCACGGAGATAGACCTCAACGACAGCCTCTCATTTGGCACCAACTGAAATGAATCGTATACGCGCCCAAAGATTGAAAAAGAAAGTTGTTTTTGCTCAGGGAAGATGATGACAAATTTTTTAATTATTTTCGAATGTCACTTCGATCCTTTGACGAATTGGCCGGTCGTATCAGCGACGCACTACAAGGAAAATAAACCTATATGAGATCTCCTATATCACCCTTGGAGATGTTGACAGTAACATTGAGGTACATAAAAGACTTCCCTAATTACCGACCGGTTTTTACTTCATCAATGAAAAGTTCGACATCCACATTTTCATCAGACATGGTGTAGACTTCACAAGCTCGATAGGAGGTATGACGCTGCTGCTAATGTGCACTCAACCATAAACAAATGTGTACTACCAGCTATCGAGGTATAGAAATGTGACGCGCGTCCCACAGGTCCCTGCGGCAACATCGATAACTATCTCGGCGTCAGATAGGTATCAGCTTCACGTGTGAATTCCCACATGAGTTGCTATGCATTTCTTCTTATACGATTGAAAATGACGCAGCGTCACGATAACTTTTGCAGCAAGTGTGCACCGGGCCTTAAATTGTACGACCGACAATCGGATGAATCCGCTCAATATACACATATACTGTGACGCATCCAAAACACCGGACGGGGTTGGCTGTGCTTTCATTGAGGCAGTTAAGAAAGATTCACGTCAATATAAGTTACCAGATGATACTAGTGTTTTCTCAGCTGAAGCTTACGCTATACTGTATGCCCTGGAATACATTTGTACTCATAAACTTAAAGCTGTTACGATTTTGTCAGACTCGCGTTCTGTAATGCAGGGATTGGAGTTATCATGTCAACCAGGACAAAGATTGAATAATATTATTCAACAGATAAAAACCAAATTAGTTATGCTCTCGGAGAAAAAGATAGCGATAAACTTTGTGTGGGTCAAGGCTCATGTGGGCATCGAGTATAATGAAACCGCAGACAGATTAGCCAAAGATAGCTGTAAATTGAGTCATTTTGCCGAGGAAAAAATAACATTGGAAGATGCCATAGGTGTTGCCAAAGAAAGGGAAAGAACAAGGTGGAAACAACAATGGAAATAATATACACAAAAACCACTTCATCCAGATACGCAGCAATTCACTCGGAACTACCTGGTAGCGTGTGGTTTACTAGCTTTAGTATCCCACGAAAATATATATTGACAATTAGTAGACTTAAGTTTGGGCATGGATGCTATCCAACACATTTAGCAAAGCTACAGATTATTGAAGACAATAAATGTGATACTTACAACACCGAAGGCGACCTGGACCACATAATGTTTGATTGTCAAAAACATTACTAGACTTGTCGGGAAGTTTATGATGAAATGGCTGCACTAAAGATAGAAAGGCCTTTTAATCTACTTCATGTGCTAACCTTGAAGAGGAAAGAGATATTAGACTGTATTATAAAATTTTTTAGAAATTCTGGGGAAAAAATTTAAATTTAGGTTAAATTTAGTTTCGAGTCCATATGTGTAATTCCTTTGTCAAAAAATCCTATCTATCCACGGCTCAGTTTTGTTTGTGTTTAAAAGTCGCCTTGAAGAGCCTCTAGGAGTGAAAAGTCCTGTCCAACCCTTGTGACATCTTCGAAATGATTTCCTTTTGTGATTATCCTATCTATCCTATCTATCCACGGCTCAGTTTTGTTTGTGTTTAAAAGTCGCCTTGAAGAGCCTCTAGGCGTGAAAAGTCTCTCTGTCCAACCCTTGTGACATCTTCGAAATGATTTCCTTTTGTGATTAGGGCATGGCTGCATGGACAATGTCCGAAATGCCATGAAAAAAGAAAAAAAAAACAATCGGATAATGTTTGTTCAAGTCACATTAAAATTATAAATTTATAATTTTAAGGGGGAACTGCCGACTACCGAAATCAAGAGGTTAGAATTTCAAGTTTTTCTGCGTTATTTTTACAGCGATTTTATTTAAACAAAAGCCAACAAATATTTTAAGGTTTTACTGAGGTACCTAAAGAATTAAATTTTATAAAACTTATTAAAATATTTATAGATGGAGTCTAGAAAGTGACTCAAGTTTACCATATGTTTTCTATATTATTTTTCCACAAAGGGAAAAAAAACGTCCTTTAGGTACCTTCAATAAATCTTACTGCAAACGTACAGCCGTTATTGAGTAAAACTTGAATTACAAACGTAAGTTTTGCCCTATTTCTGAATACAAATAGCCTAAATTTTCAGTGTTCCTCTTCATAATGAGTCAATCATAAGATATACTTAACTTAAAACATACGAAAATATTACTTTTTACTTTCTTATACGTAGTATAAGGAAGTATTGTGATGACGAAAATTTTTGACATCGAGATTTTTGCAGTCCACGTTTTGAAGTCCCCTGATACCAAAAAAGTGGTTTTTAAAAAATGTCTCTCTCTCTCTCTCTCTCTCTCTCTCTCTCTCTCTCTCTCTCTCTCTCTCTCTCTGTTTCTGTGTGTGTGACCACGATAGCGGTCAAACTGCTGTAGATATCTGTTCCAAATTTTGTATTTACGTATACAATCTCCCTATTGAGATCTGATTAGTTTTTCAGTAAAATCGGTAAACCGGAAGTAGGTAGTAATTTACTTCAGTGAAAAAAATCGAATTTTGCAAATATTTCGTCAGTTACTAGGTTTAAACAAATTTATAAAGAATTCAAATATACTCAAAATTAAATTTGAGACAAATTGTCTTAAAAAAGTTTTTGGAAATTTCTACCGGAAGTAGGTCTTTTACTCTTATCGAAAATTAGTTTTTTGCGAATATCTCGCAAGTCATGCTTTCTAGGCAGGTACATTACGAGTATAAAAGTATTTAAATGATAATTTTAAATATCTTTTGTACAAAAAAAATTTCAAAATTCGGACCGGAAGTACCACTTTTACTCTTACTGAATAGCGATTTTTTGCAAATATGTCGTAAATTATGCATTCTATATATATTTATTGAGAGTACAAAAGTATTTAGAGTTGGATTTACAATATTTTTTGTATACATGAAACTACAAAATTCGGACCGGAAGTAGCACTTTTGCTCTTATTGAGTAGCACTTTTTTTCGAATATCTTGCAAAGTAAGCATTCTATAGCGATTTATTAACGGAATGAAAGTACTTAGACTAGGATTTTGTATAATTTTTTTATAAAAAAATTCTTAAAATTGTATAGTTTGAAACGCTCATACGTATAAGAAAGTCGTGTGGTGGCCACACCTCATTTTTTTGTATTTGTTCCACAAAAAAATTACAACTCTCGTCAAGAATCTTACTGACGGCGACAGATCGCCCTTAAGTGGCATAGAAACGTTTTTAGAGCTAGCGTTGACTACACAATAAGTATAGGGTTGGCTATAAAGTGTGAGAATTGGGTAGAAATTGATTATAATTAACAAAATGTCATTTATTTATGTTGAGTAGTAAGTGTAGGAACCAGAAATAAAATATTGGCGATAGAAAACAGATCTCTACTAACGTAATAACCGGCATACCCATTTAAAAATAAGAGCAGCATGTCAGGTCCTACATAAGTTTTGGCCATGTCAAAGAATGTAGGTGGAGAAAATATTGATGAATACAATATTTGATAGACTGTCTAATGTAATGCACGGCTGCTATAATTAGCATTTAATTGTTTACTCTATTTTGGTAGCTATTACAACTAATGTTCAAAAAAATGTGTATTTATTCAACAAGATGGTCGTTCACTTACATTTTCTATTGTTTTCTTAATGAATAGAGTTATATTGTGTGATCAAGGGTATATACAATTAATAGGACGTCCGTTATTTGACGTGTTCTTGGAAGAATATCCAAGGACGCTTTGCTTAATATTTCGGTTAATATCACATGGATTTACTAATTATTGTACACACATTTATATGTATATCTATTTGTAAACTCGCGTCGTTTACAACTTTAAGTAACATCTAACACAGTTTTAACAGACTTCAATGGTTCAAGTTGAACAAGTTGAAATTAAACAACTTCCTGTAATACAAAAAAATATGGTAATGCAGTTTGCAGGAATATTTACTACAAAATCTTCTTAGGAAACGAATGCGTAGGCATATTTACTTTAACACAAATTCGAAAATCAACATATTATCTTTTAAATTTACACATTTTCGGCTTTAAACTCTTTGGAAAATTAGTACTAGAACTCGGCACATTCAGAGACTAATTAACGGTGTTTCTTTTACTAACTGCTCGATTCTAGAAAAAAAATACAGGGGGAATATGTATACAGTTCTCGTTTTCTTTTAAAATCCGAACGTGTTTTCTAAGCTTTTGTTCTGTAATGAGACAATTAAAAGCTTTTTCTGCTTAGATAATAAGACGCGAAGTTTTACGTGGCTTCTGATTTAATTTCCGTTGGATAAAAGGCGAAAAAATAAAAAGAACGTTGTAACATAACGATTACGCTTTAGGATTTCGAATGAATAATTACTTACCTCTGTAAGCGCTGTTATTCTACATTACAGTGTTTTTTTGTCGTACACCATTGCTATGAATATTTGCGTTACAGTGGGAATTTTCGGTTGTTAATATAAATTGGATAAAGAAAATTGAACTTTTTTATGATCATCTCGTTGGATTAAGTAATATAAAATTATATGTATATTTTGTAATGATTTATTAAAAATTCATTAGGGAATTGCTGATGTATATTAAGTTTTGAAGCAAAAAATTTAATAGGTAACTTTGTTTCTCGGGTTATATTTTATTAATACATGGATTTTCTTATAAGCTATTTTCAAACATATTCTCTTTGTATATTGAAAAGACGGTTGTAATTTACTTTTTCGTGTTACACTGTATTATATCAGTATTTGTAGTTACATGAAAGATAAAATTTTGATTTTAAAGCAGTTTTACTTATACACATTGCATTACTTCATTAACTAGTAGTTTCAAGTATTTCATGCAAAACATGTCTCTTAATTAATTACAATAATATTCATATGATACAAATCTATAACAGATAGATAGATTTTTATTAACACAAGTTTTATTTACTTAGTGGAATACCTTTTCAACTGTTACTATAATGATGTTAAAAGAAATTACACTAAAATGAAATTCATGTATGGTTTATGAAAACAGCAAGTGAAATTAGATTGACATATTGTTGTGACATTCACATTATCGAAAATAATAATATTAAGAATTAGTTTAGTTATTAAAAAATAATACTAATTTTATTTTAAAATCGTATATTTAAAAATTACGATATAAGTTAAAAACAGATACTTGTAGGTAGAATAGGTTGCCAAAATTTAATGACAAATTCTAATGTCAAAATGTATAAATTGTTGGTATACATTAATTAGGTAAGTGTAAATATCAGATATAATGCAAACACTAAATAAACCAATAGACTTTATTGCGGTTAAAAGACATGTTAAATGCCATAATATGAATGTAAACAAGACAAGACATACTCGAGAAAATGATGCGAATAAAATGTAAATTTGAACATGAGTAATGGTACCAATTCATTAGAAATATTCTAATAATAAAACTAAATATATATTAGAAACGTACACTTTATAAAAAAAAAGAAAGGATATTATAACATTTCTAGTGAGAAGTGTTAGATCGTAAATAAGAATATCTTGTGTAAATAACAATATGAATTCAAAATACACTTGTTAGTTCTTGTATGGGTAGCTCAAAGGTTTCAAAAACAATGGAAATGGTCATGTGTGGTTTAAAAACCTGCAAAAGAAAAATACAATGTTAATGTTGTTTATAGCATTTTACAAATTGACGTGTTACCTGAGGAGAGAGCTTGGTTAGAAATCAGGGAGAATGTGACGAAGACGACCGTTCTTCGCAGTGCGAGCTCAGCGAGAAAAATTCCCGTTGTATATAACGTTTTTCCTTTACTACCAGATCGAAGAATTTCTAAAAGAAGAATTAGAGTAAAATTAGTACATGGCAAGAAAGAATATGTGACAAATGATGGAAAGGCAATGAAGGGTTATACTGAAGAGGAAGAGAAGAAAGATACACTTACCTAAGATGGGATGCAACAAATTTGTGAAAACTTTAATAACAAACAGTTTGAAGTGTCGTAATTAGTGTGTAACTGTCAAGATGATCTACGTGTATTGGTGCGAGTGTGGCAACATAAAGAAACGAACAAAAGAATTTCATCACGAACATTTTTGAAAAAGATGCCAACCTAAAATTTAATTGAATAAGAGAGGTGCTAAATCGTCGATCGGCATTTGTTTTAGTATATAAGGTCAAAACAGGATAAGACCTGTAGATTTTAAGTTTGTAATCCAAGTAGTAAAGACGTAAATTTCGTAGAAGATTAACAAATTTGATATAGCGAAAGTGAGAGTAGGGTCTATAAGCACTACTTATCAACTCACGATTTGATAATTGGTATTAAAGATTTAGAGTTAAATTTCATTTTAGTTTTCTTTTAAACAAATTTATTCAATTAATTTTCTTTTCTTATCATTAATTTTAAGATGGAGGATGTCAATAAAATAGAATTTGATAAAATGTATGATCAAATGAAGTAAGTCATGAAATAAAATAATTCAATTTATTGGATATCAGATTCTCTTGTTTAATAATGGTATTTAGTCTTTCAAAATAATAAAAAGAGTGGTTAATGGTGCTAAACATGCCGAAGGTACCATGTGAGATTTGCCTTTAGTAGATTGTTGGGCATCATTAAATATTAAATAATCATTTAATTTAGAAATTCAAATAAGTTAATACGAATATGCGGGGATGGTTTTGAGGGGAAAATGCTAAGCGGCTAGAGTTACAATATGAGAATGTTTACAGCTAGCGATTATTATTAACCAATTTCAAAGCATTCACGTTGCAAGATTCTAGATTACTAAAGCATTATGTGAGAATGTATGTTTTAGTGAAATAGTGTTGGCATTATATTGAACAAACTAACAAGAATCAATAATATTTTAAAAGTTAAAAGAACAAGAAGAATATTTATTCAGCTATCATTATATATATATATTAGGGTGGTCCCTATTATTAAGAAAAAAAAAATTTTTCTTTTATTTTACGGGGCACCCCAAAATTTGATTATATACCTTAAAAAAAATTCAGTATTTTTTTCATAATTTTTAAATAACTTTTAAAGGTTACCAAGGTTTGAATATTAAATAAATACTCAAAATTTCTGAATTAGTTAGAATTTTTTATTCATAAGTCAGGACGTCAAAAGTGTAAAATTATTGTTATTGTTACAAATTAAGACATATTATCAAAACATTAAAATCCTTTATTATAAAGATACAAGGGTTGATTTGTTAGTGTTAGGGTATCTTTTCCTATACTCCTTCACCAATAAAACCAAATATTGCTTTTGTTCTTCATCGGTTGTGATCAATTTATTATACTCTTGAATTAATGCAACACTACGCTCAGCTATATCGTTCACTACTCGCATAGAGTGAACGATTTTTTTTGCAGCCACAAAATCAGCATCATCGTTCCAAGTTTCCACATCTTTATTCAAAAACTTTGATGAGATACCCAGAATTTGGAAAAATCGCAAAGAGTTGCTAGTTACGAAGTCCTCAATGTTTTTTTCGTCGATGTGCTCGATGTCAATGTTTATTCTTTTTGGGCAATCTTCTATGGCTTCAATTTTTAGTGCATCTACCATTTTCTTTTTATCTTGTACTGGAAGTTCGTCGTCGAAAAATGCAAAAGACACCAGTTCCTCCGACAAATACCACAAATGGCCCAATATTTTTTTTAGGGCAACAGTAGCCATTTTTTGATTTATTTTTTCAAAGGCTGTAAGATCTTTCAATAATTGTAAGTCGTTTCTTGGTGCTGACCATCCGGTAGAGGCTTGAAACCAATATTTTACATATATTATCACTGTGAATATGCTTATTTCTCTTACAGCTTTCTCTTCGTTTTTTGACAGTTTAAACTTATGTTTAAATAGGAAAATTTTCAAACAGTACAAAGCCCTTGCCATCCATCTAGCTCGATGTATACCAGCAGGTTTCCTAAATGAAACACCTTTTTCGGGAACTCCTCCTAAGAAAATGATTGTGAGATTCAATAATTCCCTGTAGTCATCTCGAGGTTGATGTGCTTGTAATTGTTTTTTTGCAAAAGAAATTCTGTCTGCGGCGGATTCGACAAGGATACTTGATTCGGTGTCATAAGTAATTGATTTGTAGTCGCTTTGGTCAATGCTGACCCAATTTTTCTTAAACCTTTTGAATAATTGAATATCAGGACCACTAGACGAACCGAGCGATTGATCCACTACAGCTGATAACATAATTTCCATTATATGATGGCGACATGCAAGCCAAAGCATGTCTTTCTCCATTTTTCGCTCTAAAAGAACACAAACTCCATTTCTTAAACCAGTGTTTACAGCAGTTGTATCAAAACACAAACTACTTACTTTATCGCTCAAATTCCATAAATTTATTGTTTCGTAGATAACTGACGCACTTGCTTCACTTGCTCCATGTTCCAGTTTGGAACTGCTAGAAGTTGATCAATCCCATCTCCCGATACCAAAATTGGTAGCCGATCTACAGTTTCCTGCCCAGTAATATCTTCAATTAACTTGCCATCCCAGTGAATTGTTAATGGCAAATTAGGTTTGAACTCGCTTTTGAGAGACTCTGCAACTGCTTTTCGATTTTTCAAACGGTGCCGACGAATGGAATATCTGTTGACATTAAAGTCTGATGGATCACATCCAGCACTTTTCAAAGTAGATGTTACGACCATGGTTGCTTTTCTGTCACTCAATTTAGAGACATCAAGACTAGAAGCTAATGGGCCGCTAATAATGTCTTTTCGAGCTCGTTTTGGGGGTGGTTGCACTTTCGGAGATTCTGATGGAACTTCTGAATCAGTTGTACTTGTTTCTTCGCTGGTGCTGGTAGATGACGACGAAAGAAATGACAAAGAAGAAAAAGAGCACTTTTCTGTCAAAGTCAAGATATTTATGTTTTCACGTTCACGCAGTTTCTGAAGCCATTCTTCTTTCTCTTTTATTTTCTGAATTTTTTTTAAACTTTTTCTATCTACTGAACCAATAAAACCCTGGCGATTTTTTTGTCTTTGTGCTAATAAAAACTGCTTGTCCTCTTCGACAGTTATAATATTTAAAGCATCACAATGAGCTATATCAAATAAATCGTCTAATTTTTGTTGCCAGTCTTGTTCTTTTTTCTTTAATGCTTCCGTACGTTTTTTCTTGTTCTCTTTATTTTTTTTCAGATTCTGCCACTCTTTGACGTGTTTTTCGATTTTACAGATTACATGTTTTTTTAATCTCGTTGGTATATTAGCTTTTTCCCACAAGTTTATCACTTCACATGCAGCCAAAGTCGCAGATTCATGAATGGTTTTCTTTTCTTCACTTTTGTAATAACAAAACAAACGTAACACTTCACCAATAGATGGTAACCTTGACTGGTTTAGTTTAGGCAGTAATTGGCCGATCAGCCAAATGTTGGTTTTATTTCTAGTAACTACGCTGACTCCGCTACTAGTAGATGCCATTGCAAGTTGAAACAAGTTTGTATGTTTCTTGAAACAAAACGCGTGTGCTCTCTCGTCAATGAATTAATACCGACTGAATTGCGGGCGGGCTTTATCTCGATGCGTAGGTGCAGGAGAGGGGGACCTATACGTGTCTCTGCATGTTTCACTTTAACAACGCAAAATAAACACTTATCTTAATGAATTAGTGAGACTCATAGTCGAAGTAGCCATAAAATAACTTTTCGTTAGTTTGACAACTGGTAGCGACCTCTAAATTTTGTCCAAAAATTAAAAAAAAAATTACTACTTCATATTTTATAGTAGAGAATCGAATGAAAAGGTACCGCGATAATATTTAAAAACTCGAAAAATAAGGACCACCCTAATATATATATATATATATATATAATTAGAATTATTTATTATATATATATATATATATATATATATATATATATATAAGTATTTCCAAAACATTATGACTCAAGAGAGTATTAATTTTTTAAATTGTAGAACAAATATCTATAAAAGACAATGTTATTAACAACCGTTATTTTTAAATATAAATATGTATATACAATATTTTTTAAATGAAATTTAGACATCTTGTTTAATTCTTTGTCCTTATCGCAAGCAGAACTAAATAAGAGGTGAAGCAGAGCATAAGAAGTAAGTCACTGTCAGAACCCATGTGAAAATTAAAAATTTTATGCTGATAGGAATAAGTTAATAAATAAACTATTACAATATTTTTATCATTCATTAGTAAAGTTACATCCACAGCAATATGTGTGTATAATTAAAGATATTTGAAATTAAGAATATCTCATAGACACAAGTATACCAGCACTTTGTATATACCTATTATAGATATTTGAAATTGCTTCAAGGCCGAAGAAAGCCAATAAGCTCGAAAAACCTTCTTGCCTTGGTAAAAATTTATTTGAAAAAAAAAATTTTTGTAAAATCCTTATACCAAAATAATATAACCTGATTTTAATTATTCGTCATAAACGCTTAATTTAATAAGTAGATATAATAATCCGCAAAACTTTCTGACATTTGTAATTTCCGAGACGCAATACTTCTACTTGTTTATTCAACTTATGTCTAGCTTTATAAGCAAATAAAGTATTTTTGAATTTATGATATGTTTCAAATATTTTTCGAAATTAGTTATACAAAAACAGTAAGATTCTGGAAAATCTTTGTAAAACTGGTTTTTTAATTATGAAAATATATTGAGTCAATACTCTGAAAGTGTTGTTGATAAAGGACTAAGTTTCCAGAACCATCTATAACTTGGTCGTTTGACGAATAGTAATGATACGGACCTTCGGTGGGCGGAAACTGGTTTAAAGCAGATTTTAATTTCCCTTCGACACTTATGCTAGCTGCGCCAGTTCAAATTCATGATTAATGCACTTACATTTTGGCTTGGATTTTGAATAAATGATGAAAACTGCTTTTACTACGCTTTTCGCAAGACGATGACTTTTTTTTAGAATTGTAACACCTTATACTTTTGTGGGCAACCAAACCATTTTATTCGCTCTTCTCTTATAACTTAAATTGTGGACTATTTTTAATGACGATTTTAAACAGTGGGTTCTCAATTTCATATTTACAACTTTCAATATTAAATGTAAAACTTAAGGATCACAAATTGAGCGTGGGTTACTCTTTTGGGTTAGTACGCACCTATACTATATTCACCGAACCAATAGAGTAGCAAAAAACGCGTGAACAACACATGATTTTTAATACTGCCTTTCTATTGGCTCTGAGAGTTACACACAAATCCTGAAACACATGATATAAATCATCTGCTTTCTGTGATTATGTCACATGATTGTGACTATACCCATGCAGCAAAATCACAATTTTAGAGAAGGATGAAAATACGTATTTGCTAATGTAGAACAAGTGAGCATATAGTGTGCTAGTAGGGATAAATAACATTGTCTGTTATTTTGAAATATATGTTATATATGTATACTTTTTGCTTTTTCTATATAGTATTTTGAATTGTTCCTTGTGTTTGCGCTTTTTGTATTTGTTTAAGTTGTTATTATTATTAATGTCAGTATTTTTAAAGACTCTATTAATGATTAAAGATTTATTGAAGGTAAGATCTATAAATCGTAAACAAAGCAAATGCTTTATAGGTTAATTATGTTTCAGCTTTTCAGAAGTGTTGAATTTAAGTTACGGTTTTTACCTGTTCATACAGTACTGTGCAAAATGCAGCCAGAACTGAAGAAACGAGTAAAGAGACATTTTACAGTGCTAGAAAAAGAGACTGTACTGAATATATTTATCAAACGGCAACAAGAATGCCCAGTTGACTCTAAGACACGAATTGTTGACTTTACAGCCGAAGCTGCAGGTATCTGCTCAGCAAGTGTTTTTAATATTTTACGAGAACACAATGCACAAGATGCGAAACCTCCAAAGACGTATACAAGAGGACGATCTGTCCTGGATAATATTGATGATGATATGCGCAATATTATTAGACGTATAGTACACTCATTTTTCTATAAAAATGAGGTGCCGAGAGTGGATAAGATTTTATTGAAAATAAATGAAGATGAGAACTTGCCAAACCTCAAACGTACAACAGTGTGGAAGTGAATTTCTCTTTCAAAAAAAGAGCTCGTAATAGTTTTTTAAAGGAAAAATGTGAAAGACTACCATCACATCATTGCGAACTGAAGCCGATTGAATTAATATGGGCCCAAGTTAAAGGAGAAATTGCAAGGAAAAACACTACATTTAAATTAAGGAAGTCAAAGAGCTGTTACACACATAATTGAACAATGTTACAAAATAGAACTGGTTAAATGCCATCAAACATGTTAAGGAAGTAGTGAAGAATATGTGGGAGTTAGACGTAATTGTTGAAAATTTACAAGAGAGTTTCATAATTAATTTGGAAAGTTCTGAAAGTAGTGAATGTGACAGTGACATTCAGGAATAATTTTAATTGTCAACACAGAAAAATTTAAAATATATGATTACATTCATAGTTTCTTTCGCTCTTTCTTCTATATATTTTTTGAAAATAAAGTATATTGTGTATGCATTTCATTTATATATGTTTACTATGTATGTACTCTATCTATACACGTATAAAATACCTTATAAATTCACAATAAACTAACTACCTATTCCCTATTTAAACTTGTAATTTATATTATATACACATGTGAATAAAGTCTTTAATATATTTGCTTCATTTTTAAATACTTATATTGGTTTTGTATTATGTGTTAAAATGCCTGATATTGAATTTGACAAATGCATATTAAATTATCTTAAATTGTTTACAAAATGCGCATTTGTGTATTTTTTTGTAAGTCAATTAATATTTATCCACTTATTAAGTAATGGATTTTAAGCAATTTACGAATGTTTTGTTGATATAGGTTATGTTTGAGATTTACGTATTTTAGTTATCTAAAAAGACAAAACATGCATTTTCTGTAAATTTAAATCGGGTCGGTATTTTATATAAACTAATAAGTTGTTGTTTTTGAAAATTTAAATATGTAATCAAATGATTTTATAACAGTTTATTGTTAATATAAGTTTTCTATTGTAAATTGAGCTGTGCATGTGAAACAGTCGTGAACAGCTCGTGATTACTCTACCTGTTCAGTGAATGGAGTATAGTATAAAAGTATGAAAATTTATGGTTATGCAACTTAATATACATGACTTCATTTTAAATTATTGCTTACACATAGCAACTTATTGCAGAGATTTTAACTGTAAAGCCTTTACTGAAATTTTCAATCCAGCTACGTTTTGCCATTACATTAATTCTTTTGGAGGTCGTTTATAGTTCAATAGGGCCCTTTAATTGCTTTATTTTTACGTCTTATTTTTCTGATAATATAAATTTGTTAGTCAATTACTTCGTTTTTAATTCGATTCCTTCTGAATATTTTGAGGGCCCCCATAGTATTAATTTCCACAACCTCTATTTTTTTTGTATCTTTTCACAAATTCTAAATTTTCATTTAGTCGTTATTTGACAGTGTGTTAAGATTTGAAATTATCCGTTGTGCCTAAATAATTCTTCAAAATAAAAACATTAAATTATACGAACTTTATATAGCTGCAATACTATAGCGCATGTCAATCAAGACTAAAATTGTTAATTCACTTAATTCTATAAACATTTTATTAAACAGAATTGCAGTAAATTATGCAAAATAAACACTGAATAAAGTCACCATATTACCTACATATACATAAATTTGATGATAGTAGATCTAAACGAAGGGTTCAAATACTCGTACCTTCTTGAAGCTCCATTAGGAGCTACGGAAATCGAGTCTCCCTCCACAGGGACGGTTTCGTATTACGTTAGACACACGGATTTACTAGAAAGTTAAGGGAAACCACAAAAGGGATGTAGTAGATTGAGTAATGGCAGAAATACAGTTGAACCTCATGAAGTAAGGTTCATTCGTATCTTCCCCGTGACGCCTAAATACCTTCATTAAATTAAATTTAAAAAGATTACCCAATCATGTCGATGTTTTTATAGCGTAATCACCTGCACCTAAGTATATATATAAAATATCATCTTATTTGTTTATGTAATTCAAATTACTTAATCGCTTATATGTATATCTACGCATTAAGAGATCGTTTATTACACGATGGAGATTGAACAATTTATCATTCTATCTTGTATTTAGAAATTTAATAACTCCTATTCCTATAAGTGTTAACAAATTCACATGTTTATGAATACATAAATGTATAATTGTATTTATTACTTCGGTATGAGAAATTCGTATTTTGTAGTATTTTTTTAAGTTTCCATGTTACCTGAATGTGTAGAAACCATTTCATAAAAATTTCAAAGTTAATTATTAGATGGGAAACGTGTGTTTATAGAATAGGATGGAAATTACAAACCGAGACTATCTAAGTTTTAACGGGAAAGAATTTTGTTAGAAACGTGTTCAGTGCGCGAGCTTGGAATATAAATTTCACGTAATGTAGTATCTGATTAAGGAGCTGGATTATTTTAAACGCTTCTGCTGGAATTATATTAAATACCTAAGGTGAATTAAACGGAATTATATAAGGTCCTTTAATTTAGAAAGTTAGTTTATTCATATTAGTTTTCAAGTAAAATAGTTAAGGTATTTTTAATAAAATTTATTATGTAGGTACATCAGAGTGAAATACGTATGAAAAATATCATTATTGTCTACTAATCTTATGATTATTTCAATGATCAAAATGTAGATTTAAATAATACAAAGAATTATTATAATTTTATGTATTTCCATAAAAATATAAATATAGAACATTTAAATTCTTATTATTTGTATCAATTAATATTAAAAGATGAAAATTAAAGAAGAAACATAAACTAAAGGAAGCACGGAAATCATTGACATTATAATAGAGCCATTAATTACTAGTATAGTTCTGTGTACATCTTATGTATGTCTTCTTGATAAATTAAAAATAAATAAAGTTATATCAAATTTTAAGAAAAAAAATTTTAATAATCTACTAAAATCTTTAATAAAGAGTATAGAGAAAAAGCTAAAATTTAGCTTACCTGCTGTGATTTTTTTTGTTGGAGGAGAGAAAAATATTACGCAAGATTTCCACAACCAGATCAGTCAATTGTGTGGTGTATGTCAGATTCTTACTGACTTCTCTGACCTTCTCTTTCAGCGATAATAGATATGAAATTATGGTGCAGCGATGCCAGAATTATCGAATTCTAGGAAAAATTATGGTACAAATTGTAGTAAGTATACGCCGTCTCAATTAAAACATTAATTCGAATTTATCTTATGATGATGTATTTGGATTTGAAAAATTAAAACAAAATTATATAATAAAAATAAACGACCACATTTTTTGTTTCTTAACTAAATCATTTGGTTTTATAATTCTAGAGGCAAGGAATTTATAATATTTAAAATTGATTGAGGTTTCTTCTTAGTATATTTGTTGTCAAATATTGCTATTTTGGATAAAATGTTTTCCGTCGCCCTTCAGTTTTTGTTTCATTGCCTTCTGAAATAGATACATCAATTTTTGGCTGACTTGGACGGAGAATTTTGACAAATTTTCCGTGTTTTGCTCCTTTGCTGTCTTTTTTAATGACTGGTAAGTCAGCAACAAACTCCGAATTGCATGCAATACATTTTGCTTTTAAAAAATTATCTAACATGAATAAAAACCTAAACCATGCAAATTTAATAATAATATATTGTCTCTGAACATACCTTTAATAGGTTTTAGCCAGCCTTTAAAAGCAGTTCCGCTTTCCCACTCTGTTTTATATTTTGAGGCTTTTAGCGCGTTTTTGAACATTTTTAAAGCGCGTTCTATTGCGTTCTTGTTCCTCCGAGTCTGATCTAAGCGACTCGAATGTATTTTTTGATGAACTTGCCGCCATTACAACAACAAATTGAAAATGCAACGAAAAGGCAAATTCCAACAACTACCAACACCGAAAGTATCAAAGTGACTGAAGACCCGAAAGCTGAAACACCGAAGCAAAGCAATAAACAGAATAATTACTAGGGATTCCCCGAATTTTGCGTGACAGGCAAATTATTTGGAACGTGGGAAACCAATCTATGTTACCACGAAGGGCAATTCTTTTTTATTTATATCAGGATAGCAGGAATAGGACTTGGTTATTTGCTAAATAGTTTTTGAGCAAAATATTTAATCGATCGAAATTATGGTACAATTCCTGGCATCGCTGTTCTCTTCTCTCTTCGCCTCGTGGCTCATGGCTCTCTGCGCCGGCATCTGCTATCGCATTACTTAAGCGCAGTGAGTCGCCTCTAATTCTGCCTTATTTCTATTATATCTGTCCTGTCTCTTTTGTTTCTATTATGCGACGTATGGTATCGTAATCCAATCACACTGGCATTCAACTAATCCTTTTGCCACATTGTTAGCCTTGAAGGTTTGTTTTCCTGGAGTCCTCCCATTTAACTTTCTCCCATCTAGGGAATACAAAAAGAGTATGTTCAGCATCGTTCGCAGTTCGTACATATACCTGAGTCAGCGCTTGCTCGTTAGTACAGGTACTTTTTACCATGCCTGGAGAGTGCTTGTGTTAAGTAGTAATCTACTTCTCAATGCCGTCTATTTACCCAACTCACAACGTCCGGTATTTGTACGTACATCTTCCATAGGCTCCGGTCCGCCACTTTGCTCGCCATTTTCGCATAAGCTCCAATCTGGATATATCCCTTGAGACCCCCTCGTATTTATTCTTTTCTTCCTCCATCAGAAGCGTTCTCGAAGCGTTCCTGCTATGGATCCCAGACCCTCCACAGAAACCGTCCTATACGCAGTGCATATTCTGATGGGTATTTTCCTTTGTAAACTTGTCAGCTCTCTGGGGAGCTCCTTGTTTTCAGTTACTAGATGCCATATTGGTGCGATTGGAGCAGGGATTACTCAATCCGTTTAGATAAAGTCTTTTACTATAGGATGAGTGGAAATGGCCATCCTTTAATACGCGTATATCTGAAAACTAGAAGTGGTTTACTGATTAGGTTTCGAAAAGTGAATGTCTCAACCAAGGGTTCCTCTACGGTCAATTTTGGTGCCGCTGCTGTTTGTAATACAAACGAGTTTTAAATTTATTAATTATTACTTTATATTACTATTTTACTATTATATTACTTTATTTAATTGACGAGATTAATTGAATTTAAATACTTAAAATATTTAATTATGATAATATTAAACATGCTAATTGATTTTCCTATATATTAGTATAAACTTAGATATATCCAAATAAGAAGGAGGGATATAATGGAAGTCCAAGCAGGTGTGCCGCAGGGCTCAGTTCTGGGTCCTACGTTATGGAATATCTTGTACAACGATGTGTTGGAGGTTGTATTGCAAGGGCGCCCAAAGAGCCTTTGCTGATGATTTGGCGCTGATAGTTACAGCGGACACCAAAGCAGATCTAATGAGAATTACTAATGAAAACCTAAAACACACCTGGATGAAGGAAAACGAACTAAAGCTTGCTCTAGAAAAGACAGAGGCGCTTATAATGACCAAGAAAAGAAAAAAAAGAAGAGATGAGTTTCAAAATAGATACTGCGAATATTGCATACTACTGTATGGAGTACCGATATGGGTGGGAGCGCTAAGTACCAGGAAAGACTGGCAATTGTTACAAAAACCGCAGAGGAAGGTATTAATTAGAGTCGCTGCTTCATACAGAACTGCACCAACTGTGGCTCTTCAGGTCATTACGGGGATTCCGCCGATAGATTTAATGGCGCAGGAGAGAAAATACATTTGTGAAGGAAAATAAACAGATAAGAATGTAAAGAACAAAACCCTTGATGCATGGCAGGATAGATAGAATAGAAACACGCTTAGAGGACAGTGGACCAAGGAGCTCATACCGGACTTGAAGGAGTGGATGGATTGCAAACACAGAAGTGTGTACTAATATCTCACACATGTTTTGACAGGGGATGACATTTTCAGAACATATGCAAAGAGAATAAATAAGGCTGCAGGAGAGGGATGTGTGTACTGTGGCTGCATTGACACTGTAGAGCACACAATATTCAAATGTGTGAGATGGGATGGGTTAAGGCAATAGGCAAATAGGAAGCTGGAGAAAGAAGTAACATTAAGGAATTTAATAGAAACGATGTTGGGGTGTAGAGAGCACTGGAACATATTACATCACATGATTAAGGTTATTATGAAAGCAAAGGAAGAAGAGGAAAGAAAACTGTAGAATGGGCAGTAGAGACACACGACGCGGATAACTGACTACTCAGTGATTTCGTGATGGAGATATCAATATGTGATGGTTCCATGAAATGCGCTCGGGGGAATAGGGTGGTTTTGGTGGGTAGACGGTTCAGACGACTCCCACACTACCATGTTGTGATAGACCTAAGCACATGGTGTCCATAAAGGATTTCGACCAACCAAAAAAAAAAAGTATAAATGTAGATGTGGTCTTTCTAAGAAGATCCCCTCCTTAATACTAATAATTATATATACTTAATATTAACTTTTAAGCTAAACGGTTATTGAAACATTGTCTTACCTTCAGGGCATAGACTTAATGTATTAAGAACTTTCATAATCACTGATTCTTTCACACAATACTAAACTCAAACTTTATTTTAATTTATGTTATTTCCAAGCAGAAAAGGATGCTATTGAGGTTTATTTGACTTTACAAATAATAAGATACATAAACCATTTACATGAAATAATTTTATATTGAAAAATAAAAGCACTCTCAATGTTTAAACAACAATGGTGCATATACCAATTAGAAAATAATTCATATATATAATAATATAAATAAAAAACAAACATAAATGAGGAAAAGCAATTCTGTTGAATATGACGGCGGCACCTTATAAATTGATATAGTCTCACTTATTATCCACCATTCCTTAATAATGCTGTCATAAGTCAGTGGTCGTAAATAGTAAAAATGACGACTGTGATTAATTCACCATATTCGTATATTATTATACAAGAAAATGAGGCGTTGTTATGATTGGTGTAAATTAACAAAACGTAAAATGATATGCATGTTTATAAAAAACTAGCAACTACTCAATAAAGATGCAAATTATATGACATCGTTTTAGAGATACTAGAATCACATAATACCTGTGAGTAGTGCTGAATAGTATATTGAACCTTAAAAAACGTCTTTGAAGTGTAAAATCCCAGAATAACAGTGAACTAATAGCATATTTATGAGATATCAATTACATATTGGATTTCGTATTTATATCCATTTAGAGCATAATTCAAGCTTAGGTCTCCGAAGAAATAGGGAGAAAATGTGATTCATTAAATTTAAATTTTTTTGTTTCACTCTTTTAAGTTGCCGTTGTCTGTATTTTTGCCGCCAATGATTATACATTAATTTTACATTAATATTCCTTATATGTGACTGTTATCGCATTGGTGCTTCTTTTTTATTATCATGAAAGTTGCACTAGCAGCAGCGGCATTACAGAGTAATGAATTGATTAATTTACAAAAAAAAATCGATTTAGTGCCAGTGCTACAGCAAAATATGAGTTTCCCTAGAACATTAAATTTAATAGGAAAATAAAAACACTTTCTTTTAGCCTCGAGATAAATTTATGAAATAATTTTATCACGGAATGAAAAATTGCTACATGATTTTCTAGTAGGTAATTAGTTATAACCAGATTTACGTAATAATAGTAAATAATCCTTAACGAGATTCTAGTAGAAGTTGTAAATATCAGTAGACCTTGTATTTTGTATTAAGTTACAGCACGGATCTTAATACCAATCTCTTGAAAATATTACACTCTTAAAGTAACTCAACCGCTTAATCAATTACACCATTACAGAAAGGTTTATGTACTAAACTCACACGACTTACACAAATTTTCGACAGAATTCCATGTAATTTTATAAATGTTATAATACATTGTGCGGCTAGCGTTCGTTTGAATTGGATTTTGTTACCGATCCCAAGAAGAAATGACCAATTAAGTTTCAGGAACTGTACGGGTAACATGGTGTCGTATATATCTACATATAACATGTACATTTATCGCTTCTCACGTTTGTTCCAATCACTCGGTATACGTATAGTCGAAGTAACATACAAGAATCAAGTTGGTCGGGTATAATCATTATGAACAACGAAACTGGAATCTTACGGTTGCCACCTGTCTCAATCCTACGTAGCCATTGGTCCAGATATTGTTGTTTTTTTTTGTCAGTATCTGACGATGGTTTTTTAAATCGTTCTGTTAGCGGAATACGAAAAATAACACAGCATCCAAGGCTGGCTGCCTTTGATGTATTACGCATATACTGAATATGTGTAACGTGCAAATGTATTCGTCGTTGCTCTCGTCTTTCGATTGTTCGTACCATAAATTAAAGAGAAAATAAGGAAAAAAAGAAGCGTCATTACGATGCTACTTGTTCTTATTTCCTTGGATTAAAAATAATAAGATCACCTGGAGGGAATTTGTTCCACAAGAAATTTTATTACAGAGGAAGCTGTTATATTCAATTTTCCTAATGGATCATATTCATATTAAAATAATAAAATGTTGCTTAGTTTATGTATATATTCCTATAATTAATGAGATATGTGTGATCCAATAATGAAACAATAACATAAAAAATATAATTATAATATACGAATTCTTACTCTCTAAATTAGTGTTTCGACTTGTGCTTGTACTTGCTTTGTATATATGTGCGTGTTAAAGACACATTATTATTGCTATTATCTATGGTCCATAAAAAGTAATAATATATATGAATCATATATTGCTAAAACATCATAAGTCACTTAATGCAAGTTTTCAGGAGACGAAAAAAACGTTTCAATTTTACAAAAACAAAAAACTATAGATGTTATTGGCAAACATCTTTAATATCATATTTGTTTACATTATAGAATACAAAATATGTTGTTAAACGTAATAGTAACTTTCGACAAAAATTGAAAATTCTGACTTAAGGTCTTTCTGCAATATATGAAAAAATTCAACTTTGCTATCACATGAGAAAGATTTTTTAATTACTCTGCTGAGGTGGAAGCATTTTTTTATGGGTTCTAGTCTTGTTAGAGTTGATTATAGACTCATAAAAAGGTTTATGTTCTTCATCTATCCATTGCAATAATGTTTTAAGATGTTGGACTTTGCTTTCCAGTATTGGAACGTTTTCGCTATACGCCCTCACTTCTGGCCACTGGATTCTTACATTGTCTGTCCTCCTGAAATTTCTTAATGAAAATGTATGCCATAACATTCCATCAATCAACTCGGAAGCTTTTACGCAACCAGGTTTTGAATGTAAATGCAAGAAATGATGTAATTATGAAATGGACAATGTCACCCGCTCGTTTCTAGGAAATCTTTCTGTTTTCATGGAGATGCTCTCTTTTTTGTAGTACACTGGCCACCAAGCTTTAAAATCTAGAATTTCGTCATTTTGAACTTCTTTTACTGTAAACTTGTTCTGGGAGCTGACTTGTAGAATAATTTCTGTGTAGGTATGTAAATTGTAAACTCGATCAAATCTCCGTAGTTTTCTTTTAATCATACCAAAATCCCTATAACAGGATAGAAACGAATGTCCTCTAATTGGGTAAAATTGCTGCACCTTTTTAAACCGACCCGTTTCTGCTAAAGACATACATAATCTGACAAAGCAATGATTTTTGTTCTGCCCAGGGCATTTATTCGAAAAGAGCCGCAGTTCTTTAATTTCATCTGGTACATAATTTGTAATGTAGTACATTAAGAATGATGCTACCTCATTTGGACCCTTATCGGCAACATTTTCTGGATATACGTAAAAGAAAGCTTCGTTGGTTTTTAGATTATGAATACCAAATACCGAGACGCTTAACTGTGTTGTGTAGAACAAGTCTTTAAGCCTTCATTTCATAGCACAGCTAAAATAAAGTAATATTGAAAAACTATACCGCAATGAAGAAGTTAATTACAAAGAACTTATCTGCAAAGATTCATGATACGATTTGGAGTTATGGCAGGTACCGTTTTGTTTTTGTAGTTCTTCTATTCTAATCCTTTGACTCTAGATGTTCGAATCACATTTCGTTTATAAACTGGGTCGTTGCGAACTCCTCTTTTGTGTTTCTGAGGAGCCATTTGGTAATAACAATAACCAGTTTATACAAATTAACAATATTAATAACAATCACTCGCTTAGGTACAGCAACTACTAAATCTTGTTTAATTTTAAGGTTATTTTATTATTATTATGGCGCTGTATAGTGTAGAAACAACCATAGTCAGTCACTTCAGTTGTTTTAGCACTAAACAACAAAGAACAGCCAATATAACAGAAAATATGTAAAAACTCAATTTGGCCAAAATGTGACTTGTGCTGTTTTAGCAATATGTGATTCATATATATTTATAAATAATATTGCCGAACAAATTTTTTTTTTAATGCGTCCTTCACTTCACGAGTCAAATCTTTCTAATTTTTGGATGAGCAACATGAATATGACGAAGCAAGGTTTTTATTAGTTATTGTTTCGTGATATGCAATAAGTGGAAGTATTTCATTATAACGAATTAAGAGCAAACGGTACATTTTCATTACATATGCCAAAAACATTGAAAATCCATTGGATTTATTTAATGACTGTTACATTCTAAGAGAGGTTTGCCCCTTGTAAATAAGTTGCGGAGTATCTATATCACTCAACGAAAATGATAGGTAAATTCAACTAAAAAGGGCATATGGAATTGCGTCTATCTAGTTTCATAGTTAAATCAATCCGAAGAGAATAGTTGAATCAGTTTTGTCACCGTAACATTTTAATTGTTACTTTGAACAAGAACTTTAGTTAAGCAACAATTTTTTAGTCTGGCAACAACTTTATTTGTTGAGTCATTATTATGTCTTGTAGAACAACAAATTAAATAGTATTTTCACCATTTTTTTTGTTTACTCTACTATTAAATAGTAAACGAACAATTTTTGTTTTGTGTCTTAGGTATGGGTTTGGAATAGGTAGCTAAAAGAAACTATTTATTTATGTATTATAATTTATTATTTTCTTCATCATAACATACATGTACATTCACCTGCTATAGTTGACTATAAAGTAATTATTAATAATACTTTGGTCGTACATATGAATTACCATTAGGCGATTTATAAACATGAATGGGGCAATAATGAAATTCATGAAGCTCCGTATGAAATATAAATAAAGAAATTGTTAGTTTTACATAATACTTTAAAAGATTGAAAATGATAATTTTTTGGCCCATTTTATGTTCAACACATATTAAATAGCAATGTTTTACATTTTCAAGTTCAATATGAAATAATTAAAAAAATTACAATTTCATAATATATTATACCTTCCGAATTTACAGTGTTAATCGATTTAAGAAGATTGACGTTTTGTTTATCTTTGACCTTCTCATTTAGAATATGAATAATTTTAGTTTTGAAGCTGTCCCAATTTCTTAATAGGTTATAGGATTTTTCTTTATGCAAGTGAGAAAAGTCCAAATCAATCTACAAAAGAATATCTTTAATGGTTTTTAATAATAAAAGAAAAGTTCTTATTCTTTACCAAACTAAATCCGTCAGAGTGTCTATATGAAGGCCATAAGTCAACAATATTTGCGATATTATTTCTTTTCTTCGTAATCGAAATGTACTCTGCCACTTTTTTTGTACATCACTCCAAGGACTGCTGTTTAAGTTTAACCACAACTTGTTGTCATTGCTCTGCATGAAATCAGTTTACCAGTGCAGTTATTTCAAAACTCATATATATTAATATGTATGATTTGTATTTACCTCATTTTCATCATCATCAAGCTTTCCTTCATTGATGCCATTTATATTAGGCGATGGTGGTGCTGATCTGCTCACAGGGGAAGTGAGTATTCCTAGTCTTCGTAGTATTTTAGTGTGATTTTGATATTTATCATATAGTCTTCCAGATGGAACGTTTCCAGTTTTTTTTTATAGTAGATGGTCTGAGAATAATTGAAATATTCAGAATAACTATGGATTTGGCAATGGTTAACAATTGTCGCCTGTTAAATATAATTTGCATAAGAAATTAGAAAGCATGATCGATTGAACATTCATCATATTGACGACTATAATCTTTTTCCTTCTTGCTGTGTAAACAATATAAATATTTTATTTCAAGAAAAAACACAATTAGCCATTTTTCGCTTGCATTTCAATACAATGGGTAATAAATATTGGAGAAGTAAATTATTAGAAATAAATCCATAGATTTATTTCCATAAATGTATGCTCCTAATCGTTTGCTACACCACTTGCATATTTCCAGATAAATTATATTTATTACTATTTAATAACTATAGAAAATGATCATGTTTATCTATTATGCTTATTTAATTTTTGCTCACGATCCTGAATTACAAATAGCATTTGACAACACTGCGAACCACAAGATAGATACATGTTCCTGCTGGCGCTTCAATTGTTTACCATTGCTTTTGATTTTCTACCAAGATATCCAAATTGCCAGTTAATAGAATGATAAATGAACGTTCTATAACTGGCAATTTAATAATATGGATCAAAAATGCGGAAAGGATATTTAACGATTATGTATACATACTTTGTTATCCTGGAAATGTACTTCAATGTCAGATGCCAGAGACTTACATATAGATCGTGTAATTCTTATAGAATGCTGCATGTACCATCGTATTATGGAATTTATAATTATTTTTCGTGATGAATCATCTAACTTCCTATTCTTTTCGAAAATTCTAAAAAAGTAATCTCCATTGGGTGATTCTTTTACAGCCTCTAGAAGATTCTGTAATAAAAGAAATTATGAGCCGAAAACTAAAACAAAATTCAAAACATACGTAACTTACAAAAGATATTGAGTATGACGAACCATTACTGAAAGAACTAGATGCAGATGAAGTTGGAAATGCTTCATCAGCTGCTAAGATGTCACTATTCGTAATTGTATCGCACGACCATGTCGTTATATTCTGAAATGAATTATTTGTAGATTATTACATTATTATACTATTTCTTACAGTAGGTGTACTCAACGTTTTGTATTTTCCACTCTTTTAGTCTTCAACGAAATTCGATTCTAACTCCCAATTTAAAATCGCTCAGTAATTCATTATATTCAAGTGTCTAGGTTCAAACAGGTTAAGTCACAAAATGAACTTCGGAATAAAGAACAAAAAAATGTATCTCTTTGTCTATTCCTTATGTCAATTAAATACTTGGCCTGTTCCAAACTAACCTAAAATATAAAATTCAATATTTCTAATAGCCAAAATTATAAATAATAATTATTATGCTTCTCTAACATACTTTGAAGAGATATACATGAGAAATGCTTACCCTTTAGTAGCTGGAATAACTGACCAAATCCCCAACTATTTAATAAATTGCTGATACACAAGTCTTCGTCTCCTGTTTCGGCTGGCGTCGAATCGTTATTAACATTCTCGGTATTATTCATCATACTTTATGTATTATATTAAAACAGACACATAGTACACAATCACATCACATATAATTGCTTGATTCACATTTATGATTCATATACTTATTCGCACCCAATTCGAAGTTTGGAAGGTCACGCGTTAGGCTTCGCGTAAGAACGAACGTACGCAAGGGCAGACGGTCATAGTCAACTGAGCATAGTCGACTACGCAACTATTTTATGTTTATGTAAACAAAAGTGAGGGTTAATTCTACAATAATATTGGTTGAGATACCACTATAACAGTACATCAAACTGATAATGGGTTAAAATTACAATTTAATAGTACTATGAACTATAGTATGTACTATTGATAGTTTGATTCAACAATTTTTAAAGTTATTGTTGGTTTGGTTGGTCTACAATTCTTGATTGGTTATAATAACAATTACGTTTTGTTGAAAAATAGTAGAATACAACATTAATGTAGTTTAATTTAACAAAACTCTTGATATTGTTAGTTAAACATTTATTTTGTTTGAATTAACCTATACTATTTCTTTGAGTGATATACACAGGAAGCAGGTGTAATCCGCAAGCATTGCATTCTTCCAACGGCCCTGATTTTATTCAATTCCAAAATATCATGATGGAATCTTTTTTCGTGTTTATCACTCGTAGAAGAGAATGTCGATATTCTATAAAAACTCCTAATTTCTATTAGAAAATCAAGAAAAAGCGCGTTTGTCCAAATACTGAGGTTATCACTACAGATGGTGTTTACAAAGAGGTAAAGACAACGAAACGACAAAAGTCCAAAAACATTAATTCCTAAGATGTACAGTTCGGAGGATGAAGAAAATGCCGACAACTTTAGAACTAAACTCATCCTCGGATGAAGGGGCTCATTATCTGCACTTCTAAATTTAAAATACGAGTAAGAGGTAAGAGAAGCATTTAGACCTATGAATGAAAAGCAAGTAGGAAACTGGGTAATAATTAAATTCAGTGCCAAAGAGACAGTAAAATATTTTGTGGATAGTCTTGCGTCATTTAATTATGATCGAGTTTTTCGGTTTGAGAAGAAAGCATTAGATCGTGGGAGTTTGACACTGTTCCATTATCTTCCTCAAAATCACATTGCCGATTATGACACGTAAAGGAGTTTATATCTTCGTTTTGTTATGTTATTACTTGGTTAGTTGAGTTATATATTGTTGACACTGTAACGTGCAAAATCAGCGTTTTGATTTGAATTTTATGCACTTACCTTAGTGATGGTATTGCCCTTTCTCCAACCCAACCCAACTCAGCCTAATCCTCCATTAGCGGAAAAGTGCGTAACTACAAGTAACGTAAATCTAAAAGAAATATTTCCATCCAAAATAGTATCATTCGCCTTTATTAAATCTATATCTTTCTAGTTCTTAGGTTTTCCCTAATCCTTTTAGTAATAACGTAAGTCCCCTTTCGTAAACTGCCGATATAATTAAGAAAACTGTCCTCTTTAAGTAAATACATTTAAATTACCCTTTGTAAATATTTTAGAGTTATTTGTTAATGGTGTCATTATACTTGTCTATATATAAGAATTGTTCTCTGATTGTAATAATTTAGAATTTGCTATCACCTGAAGAAGCTACAGTGTAGCGAAATAGCTGTTGTGTTTTTAATTTAAATATAGTGTAAAACAGAAACAATTGTTTGTGTTTTATTTATATTGAAATTAAAACGTAATTTATTAAATATGTATAATATATACTTTAACTACAGTGAAAATTAATTATTACATTACAATTTACCCAAGAACAAACGAAACAAAGTCATACTGACATTTATTAAATCTTTTTAAGAACTTTGTGTCACATAAATACAAAATCTGCTACAAAAAATCAGAGTTAACTGAGATTTGGGTCGTTTATTTTGTTGTGGCGTGTCCAAATAACGACAACGTCATTATTTCACGTCGACAAACGAAAAAATTATGTACACAAAAAATAAAAAACAACAAAAAGGAAACGAGGAAACAAAACGTATTCGTTGCAAGCACCTGTTCTCGACATCATACCCTAACAATTATACGAAATATTTTTTAAAACATCCTGCCCTTCAGTCGTCATATTAAATTTTAATCATTTTTCGGTTGTTGTTTCCTCTTTTATTTGTGACATCTAACACGAGAAAGAAATGAAAGAATCGTCGAATGGTTGTCAGATAATTCACGTACATTATTAAAAGGATTCGCGATTTTATAATGCGATAACGGTGAGACGAAGAAAAACTCCTCATTTGAATAAAAATACAATTTTGGTGCTCGGATGTATTCAAAACTAATAGTTGGGGGACGTTTCTAGAAAGGACGTCACGGTGTTGATAATGCTTAATAAATAAGAATTATTGTAAATATTTATGACGAAGAGGGCCTTTATCATTTTCTTCTGATCTATCGTTCATATTCTCTTTGTGTCTTCTTCCATTTTAGAAATGCGAGGAGAAAATATACCCAAAAAAGCGATGCCGGGAGAGATTCGCTTTTTTTCATGTAAATTTTCAGTGTAATTGACGTGATGCCTGACATAATGGACTCCGTTATTTGTTGCACTTGAAATATCAACGTCAGATATCATATTACAGCGAACGCTGGAAATAGAAATTGATTATTTGAAGAACTTTTTTGTAAAATAAAAAATAATTGTCATGGTCAAGGTGAATATAAGACTTAATGTGATAAAGAAATAAATAAAACAAAATATTTAGCATTATAAGTTGACCAGTTTTATAATTTACTCATAATAAATTATCTAAGCGCCAAATATACATAAATATATGCCATCATAATATGTCAACCAAGAATACTTAAAACGAACTATTTGAACTATCCCAACTGATCTGATATCAGATCACAAATTGGCTTTTTGTGAAATATCAATTAGGGTCGTCAGATCAGTTCCAAAATTAATTCTATACAGAAATTTCAAAAACTTCTGTTACACATCCTTTTCAACTGATTTGCATAACCTCTCTTCGGCTACATTGATTTGGGAAGATATCAGAGATCGCAAACTTGACATTTTTCATGAATTCATTACTTCTTTGTTTAATTTTATGTCCCAATTGTGAAGGTTAGGATATCTATGCCAAAAGCTCCTTGGCTGACTGAAAATTTAAAAGGTTTTATGAAGTTGAGAAACAGAGGTCTTTCTGATTTCAAAAATTCCAGATCTATTGATGACTGGAACAGATATAAAAGATATTTCACACTTAGTAACCATACTTCAAAAAAAGAAATATTTGAATACTGCTTATAATTCTTCAAATTTAAAAATATTATGGTCTAAGCTTCAGTCTGTTCATACAATTATTAATAGCACTACTACTGATGCATATAGATGTGACAATATGGCACTTCAACTATGCTGAAGTACTGCAGTCCTTTCATCGATCCTTATGTTACACATCTTGTAAACTGTTGTTGAACAGTCTTATTTTTGTACTATGTGGAAGTCTGTCTTTGGCATCCCCTTGCCTGAAAAAACTAATCCTATCACTTTCTCTGATATAAGACTAATTAGTATATTGCCAGTTCTTTCTAAAATATTAGAGAGAGTTCTTTATAATGAGATTTGCAATTTCTTTACTGCCAATAATTGCCTTTCCTCTTACCAAGCTGGTTTTCGGAAGGACTTCCGTACCTCTAGTGCATTGGCACATGTGTTGAATGATATAATGACATCTATTGATAATGGATTGAAATGTGTGCTTAATCTTTTGGACTATTCCAGGGCATTAGACATGATTTGTCATGAGCTGTTTATTTCTAAGCTCAGATAACACGGATCCTGCGCTGGTTCATTAGTTTTGCTGCAATAATACTTATCTGGAAGAACACCGCGAATCGCGTATCGTGGTGATATTTCAAGTAGTTCCGTTATTTTATCTGGAATTCCACAAGGTTCAATCCTAGGTCCGCTGCTTTTTATAACTTATACTAACGACATTCTAGCATCTGTTAATAAATGTAATATCCAAGCTTATGCAGATGACACACAGTTATTTCATTCTTTCTTTTTCATCAGTACCAAAGGGCGACTGATGATATTAATGCGGACTTGTTTACCTTGAATGAGTTATCTATTGAATATAACTTACTTCTTAATTCGCAGAAGACTAACGTGTTGACTTTTGGTTCTAAATGTCGTGTTGATTTTTTAAAATCAAACCTAGATTTACACATTTCAAATAATCGCTTACCTTTTGTCGAGGTTGTTGAAGATCTTGGGCTACTTGTTGATACTGGACCTCGCTTCAGTGAACATGATTCCTACTTACTAAAGAAGTCCTACGGAGCTTTGAGATTGTTATATGCTAATAAGCATATTTTAATTTCTTTCTTTAGTTACTGTGATTTTGTTTATGGTCCATGTCTGGTTGCGTGGGATAAGTTGCGAATTCAAAAGTTTCAAAATTCTTGTTGTAGACATATTTGCAATCTTAGAAAGTATGATCATATTTCTACTAGTATTAAATCTATTGGGTGGTTAAATATGGAAAATCGCAGGAAATTGCACTTAGCTAACTTTGTCCATTCGTTGCTTCAGTTGCCGTCTCTGCCCGTCCCTTTCAGAAGCTTTCTGATTTTGTAAGTGTGGTGTATCTTCTCGTCCTTGGTTTTTATTACTGTTCTCATTTCTCTTATTTGTTGATGGAATCTGGTTGAGTATGAATAGCTATAGCTAGACTTCGCCAGGCTTCATCAATGTAATGGTTCACTTTCTTTAATAAAGGCAATTTATTATTATTATTATTATTATTATTATTTCATTAGTAATTTTTTTACTTCCATGATATAAAAATTCATACATGCCCAAACAAGTATAAGACAAAGGAAAATTGTTTTAATTTTTGATGTCACAGAAAGGCTTATAAGAAAGAAAAGTTCGTGCATCACAAGAAACCTACAATTTCGTTGAAACAAAATTGAATAACTTTTTTTTCAAAAGAATTAATTACACTTATTTATATTAATTTAAGGTACTCATTGAAAAAGTTATAATTAAAATTTTTATTGAACCTATAGTAAGAGCAAATAAGTTACGGTTTTTAACAGTGAAAATAATTCTGTTGCTCTCATTTCGACTATAACTTTAATAATAAATTTCTTGTAATTGTCACATTTAATAATTTAGCCATTTCAAAGTGATAAATATCATCTACTTATGACTGAACAATTAACTTTGCAAATGATGGCTGATTTAATTCTCAAAATGACTAAATAATCTAAAATCAGCTTGTTGGCAGAATATGCCTCCTTAATATGGTTTCCTATTTATGCAAGTGATTGTTTGGCATTGGACCGTGTTCACCGTAGGTTCTTGAAGTTTCTCACGTATCGGACAGATGGTGTTTATCCGGAGAGGGGCGTGGCGATGGGTGATCTGTTGCAGAGTCATGGTATGGTATCCTGGAGTTAGAGGAGATACGCTACATGTGAGAGATTTTTGCTTAGACTGTTGAATGGCAACATTGACTGCCCTGATATCCTGACACGAACGTCATTTCTGATTCTGCGGCTTAACTCCAGACATAATTGCACTTATGCAACACCTTTTGCGCGAACCAACATCATGAGACGAGCTCCAACTTACATGATTTGTCGCTTGGCGAACAAAAATGTTGACCTATTTGCGTGAAGACTGTGACTGTGGATAGTGGATCACCATGGAATTTGTTGTTACTTACTGTTTTTCTTTCTTTTTTTATATTATGTATACACCTGTAATATAGTTTGTAACCCTGTTTTGGGCTTTGCCTGTTGGGAAATAAAGATGATTATTATTATTATTATTATTATTATTAAAGCTATAATAGTGATGGTATGGGAATGCGATATAAAAACATAGAGAAACATAAATAGAAAGTTTCGAAAATTGTTTATGTGCTATGCAAAGTGTAATTGAAAATCCCAAAATTTGGATATGAAAAAATTATCAATTAACAAAGTTCTGGTTAGCAATAGGTATCACCTTTAAATGGCAAGACATATTAAAACTGCGTATGAATGGGTTCAAATAGTATACTTGAAGCTTGAAGGTAAAATTGGTAATCAGAAATCATTTTTCAAAAATAATATGTTAACTGATACAGCAGCATATTCTACAAATGGCGTTATGTTATCAAAATGTTGTTGTCGGTTGTCTTTTCAACCCAAATTTTAGAATTAATTGTAAGAATAACAATTTACAAAAGATAATTGAACATTTTTTGGTCGTATTGTTTCCAAGTATTTTTATTCAAAACAATATGTGAAATCTCTGGAAACAGACCTTTATAATAAACTAGGCAAATCACCACTAAATATTAGAAGAAGCGTTTTGGTTATACAACATTGGACATAAAGCTAGAACTATTTAAATGAAAAAATAAAAATTCGTTTGATTGGACACTGTGCACCTTCTCAATGGCGCACCCGAACCTAAACCCTAGGATAGGATCACATTGCTTGAAGATGGCTGAAGAATAAATATTGAGAGAAATGCCGTTCTAGAATTCGAAAAATGATTAATGATTCATCATAAGATAAAAAATATTGGTTTGTACAGTCTGTTAGCGCAAATTACTCAAACTTTTTAAACATTGCAAAAGGAAACACAATGGGGCAATTCATTAGAAAATTTAGCAAATAATAAAAAAGGACAGATGTAATATAAATTACTGAAGTAATTTTCATAGCCCATACATTTCTCAAGTAATCGTAGTATGTTACAACCAGAAAATATTGTTCAACGAGAAGCAACAAAGGCGTTAAAAACCTGTCCCTGTTTCTTGTTAGGCGATGCAAGCGTGGTTGTTTAGTCGTCGTTGCCACCAATGCGATCCGTTGCCTGGTCTTCCCTGTCCAATGGTTGTAGTGTACTTGGCTCTTTACTACTTAAATGTGACGAGGTGAAAGTAGGATACAAAACAACAAAGGATTCGACTATATTGTCGCTTCTCGTTGATTGTTATTTTCTTTTATAATCTCTAGGTCAGTTATCGTTTATTACCATTTTCTGTATTTAGTGCTCTAATTGTTCTTTGATATACAGTTCCTACTTTGGTTCTCATCATTTCTCACTATACAACCCCTTCCTACCCTTTTCTTGCAATTATATTTTCATGTTTCAGGTTTTCTTGCATTTCCTCTAGACATTTCTAATTGCATTCTCTTCTTATTGTCACTTGCTTGTTGTTTGGACTTGAATGCTGCTTGCTTCTCGCCCCCCTTTCTACCGTTACAAAATGTCTATTTCAACTTTTCTCTTTTATTCTTATACGTTTACCATCATACTGATGGTAGACATATTCTCTTGTTATTATGGTTTCACTACAAGCAAGAAGTTAAAACCACATGCTCTACAACCATTTTGCAATTGCGAGAAAATGTGTTTTCTATTGATACCAATGAGCTGACCTAGAAAATGAAAAAGAAAAATAGATGTATGGTTTTACAGTTATGATTTTATTTAGACTATTTTACCTTCAAAACTACAGCTTTTATATTAACGATACACTATACAGAAAAGGAAGTAACACATTGTTTATTATGTATCTGTTTCGATTGATGCATTTCGTTTAGAAAGAATGGCCTTAAGGGAACTTACTTGTTCCAAGAAAATCTATTTGCTGGGTTCTGATTTTAAGCGTTAAATTAGTGTTGTTTTGAAAGTATGCGTCACTTAACACATTTAGTTGATGGAAGGGTTGCATGTTAAATTCGAAAATTCCTACTCAGCTTCTTTACGCATTTCCATTAACCCATTATAATATTATTTGAATTTGCATTTGATTAACTGGCGTAATCAATGTAGGTATGTTTAATAATTTTACAAATAAATGTTGTCAATATACAGGGTGAGTTGTTTTGAATGTTTAGCATTGGGATCTCAAAAACTACTGGAGATCGAAAAACGCTTAAATGGGGAAAGATGCGCAGTTTTACGAGTTAGATTTAAAACTGCTTTTGTTTCTCCGATAACTTTCATGGCTTATTAGATATTCAAAGAACACTAAATTTTACGATTTTCTTTAAACATGCTTAGCATCGTTAATAGTAATTTTAGAGAAAAAGTGTTCAGACAAAAGTTTTAGATAATTTTACGCCAAATAAAACTGTGTAGCTAATATTTTTTTTTCGTTCACCATTATCGAGTTAAGATACAAACTTGTGTTTTTTTAAATGGAAACCATAGTTGGTTTTGACATCATTAAAAATATTATTTGTTGCTGATTACAATGATATAGGTTTGATATGGTTATTTTAAAAAAAATTTCTCTAAAATTACTATAACGATGCTAAGCATGTTTAAAGAAAATCGTAAAATTTAGTTTTCTTTGAATATCTAATAAGCCATGAAAGTTATCGGAGAAACAAAAGCAGTTTCAAATCAAACTCGTAAAACTGCGCATTTAAGCGTTTTTCTATCTCCAGTAGTTTCTGAGATCCCAATGCTAAACATTCAAATAAACTCACCCTGTACACAAGACAGAATACTAATGTTTCGAAACTTACTGATTGACTGGCTGAACTACTTACAAACTTACTTTTTGTGTCTAAAAGTGAATGGACTCTACAGTTCAAAACATCATACTGCCGATTTTTTAAAGAGTGTTATCGCGCCTTGGTTTATTACTTGTAGAGGAGATAGGAAAGTGTTCATAACGACTAATGCTTTACTTCTATCACGAACAAGCTTAAACAAATTTATTTTCAGGTACTCCATCAAAGCTGTTGTGTCTCAGGAAAATATTGAAATAAAGATACATTTACTGTAATTAATCCAACATTTTGATCGTAGGTAGACAGGCACACTACACACAAGAATTAATATTGTTAAAACACTATTTTACTACGTCTATTGCCACTTTTATTTTTGCACTATTCGTGCCTGAAATCGTTTTATTTCTATGATTAGTTAATACGGATTATTACAAGATAACTGTTAACAGCAACCGTTTCTTAAAAATAAATAATTTAGAATTAATTCACATAAATTTTAAATAAACTAAAAATTAATAGTATAAATTAAAATATAGTGATAATATAAGCTAACATACAACATGAGTTTATCAGTGTCGGTAGGAATATTTGTTGGAACGAGTAAATTCCTCTCAAGGCAGCAAGACTAAAAAAACAACGTATTTATGCTACATTTAAGACGTACCCTATTTTTTTGGTAAACTCATAACTTTTTTTTAACCTTTTTTTCTTGCACTAAATATTATATAATTACTTGAATGGCAACACACCTTGCAATTTTTACGATTTATTATTGGAACACACACTTTACAACTTAGCATATTCAAATTTAATTTATTATGGTCTAATTACGCACCTTTTACAAGGGACTGCTTCAATTAATAAAATTCTGCAGATTAAGATTTAAGCACGGCATGGCCGCGTAGAATATTTGATGTTCACCCTTTAGGCTTCGGGCGAAACGCCTGTTTACTCTTTTTTTTTAAGTGAAATTGTTGTGCGGCAGGTATATATTGTAAAACATGCATTAATAGTACATTCATCATGTGAAAATGTCAAAGTGGCAACTTTGGTCATTGGCATTCAGGTTTTAAAAGCAGAACTTGTTCTGATGCCAGAAAGAGAATATTAAGTATCTATATTTACATGTATAAGCATAATATCGGATTATTTTCCGGACATATCTATTCTCTAAATCCTTCTCTTCAAGTGTGTTCTCTTTAAATACAAAGTTAGCATCAATAAATATACCTACCGACTTTATGTTAGTATATATTATATGCATGTCGGAATTAATATTTTTAGACATAATTAACCTCTTCCGAGAATTTATTCAAGTCACGTATGCATAGGCCTCCTATCTGCAACACACTCCGGATACATATTTCTTTTCGTCTCGTTATAATTCCGTCATAGGAGGATTCCCTTTATTCATTCGGTCGTTCAAACAACATAATTGCAAATATGTAAGATCGATAGCATTATTCGTTGCAAAAGAACGATTTGTTGTTTTTAAATGGCAATAAAGTTAAATCATTGCAGGAAGGAATTTTTGCATGCCGTTTCATATGATAAAAATTCTAAAACTAGAATGCAAACACACGTGTGTATTTATGAGGGATTGGTAGTTTTTCTTTGTTATTTACCAATGTAGTTATGAACTGTTTTATATCAAACGATTTCTTTTCCTAGAATTTACTAGCTTGTTTTTATTGTAACATACAATTACATTTTCATAACAAAATATCAAAAGGAATTTTTCACAATTAATTCCTAACATAGTCTACTCTTTGCCCCGGCAGACGTTGTTCTGCTCTTTCCGGTAGATGGCGCGTGAATATAAATTCTAGCAAAAATATATTGGGTTTCAGCATATACCAAAACAATTTTGCTGACCAGGCGAACATATTGGGTATGTACATACACGTTTGGCCTACGATTATCTTGCATGCGGCTTCCCGTACATAACACGAAAGAAGTTGCCAAACCGTACCTACCTAACAGATATACATACGAGAGCCGACAAGTAGACCTTCAGCAAAACCAAATTAAATTCAATCATAAAAATAATAAATCTGAAGGAATTCTTATAATATTAACTTACGATACTTTTTCAAAAATATTACGAATGGGAATAATACCTATAAATGAAGATAACAACCCCTGCAACATGCACACATGCATTATATTGGAATCTTATGATCGTAATGATCGTATCGGCCTGTCGTCTAGCGTTGAACGGTACTTGTCCACATGTGTATAAATATTGGCAACAACGTTCATTTCAATACATGGACTTTTAGCTCGCATGCAAGGTAAAAACAGACCGAGCCTGTATAATATAAATCATTTCGGTTTATAAATACAAAATTTATTAATAACTCGACCACCGCGCCACCTATCGGGTCCAGATTATGTGATTTTATTTTTTGCCACAAAACCAACACATTTATGTTATAATTTTCTTCATTTGAATTTTTTTTTTTTTTACTTACAAATACTGGGCAACCTACTATTTGGTATAATTTTGAGTACAATGTTCATCTTCGAGGCTGTTTTTATGGCGATAAATGTACTGGAATTCATATAACGTTAACATATTTTTCATGTGAAATTAAGAAAGTTGGAAGAACAATTTTTCATTGAATTAACGGGAACGATTGAAGATTGCTATTTAAATATTTTATATAAATATATAAAAATATATAAATTGAAACATGTTACTATGATACTCAACTTATTAATTAAAAATGAAGATAAAATAACTTAATTTACTTAAATTAACTTGTGCGTTATAATTTTCTTCTACCCTGTTGAATGGAAGGATAAATTAGTCTATTTATATTTATTATAATATCAGTATTGATAATAAGAGACGTAATTTCGTTATTTGTGAAGCATATTTCAACTTGTAAAATTTCACTTATAATTACACGTGAGCTTTCTTTTTTTCCGGATAAATGTTCACTTTTTTACGAAAATTTTTGTTGCTAGGGAACTGTACGGAACAAAGTGGCTGATGAAACGACGAGTCCGAAGGACGAGTCGTTTTATCAAAGAGGCAATTTGTTGAGTTCAGTTACAATTTAGCAACTAAATTTGAGTTTAAAAATGGAAAATTTATTTGGAAATAAAAGGAAAGCTCGAATGTACGGTAAGATAATTTACTAAATTTGTAAACAATTACTGAAAAATTTATTACATAGTAATCATACTAATTAAAAATACAGTTATTAAAAACACAGTTCTTATATATTTTGTGAAGATTACTTACAATGAGTTTGCAAATTTTGTCATAGCAACACTTCACAACGAACACTATGATGATAAAGTAAGCAAATCTATGTCGGATCAACCAAAGATAGTACGCAAAGCTTACAGTTGCGTCGACTTCGACATTTCATTTTGACAGTGGGTTCGTTGAGTTTATGACATAACGAGAAAACACAAGTTGTTGTCAGGCCAACCAAAGGTAAACAACTTTTTGCCGATATAAAAGTTAAAGTAAACTTTTATCGCTGTCAAAATGACAAAACAATTCTGACTTATGAGTTTTTTACACATGCATTAAATTATCAGAATTAATAGACTTTAGTTCAATATTTCACACAATTAAACAAGTTTTTAATGATAAATTCAATTTTTCTTAAATATTATCTTAAAAATATGATTTACTACTATGTTTTGTCGTATTTTATTTTACTGAATGACGTAGTTAGACAATTTTTTGTATATACAATTATTATTCAATTATTTATTATATACATATTGTAGGGCTTTTACCGAGTCTACTTTTCTTTTCTCCTTACTATGTATAATAATAATATTAATTATAAAAAAATAATTGTAAGTACGTTTTGAAAAGAAATGAATACTTGTTTAACTTCTCAAATAAATTAATTTGAGATATTATCAATGTTAAAATCTATTTTGATCCATTATATACATACTTAGAAATAGGTTAGTATTAAGTTTTTACTTAATAAAAGTAAGTGCTTTAAATAAAATATACTACATTATGTCAAAAATATGTATCACTCGATGCATATAACAGCAATATTTCAAAGTATAATGTTAAAATAGTTCCCTATGATTTTTATAAGATAAAACTATGATTTTGTTTATAAACGACACTTGGGGTAACCATAGTAGTAAATACGAATTAAAATTGGCGTCCCCCAAATTACATAATATATATTTTCCGAATTACGGAATTTATCATAATTATTTTAAAATATATGACTAAGTACAAGGTCCAAGACCATCATAAATTTAAATATTTCAACAAAAAAGTCATACGTGTAATGAATGTAAAATATGTAAAATGATCAATAAAATAAAGAACGTTTCTACTTATAAAAAAATTCCTATATTTTCGAGAAGTAGGAAGATATTGATAATTTCAAAGGAGCCATTTTTCAAATCACTTCCGAAGAATTCGGCAGGTAGCCGATCAGTCAGTTAACGAGAAATACCGATCATCTACTGTGATATACGAACATTTGACAACTTTAATAGTTCATCTAAGGAAGATATTGTAAATTTCAAAGGAGACATTTTCCAAACCACTTCCGACAAATTCGGCAGGTAGCCGATCAGTTAGTTGACGAGAAATACCGATCATCTACTATGATATCCGAACTTTTGACAACTTTAATAGTTTATCTAAGGTAGATATTGTAAATTTCAAAGGAGGCATATTCCAAATCATTTCCGACGAATTCGCTAGGTAGCCGATCAGTCACTTGACGATAAATACCGATCATCTACTATGATATCCGAGCTTTTGTCAACTTTAATAGTTTATCTAAGGTAGATATTGTTTATTAAGGGCGGAATTTTTCAAAGCACTTCCGACGAATTCGGCAGGTTGCCGATCAGTCAGTTAACACGAAATATCGATCATCTACTATGATATCTGAACTTTTGACAACTTTAATGGTCTATCAAATCATACATTAACCAGGTGTTTCTTAATCAATGTAAGTTCCAAACGCATCTCGGTCTGCTATTAATATATAGTTATTCCATATAGGTAATAATGTGGTTGTTGGTTTGTATTTTGAGCATTATTTTTTATATATGAAATTTCGATTCCATTAAAATTATGCAATAACTAAGAATTGTTTATTAAGGCGGAATTTTTCAAAGCACTTCCGACGAATTCGTCAGGTAGCCGATCAGTCAGTTAACACGAAATATCGATCATCTACTATGATATCTGAACTTTTGACAAATTTAATGGTCTATCAAATCATACATTAACCAGGTGTTTCTTAATCAATATAAGTTCCAAACGCATCTCGGTCTGCTATTAATATATAGTTATTCCATGTAGGTAATAATGTGGTTGTTGGTTTGTATTTTGAGCATTATTTTTTATATATGAAATTTCGATTCCATTAAAATTATGCAATAACTAAGAATTGTAAAGAAGTCATATATCGAGGGAATTATTAGAAATTAATTAATTAATTTAATATTGTAAATTTGATATACATGTTTCATACACATTATTTTCCCTAGTTGACTTGTGATTATTATAAAGTTAGTAATATGGAAAGTAGACATACTTGAAAGCTCAGCAGAATATATTTTTATATTAATTTATTAACTGGCTTAAATACGAACATATTGTTATTTCTCTCTCTACAAATTATTTTTCTTATTTACTATTGATAGTCCAAAGTTTGTTTTAAAATTTCGCATTGAAGTACAATAATAAACAAAGTATGTAAACCGACCGTAGGCAGATCGCTACATTACCCAACTTAATACGACAAATATTTTAATCAATTAATAATTTAATGTACTTTTTTTAATGATACATATCACATTAACCCATTTAGCCATGAATCTATTTTTGGTAGAAATACATAATGTTTTCTTGTAATTATTAAAGAGAACAATAAACTAGACTAGAAAATTCGTTTTAGAAAACTGTCGAAGGTTTCAACTGGCTAAAACATGCTGTCCTTTTAAAAGGACAGTAGGGTTATGGCTTACTACTTGGGAAGAAAAAATAATGAACAGTTTATGTGTAATTTCTATTAAAACGAACAAAACTTACAGAGTATAGTATCTTATAAAACAGTATTTGTGTGCAATCCAACATCACACTTTTTGCACACCAAATTGACTTCCTTTGGCATACGGCACATCGCCGCTGATTTTCATTGTATAGGACTAGATGATCTAACTTGTCGCCGTGAGAAAATTCATGCAGACTTTGAGGATATTTTGATGGTCCTCTTTTTGTTGTTCGTTTGTGAGTTTCGAGAATCTCTGTCGCTACGGATTGCCGAAATTCTAGCAGATCAAGTTTTCCGCCATTATGTCTGTGTAATTGCCAGGCGTTTTGTGCAGCCACATCTGCGCTATGAGAAAATAATGGAAAATACCACTTTTTCCCACGTATTGATACCCTATATTTACTTAAATTCTGATCGGCGCGATCTACACCTCCCATATTCTCGTTATAGGATTTTATTAGTCGGGGTTGATTTACATAGACACGCTTTTTTTCTGATTGTGAAAATCTTTTTACTTTGTTCACTGGCAAAACAGGGAGAGCATTGGAACCAACGTTTACAACACTGTTATCATTCCACTTACAGATTATAATTTCGTCATCGGCCAAAATGTACTCATAGTAACCGCGTTCTTTTTTCTTTAGTAAACCTGCAGTGGATAATGGGGATTACGGTATGCGATTTTCCCTCAATGTACCAGTAGCTTTTATATTTCTCAGTTTTAATTCTTTCAGAAGGGAAAGTGACGTGAAGTAATTGTCGAAGTACAAGTGAAATTATTGGAATGGCATTTCTTTTAAAACATCTGTATATTGTAGAACTACAGTTGCACCTAGACCCATGTGTTTATATTTCTGCGGCAATGTCGTTGAGGAACCTTGGTAAGGATCAAAATACACAATATATCCTAACCGCAACGCGCCGGTCCAAAATTTGTAGCCCCAACGTATAGGTTTTCCTCTAATAAATTGTTTCCCATAGTAGGGAACCATTGACTCATCCAGACTATGGTTCTCTTCGATGGGTGCGTGATCAAAATTTTTTTTATTGAGAAGATCATTATGGAATATTTGTCGGCTCTATCAAGTTGACTATTATCATTGCAATGAAGGTTACTCAAAATATATTGAAATCTGTCACGGGACATTGCATCACACACGATTTTATTACTTGTGTCATCCCTATTTTGCCAAAACATTGACTTTCGCGGAAGTGGAACGTAGCCATTCAAAAGGAGAATTCCAATAAAGCAGAGTAACTCGTCTTCAGTCACGTCCCCCACTCGATTTTTTTGCATTGCATATGTGTTAGTAAAATCGCAAATCTTATGTATTATTTCGTTATCGAAAAATAATTTAAAAGTAGTAGCAGATGAAATATTATTTCGTACAGATAATACATCTTTCCAATCAGGAAATCCTGATACCTCCAAATCACATTTTTTGTATTGAAATTGTTTTATTTGTTTTGGTTTGCGTTCTATAAAGGAAGACAAAGGTTACTCATCATCACTATCCCATTGTTCCACTGACGGCTTTATTTGTATTTCTGCTTCAGCAGTGAGCTGAGATCCCGGTAAATTATTTAAGACAACTAAATCTTCATCTCCTGAGTCCTCGTTAGTATCGCAGTCAGCATTTGCATTTTCTGGAGGAAGATTTGTTATTATTTCTGGAATTTCTATATCATCTTTTTCTAGTTCAACCAGCAGTTCTACCAAGGTTAGAGGTTTTTTCCAGTAACTGAAAAATATGCAATGTTTGTGTCATAGTAGTGTATAAACCTACTGTCTTTTTAAAAGGACACTATTATATTTTGCTCTATATATTTGGTTAGATTAAAGAATTATAATGCTACAGCGTATTCTGTACTCTTGCTGACCCCAAACAGTAGAAACTTCGAGTAAATTTATAGACAATAATCACAATTACTTACCTCCAATTGTCCATTGTCGAAGCTAAATCTGAACATCAAACAAAACACCAGCATTTCAAGGCACTCTACCACAATTTTCATAAAACTATTTGACAGTTCATTTCTAAGTATAATTAGTTATATATTGTAGGGGGCGTCACCTCTGATCCAGTAGCTCTACTGTATTGCAAGGTTATTTAATGTGGCGTCCTTTTAAAAGGACGGTAGGTCTAAATGGGTTAACGTGATTGTAACCAATTTGGTACAGTATTATTATCCAATGAATTTGGGTTTGTTTTTACTCATTCACTTAGATAAAAAAAAAAGAGGCATTACAGAATTAATTAATTGATAACGAGTTTATGAATCCGAAAGAAAATTTATTGAATGATCTTTGAAATGTGTAGTATTGTGAAGTCAGCTAAGGAAAGGTATTGTTTCACTGCTAAACTTTGGGCGTAAGTCTGTACTTTGTGTCATACACAATTTTATAAATCTGAATGATCTATACTGTTTTGATATTGATTTATTATGTATAAATTGAAAACATTAGTATGCGATAGTTTACAGAGGTTATGATTATTAAATATGCAATTTTATGTAACGCTACTTTCATTTAACAAATTAAACTCTACAGATGACTGATTTTTATAGAGGAACAGACAAAGAGTTATATTACCCCTGTTTTTAAAAGAGCGTTGAAAAGGCACTTATGTTAAAGCAAAAGTAATATTTAAGAGTTATTAAGAATCCACACAAGCAAGTAAATGTATGTTGCATATTAACAGCAGTATGTTAGTGTTCTCTTTATTCACCATCCCTGGTCTCGATACAGGATACTATCTCCAGCACTGCTGGAAGTCCTAAAGATACAGGTTGCATTGAACTTTAAAGACAATCCAAACTAGTACCCTACCAACATGTGGGTCCGGTTCAGGTAATGTCAGTAAAATCAACAACCCTGAAGATGCACTCAGGATAGTGGTCGAAACGTCAACACCTAAAGTAGAGACCACGTGCGGTTTCAACTCAGAAACCATGCAGTAAAGAGGAATTAAATAACAATAAATTTACTACAATAAATCTGACACTTTCCGCTTTCTTGTGTGTTATAACTACTAAAACATAGTATTTTGTCAATTTACGAACGACAACACTTATAATTCATCTAACTTGAATGATACTCTATCTTTTATAGCAATCGAGAGCCCTGCAGTGGAAATTTTATCTGGAAAGCACTGTATATACATGAATGTATATGATCATTTATATGTATTGAAAATTCTTCCGCATAGAGTACATTTCATGTATGATGCAAGCAAATTTGTCGAAATTTTTACTTTCGAATTATTTTAGTTCATCCTCGGTCACGAATTAACTCACAAACAACAAGTATACAAGCTACATACAATCTTCTTCGGTATATAAAACGCAGTGCACCTGCTTCGAATCTCAAATAATTTACCAGCAAAGATACCTGTCAAACACATGTGAAAACCACAGCCTATCTTGGACCTTATAAGCACGTAGCTTAAGATTTTATTTTTCTGCACCTGTCCGCATCCATATTAGATCGCTTCCCATGCCACCGTCGAGTACCATATTCCGGCTCGGAGTAAGGTCGAAATTGCCGCAGCACGACGAATATTTTACGTGGTTCGGAATATAGTAGGCCAAGTAAACAAAGACAAAGGTAGCATTGATTTCCTGTTGATTATAAGGTGAACGTCGGGCGAGGGTTTTGTATAGCGACAGGCCGCCCTGCTGGGATATTCTTGTTTTCATTTTTTCCCTTGTCGTTCTTCATTTTTTTTGTTATTATTTTTCTCGTTTCTTGAATGAGCAGTATTATAATTATACAGCAGCGTCGGGATCGATTTTTAAATAGGGTTTCTGAATTAAGCATATGTCATCCATACGATGGAATTGCTATTCCGTTGCGTAGCAATAGATTATTATTATACACCTTTCTGCAGGGATCATCAATTAAACTGTTTTTGCGCAAACTGATTTTTATATTCCGTTTAAAATATGATTTTGCGATAGGTATATCATTTTATATAAAAACCTACATATTTTTGTTTTGTGTTTTACTTGAATTATGTGTGTCTGGCTATGTCATTTTCTATACAGCATGTGACAACAATTCGCAGGTCGTGGCAGTAGTAAAGTAAGATTATAGATAGCATTTCAGTTGCTTACAGTCAGTCGACGGATGAACACGTATTTATCTAAGCATGCAACACACGCTTCGTAAATACATATTTACCAAATAAGAATTTAAGATACTTCTGCGAGTTTTATTATATTGCGTATACAACGCAGTAGGAAAATAAATGCACAAATTCTAGTTAAATTATTATTATTATTATTATTATTATTCTATAAATTTACTAAGTAAATAAAAAATATGCAATGATTCAAATTAATTTTTTTTTTAAATCTAATTCGGATGTAAATTATTATTTGAATTATAAATTACGAAGTATTTGTTTTCGTTTTCATAATGCCGTTCCAGAACAGTTTTATAATCACCTGGCACGATCTGCGCATTGTTGCCGGTATGCATAGTATACATATTGCTGTGGCAACATAATTATTTGGTATAAAATAATTGTAGTATTGCCATATGTTAGGCATTGCCAAATAGATTATGCTGTGTGCTGTTCCAGCAACATAACCATAAAAATAATGATAATTTTTATTATCTTTAATATAGGTATTCATGTATTTTCTTAACAGCACGTACTTTATAAGTATACGTGAATTCTATCAGTGTATTCAAACTTCTTTTCTCCTGGCAAATCTCTTGTTTTTATTTTTTTTTATATATAGGGATAAGGTTATACCTTATATTAAAGAAAAATCAGAATCTATATAAAACATAATTGTATATTTTATTCAACATTTTTAAGAATAGATAGCATCGCTATACTATATTCACCCAAGAATTATAAAAGAAAATATAATTGAAAGAACACATTTGTAGTCGAGTACCATATTCCGGCTCGGAGTAAGGTCGAAATTGCCGCAGCACGACGAATATTTTACGTGGTTCGGAATATAGTAGGCCAAGTAAACAAAGACAAAGGTAGCATTGATTTCCTGTTGATTATAAGGTGAACGTCGGGCGAGGGTTTTGTATAGCGACAGGCCGCCCTGCTGGGATATTCTTGTTTTCATTTTTTCCCTTGTCGTTCTTCATTTTTTTTGTTATTATTTTTCTCGTTTCTTGAATGAGCAGTATTATAATTATACAGCAGCGTCGGGATCGATTTTTAAATAGGGTTTCTGAATTAAGCATATGTCATCCATACGATGGAATTGCTATTCCGTTGCGTAGCAATAGATTATTATTATACACCTTTCTGCAGGGATCATCAATTAAACTGTTTTTGCGCAAACTGATTTTTATATTCCGTTTAAAATATGATTTTGCGATAGGTATATCATTTTATATAAAAACCTACATATTTTTGTTTTGTGTTTTACTTGAATTATGTGTGTCTGGCTATGTCATTTTCTATACAGCATGTGACAACAATTCGCAGGTCGTGGCAGTAGTAAAGTAAGATTATAGATAGCATTTCAGTTGCTTACAGTCAGTCGACGGATGAACACGTATTTATCTAAGCATGCAACACACGCTTCGTAAATACATATTTACCAAATAAGAATTTAAGATACTTCTGCGAGTTTTATTATATTGCGTATACAACGCAGTAGGAAAATAAATGCACAAATTCTAGTTAAATTATTATTATTATTATTATTATTATTCTATAAATTTACTAAGTAAATAAAAAATATGCAATGATTCAAATTAATTTTTTTTTTAAATCTAATTCGGATGTAAATTATTATTTGAATTATAAATTACGAAGTATTTGTTTTCGTTTTCATAATGCCGTTCCAGAACAGTTTTATAATCACCTGGCACGATCTGCGCATTGTTGCCGGTATGCATAGTATACATATTGCTGTGGCAACATAATTATTTGGTATAAAATAATTGTAGTATTGCCATATGTTAGGCATTGCCAAATAGATTATGCTGTGTGCTGTTCCAGCAACATAACCATAAAAATAATGATAATTTTTATTATCTTTAATATAGGTATTCATGTATTTTCTTAACAGCACGTACTTTATAAGTATACGTGAATTCTATCAGTGTATTCAAACTTCTTTTCTCCTGGCAAATCTCTTGTTTTTATTTTTTTTTATATATAGGGATAAGGTTATACCTTATATTAAAGAAAAATCAGAATCTATATAAAACATAATTGTATATTTTATTCAACATTTTTAAGAATAGATAGCATCGCTATACTATATTCACCCAAGAATTATAAAAGAAAATATAATTGAAAGAACACATTTGTACCGTGTTCTCGGTTGTAATGTTTTGTAGAATAAATATATATATAATGCTTAATCAAAAATGAAATATTATCCTGTTTTATAATAAAGAAAATTTCAATTGAATATCAGTATTCTATTAATATTATGCTAATTCTATTCCATCAGAAACATTATATTCGCACGTAATGCCCTGATAAACTTAAACTTCGCAATGGTCAATGTTTGGAGAAAAAGCTTGAATTTGATCACTGGCAACAATCATTGGCACGCATTGTGACCGGCGTCTCAAAATCTGCCACCCAGAAACACTTCCCTTTTTGAAATATCTATTTTGAATTTTAAATTTTAAATAAAAAAAATGAATTGTGAGAATTAATGATGCTTAATAAAGTGTCAGAAAATATACATTCGCACGTTATATCCTCTTAACACCCAACACCATTAATAATTCTATTTGTGTTGTAAAAAAAACTAATGAATTCATATTACTACAGGACAATATCTATTATCCTTGCTGCTGAACGTTATTTTGAATAAATATTTGCACATTGTATTCCATACACGCATAGCAGCCTTGATAAATCCTTGTATTTAAAACTTACTTTGTATCGTTAAACATCTCTTCAAATTGTGCCATAGGCAGCTCCATTTTTAAAATACAAAAGAAATATTAACAAAGGAAACTTATTATAATGAATGAAAATTAGATAAGGTAAAATTAGTATGCTAATACAAAATGAATTCATTTACATTTAATCGTGGTGTATCTGACCCTACGATTTCTATTTTCAAGTCTTTATCTTTTCAAAGTCGCAGTCAGCATTCGTCTAAACTTGTTGATTCCTGTCTTTGAATTTATACCCGGGAAAAATGTGCAACGCTCGCTACGCCATCCCCGGAACTAATATTTAGGTTGTGACCCTGCGTCTTCAGTGAGATCTCTGCCCTCAAATTGCCGTCGTGACACTAACACATATTGTTTTTGACAGTTCATTCACTAAAACGTCAACACATTGAAATTGTTCGCTTACTTAAAAGTCTTTTAATTAAACTATTCGGTATCTTCCAAAGTAGGTATATTTTTATTAATACAATTCTTCCTTGTATTTGTTTATGAACTTGTTACCTTCTTCATTATTTGCCACATACATCCTTTTTTATTTATAGTAATAAGTGAAGGTAAATTTTATTCTTTAAGTATGATTTATATAAATCCCTCTTATAAAGTTTTATTACATTGTGCACGTTTTCAAATTCATATAATTTATTCAACTATATTTTCTTCTCTCGAATAACGTATTTGATTTTGTTCATACAATTTTACTGCGTTTTCTATACCTAAATGTATGCAACTTATTATACCCTTATGTTGAAATCTTTAAATACAATAAAATCTGATTCCGTACTGTTTCTTTTATATTTTTATACTTAAATTAATTCTTAATGCCATTATTATTATTTTTAATATGCAAGAGATCACGGCAATATGTCCTATCCCCAATATAATTTTACACATGCTGTATAGTCCAGTCAAAATATCGGTCAAAAGAGAGAAATCTGCAAAAAATACCGTAACTTTCTCGATAGTGTAATATGTTAACGGGGTGTATTCTGAAAATAATACTAGATTTGAGGGGTTGCCTTTTCTTTTACAAATGGAGTTACTTAACTTTTTTATCAGAAATATTTTTTTCTAGCATCGATATTTTCCGATTTATTTCCTTAGCAAAGGCCAAACTTCCCTAGTTTCGTCTTTTTTTCCTCTATCTCCCTAACCGGTCACTTTTTTGGAATTTTATCTATTATAAAACTTATAAATCATTTGATTATCTACGTCTTTTATCTGAAACTTTTTTACCTACTGACAATACTTAGTAGTTATTGCTTCATTTATCGATCGAATTGACACTAAAAATACTAATTATAGAAACAAAATAAAAAAAAAATCCTGCATTTATGATGTGATCATGCGTCTCCAGGCATGTCGAACCGGCATGCTACCAACTGCACTACAGCGAAGATGAATGTATGAATCATTTGACGCGTGAAATTATATTAATCAACATAAGTTAACGTATGATTTTCACATGGTGGCGCGCTATTTCATTTGATGACTTCGTTATAAGCACGTTGTTCGGCGTTTAATTTATCATATCGCAATGTTGAGAATATTTGAATACTACACATTTTTGCTCAAATTTTATTACAGAAACTTTCTGAATAAGACTCGCCGACAGATTTTTATTATTACAGGCAATCGTATCGTATAAAGGCTTGCAACGAGTTTTGCCCGTAGTTGTATTTATCAGATAAAATGTGAAAATATAGTTTGGAGATTTTCAAAATATTTTTTTTACATTTACCATCATCATTATAAGTCATCAATTACTCAAAATTTCACAATTTCGCAATTATGTGGTTGCCTCAGTTATTATCTAATCACAATTAGATACAATTCCGCCTATTTATCTTAAGGTTACTAAAGTAAGAAGAAATTATAAACAAAAAATAAAATTAGTCTCTTCACAAGTATGATGGCATCTTCACAAACAATAAGAAATATAGATTTCTTTTAAATTCGTTGCCTTTAGGCAATAATAGTTACAATTAATGTCATGTTAGTCGATAATTTGCCGGTATGCGTGCTTAAAACCATAAACCTAGCATCTATTATGAGTTAAAAATCATGAAATTAAATCAACATGTCATTTCGGAATCAAGTCAGGAAAGAAAAACCAAACGAAATTATGTACACTTAACTGCCAGGAATTCATCAATAACTACATATATAATACGGTTATTGTAGAGGATATAATATACAGCAAGAGCGCGCGAGGTATGATCACCCGATGGTATACGTAAACTCGCATCTAAACGTGGTCCGATAATACATATTAGAGTAACGGCACAACATACTAGCATTGCCTGCTCATATTCGAACTCATAGTGATCTGATTATTTTTTTGCAGATTGACAAAAAGAACAAATTAAATTTTCTGATGACGATTGCTTAGATAACTAAGTCGATAATAACGCGAAGATTGTAATACTTATAACGTAATTATGATTATCCTAATGAAATTAAATAATAATGTAGTTGTGTACAAAGTTATAGCAGTACAACTGGGTTTTAGAATGAAATAAAAACAACCCGCCTGAAACATCTGCAGAATAAACTAAGATGTCTAGAGAAAAATAAATAAATAGAAATTTCATGGTAAAAAAAAACTATAAATAAGTATAACAGGAATACCATAAAATAACATAAAAACGACCCTTGAAATAGAAATTAAAATTAGAGATTCTCTCCAGTAAATATAACGAAATAACAACTCTGGAAAAATAAATCTATATATCTATATCTGGCAAACACAGCTAGCGGAGATCATTTGCCGAATATACGTCCGAAGAATATCGACTAGCATTGGGTGATCATACCCCGCGCGCTCAAGCTGTATGTACAAATGAGTGTGTGTCTCTGTGTGTGTGTTGTGTACGTAGGTGTGCGTATAATTCGATTTGGTTTTATATTCACGCACATGTGCGCCTATCGTACGTGTATGGAGATAATAGTATTTTGTAATTCGAATTCAAAATACCAGTCACATGCGCCATGGGAAAGCAGACCTGAACGTTGGTGGGTGGTAGTCAGTATTAATTTCATGTATTAAATGAAGCTTGCGGATACCGTGTCAACAGTTATTATTCATTCTGTCTGGTTAAATTTTGGTGATAATAAATTCGAACTTCCGTTTCATTCTATTAGAACATTCTGGAAAATATATCGTATTTAAGGAAATTTCAAACATATAATGATTCAAAGTAAGAATAGTAAAATAAGAGATTTTTTAAAATTACCATTCACTAGTGGCTCCCAATGCGTCGGCACATTAAGAAAACGAGGGTGTCGCTGGTTTATTTCTAGAATGAACCAGATACGTCCCAGTAAGGCATTTATTTCCGTCTTTCCCGATGACAATAAAAATATATCAAACATAAATAACAGTTCTAACATATATCGCAATGTTAACTTTGTGAAAATGTGTAGAAGAATAAAAAGAACTTGAAATGAAAGCACTGTATTCGTCGATTTAAGCGTTGGGCGGGCCTGCTTTCTGCATTAGATGGGCCGGGCTTGAATTTTATTGACAGGTATACTTTCTACAAAATCTCCTAATATATTGTACTTTTATTAATTCCATAACAGTAGCGTACGCTCTGGACACTTAATAAGTATTCATACGAGGGCTGTTCTCTTTTCGCTGAGCCTGATAAAGTAAAACACAATTTATTCACAAAAAACAATTATTTATAACTTTTCAAAGTATTCTCCTCCACAATCAATGCATTTTTGCATCCGTGAAAACCAATCTTGAACACATTTTCTCTGATCTTCTGGTCGTATCTGGTTTATTTCATTTCTAAAGGCATCCACCGCTTCTGCGGCCGATATAAAACGTAAACCCCGTAATTTATCCTTTGCGCGGAAATTAGAAAAAGTCATTAGGTGCTAGGTCTAGAGTCCAGTGTTTCCCAACCTTTTTTTGTGCCATGCCCCACCTAAGCCTTTCTAATATTCTTATGCCCCCCTGTGTAACATAATTTTTAATATTACAAAATTGAATTGTTCACTTAAGAAACTTAAATGATAGGTTTTAGGAAGATATCACTAGGAAATTGTTAACGAAACAAAGTAAATAAATTTTCAAAACATACCGGGTGGTGCAATAGTGTGTCGGCGGAGCTTAGAGTGAAAACTAATAACGCTGCAGCAATGAGACTTTACGTACGTATGTAGTATGCGACTGTGCATTTTCTAATTTTATTTACAAATATACAGGGTGTTCCAAATTTGCGCAACCACATTCAACTTTTTTATTTTAAATACATTGCTATACTTTCTAGATATTATAATGATAGCCATTCAAATTATCTTTGCAATGATATATGGATATGTGCACTTCAGACTGTTCGTTTTGATTTTATTGATAATATTGTTAAAATCTTGACAGTTGCAGCATCTAACATTTTAAGCTGTAGTCTGTAAATGGGTAGAATGCCTCACGTAACTCTTGTGTTACTAATTTATGGACTAACACGTTATTTGTTTTGAGGTTGAACAAAGTGAATAAATATACAGGGTGTTAAATATGTCGTGTCTAAGTTATCGATTTTTATTGGTTATTTTCTCGTTTTTTTTTAAATCTAACCTATAATATTTTTATAAGTCAGCATATTCCTTGTAAAATCGCCTTTAAAATGGTACCAATAACATAGTACTTATTTCTAGTATTTTCAAAGTTATAACCCTTTAATGGGATATACTCATGTTTATAATATGCAATATGTGGGGCATCTAATAGTTGGTTGGCCTTGGTTTAAAAAAAAATGGCTGTACAACCAAACGTCAAATCTCTACTTCAAAAGTCCATAAAAAGTCGTTTTCTGTATTTTCTCTTTTCTGTAATTGCGTTTTGTTGTTATAAATTAAGTTCGGCTAGTGAATTATTAATTTCCGTTTGTTTGTTAGTAGTTGTTACGTGTTGTATTTACCTTGTTATCAGTTATATCGCTTTATTGACATTATTTCTCATTTAGATACCATAATAGTTTATTGTTGTTTTTGCTTTAAAATGAATTTTTCGAAAGAGGAGCTCATAGACATGGTATTTGCTCTTGGCGCTAGCAACAGAAATCCATTTTTAGCATCAAGAACATATGCGATGGAATATCCCGACCGAAGAGCACCGGATAGTAAAACGTTTGAAAATTTGTTAATAAGGTTTCTTCGAACGGGTTCAGTGAATTACGTCGAACATGAAAGAAGTAAGACTATGATTACAGAAGATAATGAAGTGATAGTCGTCCAGTCCATTGTGGAAAATCCGCACGGATCTACAAGGATAATTTCGAAACAACACGGGATAGAAGTCACTGCTGTAAAAAGGATTTTAAAAAAACATAAGTTTCACCCTTACAAAATTCAAAATCATCAAGGCTTATTACAAACGGACTTTGAATGGAGACTAGTGTACTGTGAATGGCTACTTTTACAATTACGACACGATATAACTTTTCTAGATCATGTGCTTTTCACAGATGAAGCAACATTTGCTAATTGTGGAACCACAAACAGAAAAAATACCCATTATTATGACACTACAAACCCACATTTTGTTCAGCCCATTTTATATCAACAAAAATGGAGTGTTAACACATGGGGAGGCATCATAGGAAACACTATTATTGGTCCATTCTTTTTTGATAATACTTTAAATTGTGCAATCAACACAAATTTCCTACAAAATAATTTACCATTGCTATTGGAAGGCCTCCCAGATAACGTCATCAGGAGATTGTGGTACCAACATGATGGTGCACCAGCACATTATGGTGCTGCTGCAAGAGCACATTTAGATAGGGTATTCACCAATAAGTGGATTGGGAGAGGAAGTTTGATAAGCTGGCCACCACGATCACCAGATCTCACACCTTGTGATTTCTTTCTGTGGCCAACTGTAAAAAACATTGTTTACGCAACACCTCCTACAACGGCAGAGAACATGCAGCAACGAATAAGAAACGCTTTTCTTCAATTAAGTGAGAATAACTTAGCTGAGAATGTAAGTCTGTCGATACAGAGACGGTTGAGAGCATGTGTAGAGCAGAATGGAAATATATTTGAACACATTTTAAATTAAGATTGTTTTATTATCGAAAATTTTCAAAATGTATTTCTAAAACTAATGATAAAGCATTTAAAAAACAGGTGTTTGTTAAAATTACTTTGTTTTATTTTCATGGCCAACCAACTATTAGATGCCCCGCATTTTGCATGTTATAAACATGAGTATATCCCATTAAAGGGTTATCTCGGTTATAACTTTGAAAATACTAGAAATAAGTACTATGTTATTGGTACCATTTTAAAGGCGATTTTACAAGGAATATGCTGACTTATAAAAATATTACAGGTTAGATTTAAAAAAAACGAGAAAGTAACCAATAAAGATCGATAATTTAGACACGACATATTTAACACCCTGTATATTTATTCACTTTGTTCAACCTCAAAACAAATAACATGTTAGTCCATACATTAGAGACACAAGAGTTACGTGAGGCATTCTACTCATTTACAGACTACAGCTTAAAATGTTAGATGCTGCAACTGTCAAGATTTTAACAATATTATCAATAAAATCAAAACGAACAGTCTGAAGTGCACATATCCATATATCATTGCAAAGATAATTTGAATGGCTATCATTATAATATCTAGAAAGTATAGCAATGTATTTAAAATAAAAAAGTTGAATGTGGTTGCGAAAATTTGGAACACCCTGTATATTTGTAAATAAAATTAGAAAATGCACAGTCGCATACTACATACGTACGTAAAGTCTCATTGCTGCAGCGTTATTAGTTTTCACACTAAGCTCCGCCGACACATTATTGCACCACCCGGTATAATGAAAAACTGAAATTCAAATTCGAACTAATTTTAATAAAGATTTTTCTATAATAATTTAATATTTTAATTTAGTGAGATCCTTGCGCTTGATGCTTGCTGCACAGAGATTTTATGTTAGGTTCCAATTTAGTTAGCTTCAGTCTCAAGTCTCCCCATTGTGTTATATCCAGACGATTTCTTTTTTTTACCAGTAATTCATTTACAGCACTATATCCACATTCGGCTAAATATGAAGATGGAAACGGTAACAATAGTTTTCTTGCACATTTGGTTGAATTTGGGTATTTGATTTCTGTTTCCTCACAAAGCCATGCCATCGCTCCTTTTATATTAAATAAAGTTAAACTGACTCATCATTTTGTATTTCTGCGAGTTCTTCTTGATACTGCATATTTGATATATCAAACAAATCCACTAACATTGGGTGCATCATCCATGTTTTAAAATCAATTTGTTTTAAATCGGAAAATCTTTCTTTTAAATCAGCCGATAGAATTTTCAGATGATTGACAAGTGAAGCGGTATCATTTACTTCACATTTTTGGAGCCAATGAAAATATCCCGAACACCTGGGCTTATCTCCGTACATTGTATATACAGTGCATTCGTAAATGCCGAAGATGACGCCCAAAATTTAAAATTTAAGTTGGTAAAACAATAATTAGCCCTATCTTTATATGATGTGGCTTATATCTATTGTGTTCATTTTCTGTTAAACATTAAATTTTGACTTTTTATTCGTTATTCCCGTTTCTTCTTGTTATATTGTGTAATTTGAGAATCTGTAAAGCTATAATTTTATTGTAATTCAACAAGGTAATATAATAAGGTTGTATATACATCATGTTTCAAGAATATTATACGTTTACTTTTCAGTTTTAAAATGGTGTTCACTTCTGAGGAAGATGCCTTCATTTTAATGGCCGACTGTCGCAGTAGAACTCAAAATCCAGATGGACCTTGGGCATACAACTTGGAGTCTTGGATTCATCAATTTAGACGGCAGTTTGCCGATATAGATTTTAATCGTCATAATTTTGTGAATCACAAAAACAATATTATTAAGCGATTTCAAGAAGAAAATTGCATTTGTAGGGGAAGACTTCTGGAAGACCAACAGAATTAACACAACCAGTAATAGATGATATTGAGCAACGTATGACAGTTAGTCCAAAAAAATCATTAAGAAAACTCTCAGCTGAGACAGGTATTAAGCATTTACTATAATATGTTTATTTATTGTAATTGTAAAAATGTTAGGGCTATCGCTTGCCACTGTCCATAAAGCTGTTAAGAAGAATCGTAACTTCCACCCCTATAAAATAAGTGTTGTGCAACAATTATTGCCACCTGACTATGCGAATCGCATAAGATATTGTGAATGGTTTAATGAACATTTGGCATGCAATAATAACCTACTTGATTTAACATTTTACACTGATACTCTCACTGCATTTAATACGCAAAAATGACATAAGTAGCGTTTTAAGTTTTGAAGCCATTGTCGACAGTCTCCACGTACACTGATGAGACCTCAAAGGTAGAAACACCGGTGTCTGTGCGTTCGATTGTCGGCAATGGCACTTCTTGTATGTGTGTATCTCAAACACATGCATATATGCATATACGTTTTACGTATAAATGTGTATATGTAAGTCACAGTAATTATTTACTGCTTGATGTTAGTTTTAACATTCTTGTGTTTATACTTTTCATTTTCGTTTTAAACAAAATATACAAAAATCCTGACATGAGTGTTTTGGGATTTTGGACTAAACCAAAATTCTTAATGGATGTTTTAAATGTATTGTCTACATCTAGTTAAGTATATTTAAATATGTAATTAAGTCGTGAAATTAATTTGTAGAAATATTACATGTCAAAAAGGCCTTGCCAAAAAACAATATTAAATAATTCTATTCTATAAATATGTGCTTCTTAATTAAATACAAGTCAGATGAAGGTCTTAATCACAATCGAAACGTCATAAGTTAAAAATAGCGCTTTCTTGCTAATTTTTAAAACCCTAATTTTGCAATACTAGCAGTAAGCTGTATACATAGAAATTAAAAAAAGTATAATACAGAAAATATAATAAGAATATGTAGTGCATGTAAAATTAGATGGCATAAACCAAGAAGGGAGAAAAGCAGAAAAAGTCATAAGAGTATGTGAAAGTCACAGAGGAAGAGCAAAAACAATTTTGAATACGCAGAGAATAATTTAGAAACAAAATGAGAAATTGGTAAATACCAGCAAATGACAAAATTACAGTGATAAATAGTTAATACGACTAAGACATATTGGAACTTCTAGGAAAGAGAGAGTTTATTGATGGACAAAAAGAAATATTTCAATTACTGTAATTGAATCAGAATTTCTTCTGAATTTCTGATTTTATGCGTGTGAACAACTCTTGCTAATTTAAAATCAAATATAATGACATGTTTTTATTCTTTACAAAAATCCTTATAATACATACAATAAACATAACTTTAATAATAATTTATAAAAAGATCTAGATAAATATATACGATTAGTAAGAATTAATTTATTATTCTTAGAGTCTCTATATATTTATTATTCTATTGACTACAGAATAAAAAGAATAATTGGAAGAAAGGAACAATGACAAAGCAAACACATTTCCCATCTGTTTGTGTTATTTTATTGTAACTGAATACAAAGTAGTTGTATAGTTATTTATTATATGCAATACAATACTTCTACGGGTGTAACTGTTAATATTATCACAAATATATGCTTTAAAATAATTGATAGGAAGAAGAGTAATGTGAAAAATATTGGAGTCGCTCCTGCAACGAGGAAGTGGATAATACGGAATACATATTTTTATTTTTAGAGAAGATAAACTTGGCGTTCTGAACTTTTCTCAGGAGAGCGTACCGTAACTTTTTATAAAATTAATTAGGTTAATGGTATTGCAATTTTGTTTTATTTTTGTCTTGTCAACAATATTCGTATAGAATACATAATGACGATAATAGTGTTTTTCTATTTGCATCAAACATTGTGTCTGCAACGTTTCATAGATATTAAATTATACAAAACAAAATTGTTTAAGTTTCTTGAGTGATTAGTGCTCTAAAATAGAACATTACTTCCACTTTATAAATGCGACTCCGTATATTATTTAATTGATATATTAATCAATGTATGAATTTTTGATTCAACACTATTTGTATTAATAAAACTAAGAAAACATTGTGTTTTTTTTGGAGATATACCTTCGGCAGTTGGAAAAAAACAACGTAATTTACTACTTACATATTTATTTTACGTTTCGACCGATATCTTTGGATCTTCTTCAGAATGAAATATCTGTAACAAAGTTTGAATTGACAAATATATCTCGGACATTTATAAGATAAACATGTAAATATTCTCAATGTGCAAAACTTAAAAATAATAATAATTATCACTATTTATTTCAAACACGCCAATGCCCAATGGCAAAGAAATTACAAATTATGTACAGCATACACACATAGAAATACATATAGGATTATTAATATTTCTAAATTCCCATTCAATATCATACGTGTCCATCCTTATTTACTAAAAATATGTATGCTGGATTCAGCTTCATAGCTTTAGACCTAGCAAATGGCACCATAAAAGTCAAGTTATATATCAGGGTTACTCGTGGGACAACATACAACATTCTTTCTGGTATGTAGGTACAGTCAATATTGTTTCCGACGAGCGTATGCAAAAATTTCTCGTACAGAGTATCTGTTCTGGTTTGTAGAGATTATAAGGTGTGATGTAAATATGCTTTGAGTGTACCCTCTCCGCATACAGACCAGGAAATGTAAAATAAAGAAACTTTCGTTGGACACGTTCCAATGCCAGCGAGTTGTAGGCATAAATGCGATGCTCGATACAACGGCTTAAGCAAAACGGTATTCTTAAAATTTTTTATACTTGCATTACAAAACCAATGGATCTAAAATCTTCATTTAACCAGCACCTGACCCAAAGGTAAAGTACCAGTCAAAAATTACACCAAGGTTTTTAATTTTGCAATATCTTTAACATGCTAACGAAAGAAGGTGTAGACGAATGTGTAAAAGTAACCACGTAGCGTATATTAATATTTAATTTAATTCTAAATCTCTCGCACTATGTTGTCATATCCAGATCTCTCGGAGGATTCTACAAGTCTCTGGCTGATATATCCCAAGAATATATTTTGTATTTTAATGTCATCCGCGTACCCAAGAATAGGACAGTTGATTTGGAAGATCAAATCATTAATTTATGGAGCAAATAACGAAGCACCCAAGTTGGATTTGCCTGACATAAGAATAAAGCTGGTAGAATCGTATCCGTTATAGATAAGACTTTTACAGAGATAAGATCTGAGCAGAGTAATCAAAGTAGCTGCGATACCAAATAAACCAAGCTTATGTAAAAATGTTCCATGATCATTCGAATCAAAGGCTTCTGACAAGTCGGTGTAATTTACATCCACCTGTCCACGCATATCCAAAGATTCCCTAATATATTGAGATACTGTAGCCATATTGGTAAAAGTAGATCGACCAGCGATAAATCCATGCTGGTTTGGCGAAATGAAGGAGCGACTACTATCAAGAAGACTGCGGTACAACACCTTTTCAAGCAATTTCGCAATGTTAGAAATAATAGAGATAGGCCTATAATTACTTAATAATATACGATTCCCTTTTTATGAACTGGGGTAGGCAATACTTGTTATTTTCCATGGTTCAGGAAAAATGATCAAAGGAAAAGATAAATTAATAATTGTTCTAAAGAAGGAGCAAAGATGTATCTGCAAATACGGATAAGAAAACTAGACTACTGATCATCACTTGCTGTGCTATTATTGGGAAAACGAAGAATTTTTTTAATCTGGTTCTGGGTCCATAAACTTTGCTGAAAAGGTGTTAGCAAATTATCGATAACGTGATGAGGGTCAACAAAGTATTACCAAGTTCATCACTTAGTGTATTTGGTATCCCAGTAGTAAGTCTCTTTGCAAAAAAAAAAACAAACATTTGAAATGTCAGTTCTAATTCCAAAAATATAAGTTATACCTGATGTTGAATATATAAGATCTGACTTTCTGGTATTATATTGAATGGCATTGTTTTTTAATAATGTTGTGGTGAAACCCCTTATTTTAAATGTGATTGAATTGCAATTCCCTAAATCTATCTAAATTGCATTGTATGAGATACTTAATATTTTTTCGCGAATTTGCTTCATTAAAGGTTCTCAGAGAATGTAGATTTTCAGTACCAGAAATGTAAGTAAAAATTTTTCGCAAAATGTATTCTTATCAGTAAAAAAGAAAAATCTTTTTTACTGATAAGAATACATTTTGCGGTATCTCAAACTACATAAATAATTTTGACTTATATAGTCTGTCCTAAAATTGGCACCAACCATAATTTTTTGTATTGATATTTTTCCGCTTTTTTTAATGGAAAGATTATTATGCCATATAATTATTTCTAAATTCTTCTTCAATTAACTATAAGAGCCTATTTCTAAACTTCGTGATTTTTGAGTTAAGATGGTTTAATTCCATATTTATGTTCTTTCAAATATTGTTAATAGGTATCTTCATTAACGCTATATGCCAAATGAATAATAATCTATAAAGGCTTGGTCCAAGTAAAAAGAATCGTCTTTTCAGTTGCACAATTTATCAAGAGCTACTGGAACCAGATTTCAATAATAGGGGCATATTTTGTAATAGACTTTCACAATGGAGAGCCCAACTACAAACCTTTTTTCAAACGTATTCTTCACTGACTGACTGACTTGCGAAAAATGGTCGTCCAAATCGATTTAACCTCAATAGTTATGCTACGAAAAATCTAAAATTTAATAGAACAACTTGTAGTCAACGACAAAGGTCACAAACTCTGGGGCAAAATTAGTGGAAAGTATCTAATTGGCCTATATTTCCTTGATAGAGCCATAATCAGTGATCAATACAACATACATAGTTTTTATAACTTTTGCAGAGGTATATCTGAATATTATAGAAAATCTGAGGTTTTAATATGATGGTGACCCTGCATCTTTTTGGACACTATCCAAACAAGTGGATAAGAAAGCCGGACCAATCACTTGGTCAGCCAGGTCAGCAGATATCACGATGTTCGATTTCGTTTTATGGAAATGCGTTAAGTATATAGTTTGCCACACGCCTACAATAACTCGCGAAGATATGAAGCAAAGCATATAACGGGCTTTCGATTTTATCTCTATCGATACATTATATTATTGTTTGTATATACAGGGTTAGTTAAAAGTATGGAGACGGCGATTGATTGTCGTTAATATTCATTTTAGAGAATTATGTTCAATATAAAAGTTTGTTAGGATATTTTGATCTACATTTGAGAATATTTGATTTTTTTTTTCTTCAATTGTTTTTTAGTTACGCCTGTCCGCGCAGTTTTTTTTAAACGGGAACTAGTGAATTTTACTCTACCATTCGATAGAGAATTTTTTTCTCTTTACAATAATATTTTTGTTTTTTTTAAATTCATTTTAATAACTTTTACAAGAAAAATTAAACAAATTAATAACAAAGTAAATTAAAGTAAGTGTTCAAATTGTCGTCCATTAGTAATTTGACAATGACCCAATCGATTTACAAAACCCCGAACAGAGTTCTGTAAAAAATCTCGGGGAATTTCTTGTATCGTTCTGGTAATTCGGATTTGTAAATCTTCGACGTTATCGGGCTTATCTTCGTAAACTTTGTTTTTTACGTATCCCCAAAGAAAAAAATCTAAAGGACTTAAATCTGGCGAACGGGCTCGCCATTCAATGGTTCCTCGTCTTCCAATCCATCTGTGGGGTAAAACGTTGTCCAGATATTGACGAACATTTACACCATAATGTGGTGGGGCGCCATCTTGCTGGAACCAGATACTGTCATTGGGCAGGTGTTCATTGTTTTCATGTGGATAGAGCGTAGCACAAGCAGGTATTATTTCATTTTGCAATAACTGCAAATACAGACCCGAAGTTAAATTGCCATTGATGAAAAAGGGACCGATAATATGACCGCCAAGAATGCCAACCCAAACATTAACCTTTTGGGGGTACTGCGTATGGTGCTCCAAAAACCAAAAGGGATTTTCCGATGACCAGTATCTGCAGTTATGTCTGTTTACTTCACCGTTAAGGCAAAAAGTAGCTTTGTCAGAGAAAAGAATATTGTTGACAAAATTTTCATTATTATTGCAAATATTTAACGTTTCTTCAGAAAATTGTAATCTCCTATCAAAATCATCTTCCGTTAACTCGTGTACAAGGTGTACCTTATAAGGTTTATACTTTTCACTTTTTAAAAATGACACTATCGATGACTGCAAAATATTGAAATTGGCCGCTAATTGATTGGTTGATAAATGAGGATCTTCAGATACAGCCAATAAAATATCCAGTTTGTTATCATCGCTTTTTGCTGTTCTAGGTCTACCACTCCTTGGCAAATCTTTAACGCTACCAGTTTGTTCAAAGCGTCTTAAAGTTTTACCAACAACGGATTTAGAAATTGGATTTCTATTTGGATGCGTATCATTAAATAAATTACAAACGTCTTGTAAACTTCTGCGTCTATCTCCATAACCCAACATCATAAGTATTTCAATTCGTTCATGTTCCCTTAAACTCGCCATTGTTAATATTAACAGCAACAAATTGCACAAATGAATTATTTCTGTCAAAGATTTGACGTACACAATAACCACTGATAAAATTATGTCGCTCAAGTTTGTTTATCGCATCGCTTCTGTCTATCTGCGATGTACCGAACATCTGTGAAACACTTGAACCGGCCTTTTCTTATAAAAAAGTTATTAAAATGATTTTAAAAAAAACAAAAACATTATTGTAAAGAGAAAAAAATTCTCTATCGAATGATAGAGTAAAATTTACTAGTTCCCATTTAAAAAAACTGTGCGGACAGGCGTAACTAAAAAACAATTGAAGAAAAAAAAATCAAATATTCTCAAATGTAGATCAAAATATCCTAACAAACTTTTATATTGAACATAATTCTCTAAAATGAATATTAACGACAATAAATCGCCGTCTCCATACTTTTAACTAACCCTGTATAATTTTGGAAGTGTGAATGATTTATTTAGAAAAAAACCGTTTTAAAAAGTATAGTAAAAAAAGTGTTTTATTTCTACCATTAAAAGTCTATATAATTTTTCTTATTTCCATAAAGAGTCTGATAATATTTTTATAATCAAAAGATTGTTACAACTGTTATTTTCCCGACCATAAAAATTATTAGTAATTACTGAGTAAAAGTAAATGCTTTGGAAATAGTTCGTGATGTTCATACATGTAATCCTTAGATATTTAATCAAATGTTGCTTAATAGATATCTAACACAAGATTAGTAATTTACCACAAAATTTATCTAATTGATCTAGTTATCTTTTCATTAGGGGAGAAGAAAAACGAAACCGACAACAAATTTCAATAATGACTTCCATATATCCAAGACTAGTTCTCGCATTACTTGATAATTAGACCGACCAGTAGAACGTAGAATCGAGTGCAATAGAAGCAGTCCGATAATTTGAGGTGTGCAATCTTATAAGCTACTTAAATTCGCATTATCAAGTTCGCAAAAGTTCAGACCGTAGTATCCATGGTTACAGACACGGTCGTAATGCTTTTATTTCTTTGTTTGTGTTGAAGAACGGATTAGTGGGCCACCGTAGACGTTGACGGTTTTAAAAACTAAAAGCGTATTTTTGTGTTGACACCGAGAGTAAAATTGCTTTGAAACAATGACGACTGGCATTTGCGCAACCGTAGTAATTTAATCTGGGCTATAAAAATGTAGAAAAAGCGAAAGTTATTAGATTTAATACGGTATTAGAGTAAGACGGAATCTTTTATCTCAGCCTCTGACAATATAGTGTTTACGCGTTCAGAAGATATTTAGTTTTATTTAATTTATTGTATAATTACTACGTTATAAATTATGCCATGCATTCTAAAATAAGTGCTGATTGATTTGGTGAAGTGTATATTTAATAAAATGCACTAAAAAGACATCTTTACTACAATAGCGCACAGAAAGCTAGATACGAATTTTGACAACTCTGTTATGAGCGTCAGTAGCACTGATTCATAAAAACCGCGTTGTCTGTACACTGTAGCGTATGTCAAATGGCAGAGTACTACATTTCTTAAGTGTATATCTTGTCTTATTGTTTTAAACCTTGATTTTCCTCTAATCTTTTTCCGATTTTCGTATAAGTAATTGTGAACATCTATTTACGTAATATAAGGAAGTATTGTGATGATGAAAATTTTCGATCTCGAGATTTTTGCAGATGTCCACTGATACCGAAAAAGTGTTTTTTTAAAATCTCTCTCTCTCTCACCACGATAGCGGTCAAACCGCTATAGCTATATCAATTCCAAATTTTGCATTTGCGAGTATAATTTCCCTCTGATTAGATTTCCTGTAAAATCAGCAGACCGGAAGTAGTAGTTTACTTCAATGAAAAAATCGAATTTTGCCAATATTTCGTTAACTACTAAGTTTAAACAAATTTTTGAAGAATCATATGTACGTCAAATTAAATTTGAGCAAAATTTTAAAAAAATATTATTGAAAGTTTTTTGAAATTCATACCGGAAGTAAGTCTTTTACTCTTATCGAAAATCAGTTTTTTGTAAATACGTATTTCGCAAGTCAAGCTTTTTAGACGGATACATTACGAGTAACACTTTTACTCTTACCGAATAGCGATTTTCTGCAAATACGAGTATGTCGTAAATTATGCATTCGGTATTTGCAATGTTTTTTGTATAAATGAAATTTCAAACTTCTGACCGGAAGTAGCACTTTTACTCTTAGCGAGTAACACTTTTTTCACGAATATTTCGCCAAGTATGCATTCTATAGATTTATTAAGAGCGTGGAAGTACCTAGAATAGGATTCTGAATAATTTTTGTATAAAAAAATTCTTAAAATTGTATGATCTGAAACACTCATACGTACAAGAAAGTCGTGTGGTGATCACACGTAATTTTTGTCAACGTGCTTGTCTCAGCCATGCGTCTATATATTGCACTAGATACACTTACGTCAGGAACACGTCTATTTGCAAACGACGTGTTCCTGACTGGATGCATTTTTAAAATTTTTTCTTTACAAGTGGAAGGTTTGGCTTCTCTGTTTTTATTTTTTTTTTAAGAATTTGAATTCTTGATACATAATGTTCTATCTTTTAGGAAGGGGAACTGAAAAACTGAATTAAAGATTTATAGTTCTCTTTAATTTGAAATACGTAGTGAATTTGAAAAAAAAACACAAAAAAAATTCATTATCTCGAAAACTATTGACTTTTGTATAAGGCAAATTTAGCTAAATCTATTGTAAATGATGTGTACTACCATGTCCTTTAATATGTAGGTTTCAGTACCAGTCACCATGTCTAGGAATAACACTAACACTGCAAATTAGTTTATAATGACAATTGTTTCTATATGTTACAACAACTAAGGCATTAGGGTCCCAAATTTATATCATAAATAATACGCAACAATAAGAATTATAAAATTAATTGACATCTACATGCAGTTTCTTCAAAATTAGGGTGATATAAAATTTCTATCGACAAGTTTGCTAAAATTGAGAAGATATGGCGAGAAAGGTAAAGAGGAAATCGATGTTGATATAACAAAAACAGCCGCAAAAATTAAAAAGTCACGTCATCAGTTTGGCGCCAATTTTTAAATTTTTTTAAAACACGAAGAGTATAAACTTAAAAAATCTACGTCCCGTGTTGAGTTATACACGATTATAAAAAGTTGGGTATGAAATAAGGAAAAGAAAGAGGCCACATATTAACAGGACTCAGCAACAAATATTTTACTACTTGGTATATTTCAACTAATCCATTTAGTGATATTATATTCAAATCTGCAAGAGAAGCCGGCGTTATCACAAGAGGAAAATTCTTCCGGAAAAGAGGATTACTAATGCAGCGACCCCAAATGAACAAGTATATGCAAAAATAATTCAACCTCTTTATGGAGACACCCTGGAAGATCTTCAAAAGGAATTATTTATAGCATCGTACGAATTACCCTGGCGGAGGGTAAAAAGAGAATAATTAAAAAACAATTGTTTTTAAAGAACACAACGAATACACCTCGATTTTTTCGAAAAGCGCTCAAGGAAGAGCAAAAACGCTATCTGACAGCATATGACTTATAGCTACTTTAAGCAATATTAGTTTATGCCCATTGCAGTAAGAGTCTATATATCAACATTTTTCACAGATTGTTAAAAATGATAATTGTCTTAAAATGTACCATAAAATTAAATCTAAGAGAAACAAAACCAATAAAACAATCAGGATGTTTGTCACGCCCAATACATTTGGAATTTCAGGAACTCCAGCCTCTGGTACAAAAAACATTCCAGTTGGAATTCACGAAATCTACAACTGGGATAATTTACCGCAGACAAATGTGCATTAGATATAGATAAATGAATAAACTCAAACCAACTGACCAGAGCAGGTGCTGCGTAATAATAATACTTGGTAATAGCGCGACACCATAGCCGGAGGGAGAGATGTTATCTATAGTAACGTGCTTGACAAGCTGTGATAAAATATGAGGTACCTATTTATGAATGCTTGAGGGATCTATGGTGAGAAAAAGTTTGAACAAAATTCTTTATTAATATTAGGGGGTGTGGGCACCACACAACTTTCTTATATGTATGTGCGTTCAGAAGTAATGCAAAGGTTGTTAAAAATTGTGTTAAACATATTTTTATGTGAAATCTGCAGTATAGTAGATAATTATTGTGCGATTTGATGTATGTTGGCTTGCATAAGTTGTCATTAGTTAACAGCTGATAGCGGGACGTGCTAATAATTGTACCATAACAATTCATATTCAAAACTAAAATAAAGAATTGTTTTGCAATATTAGGAACGATTTCAGATAAAATTTAATGTGCAACTAGGCAGAAAAGTTACTTTTCATCAATCATAGTGGTTATTTACCTCGGCTTTGGCATCGACAACTAATATCATTCGTGATGAAAAATGTAAGTTTGCTTCCTTACACAAAAAGCTATTAATAACCCAGGGACTGAAAGTCAATCGAAATTTTGAAATTTTTTTTATACAAAAAATATTCCAAATCCAGCTGTAGATACTTTTATGTTCTCAATAGATCTATATGTATAGAAAGCATAATTTGCCAGACATTTTCAAAAAACTGCCTTCGATAAGAGCAAAATTAATGGGTCGAACTTTAAAATTTTTGTTTTTTACAAACATTTTTATATACCTATCAGTTCTAAATGCTTTTGCTCTAGAAATCTACATAGAATGCACATTTTGCGAGATATTTACAAAAAGATACTAAACACGCTATTTCCGGTCCGAATTTCTGAGATATGTAAAAATTTCTCAAAATCAAACTTTAAATACTTTTATGCTTTCAAATTGGAATAAAAAAACGATTCGAATTTACTTAAAGAAATTAAAAACAATTATTAAAAGAACGATTCGAAAAATGATATTTTGATGAGAATGGTGCATTCGATTCGGTTATTGAGAATGCCGTTAAAGTGTTTCCTCGAATGGTGGTCTTGATAATTATTCGAATGAGGGTACATGAGTTATATGGTATAGATCTTACGTAATTAAGTTAGTTTATTTGAAACATTAACATAATAAAAATATTTTTAGACTGATTATGTTATTTTATGTCACTTGCAGATGCTGCTTTACCTGATCAGTATACAGTATCTTATAATTTTTATTTCATATTATTGTTGCAAGATCTAAGGCAAGGTATATTTGCAAATTTTAAATTTTACGATAACATTGCTTAAGTATTCTATGTCGCAAATAATTTTGGTTGCAGCCATTTGGTTCTTCTAAAACATTTATGCGACCTATTTCTTTTTTGAATAAATTGTCAGCTGCAGTTAATGTCCTTATATTCAAACTTTGTAATGTTGTGCTAACTTTCTAGATCAACTTGGAATAAGTGATTTTTCTAAACGCAATTAAATATACGTTTACGTTTCATAATGCATCATTTTACGCAGTTGTAAAAGCGAAGTAACATTCATTTTATTTTCCAAATAAATAAATTTCTTTAGTTGTTTAATGCAATTCATTTAAATAGTTGACATTTTAATGAAATTATAAATAATGAAAATAACTTTCGGTGAGTTTCTCTCTAAAATAGTTTTGTAATTGCTATCGAACTATGTTCAAGTGCCAGATAAAATGAAATTGAACTCGGAGGCACAGAAGCAACAGCGCCGATACTAGGTAACACGTAAACAATAACAGAAATGAAGATAACTGGATGGCAGTTTCAGGAAACAATTAATGTTTAATTGTTTCATTCGAGTCCATTTAACAAATGTCTTCTCTAAAATACAATTTTTAGTTTGTAATTGAAAACAGCGCTTGTCGCTTAAATTTAAATGAAAATGTAAACGGATAGGTATATTAATGTCAACAGCAAAAGAGAAATAAATAACTTTTACAAACGTAAATTCATCATTCCATTTTTTTTGTCGAAATAGTTGTCATAATTTAAAAAAAAACTCTCGAGAAGTGTTAGAATTATGGAATATGTTATTAGAAATCGTCAAAGTTGTTGTTCAGGTCTGTTTGCTCTTCTGCGGTTACCTGAGAGATTTTACTTCCGCTTATTCAGTTCGTCTCTTTCATATCATTAGCAACCGGTGAAACCTATGACTTTGGTATACTTATGGAACACTATAACCAATAGAAAATGTTCAAGTTCCCAATTCATGTATGCTCTAAGCAATATAAAACAAGTTAAGTATTATTTGAGTTACTAATGGTCTTCATATAAATTAGATAATATTATGACCTACCCGTCTCGGGTATGCATCCTACGACATAATCATATGGGGAACTAGCTCAGCTATCCAAAGTATTTTACTACTGCAAAAGAGAGCCGTTAGTTTTGTGCAGCCTGCAGTATAGAGACAGTTGTAGAAATTAAAACTGTATCTTGATTTTCCACAGAAAAACCATGGCTGTTGAGGTCAATTTGCTCAAATAGTCTGTGTTAAAAGGTAAATCATTCTCAAGGTACTTCGGAAAATGAGAATTGCTTATCCGAAATGTAGTATTAGGAAAATTCTTGGTAAATAGTTATAATTTTTTACATTTTTGGTTTAAAATTATAAATATTTTAATATTTCTAGATGTGCAAAGATAAGATTCCCTAAATTCTAATGGAAAAATTGCTGGGCTAATGTGAATCAGCATTGGTTATTTGGTCACTAATATTAACAAGAAGTCTAAATATGTGAATTCGAATTTGATGGTTGATTTAGTACAATTTTAAGAAGAATATCAAAGAGAATCGCGTTTATAATAAATATTTCAACATTGTCAATTTCTTTTCTGTAATTTTGACTACTGGATAAATAAATATCCTAGAATTATTGTTGAAATGCTGTAATTATTACCAATAATGCAGCTAGTTATCATCGTCATGTCGAAAAGTGCCAACAAGGAAATGATTAGTGTTGACGCAAATTTTAGTCTAACCTGAAATATGTGTATAGAAATACAATAGCTTTAGTATGAGCATCACCAAATAGTGTGTCACTGTACCTAACTAAATTAGCAAATTGTAATAGTGCCAAAGTGGAAAAATGTACCTATATCAAATCTGTACCAAAATACAAAAAAATATTCTAGATTTTGTTTTGTACATGCATGTATATCAATTTATTGTAATATTTAAGTATACCTACTGTAAAATAAATTTACGGTTGTTATTATGTCTTAATTAGATCATTTAGTTCCGACTCTGCAGAAGAAATGTTTCCCCATATTAGGGTTGCCAGAGTGGCTGAATATCTTATGAGTCAAATATTGCGATGTGGAATAGTAAAAGCTTCAAATGTTCCATTGCAGTTCAAAGCGGCGATTAAGTTAGTGCTGGAACATTTTCAAAATACAAACAATCATCTACAAGATACAATCACTTTAGAATATAATTGATACCCAATCAGTTTTACTTTTTTAAAATTAGAAATGTATATAATTTTTTTTTTTTGAAACTACTCTACAACGTAATTTTCAGCAACTATTTTTAATTTTATTTCATCCTATTTCATTATTTTAAAATTAGTAATATTAGTTATTGTAAAGTTAATCTTTAAAGCATTATTTTAAAGTTTATTACAACAAAAATTGATAAAACCATTCTTTCTGGGTATATTACTCATATTTTATTTTATCTTATATTATTCTTTCTTATTTTATATATGAATGTTTTTCATAATTTTTATGTGTTATCATATTTTTGTAATGTATATTTCATTTTTGTTAACTTTTAATTATATTGTCTATTGTGAGCATACTGATGCGGAGCAGCTTTCAGGCGTATACAGTCTCATCGGCCGAGTTTATTGTCTACCGGCCTGAGTACACGACTATACACCGAAGGCGATGTAAGGCCTCTTATGTATACGTACGGACGGCAGTGTTTGGCATGCGCGTATATATAGGGACCATTAGCTTCTCGAGCGATTCACATGTATATATGCTGTAATCTTATGTTCGATGCAAGAGCGGCCCCGAAACCTGGGCGCACACCGAAAATAAATGTGTATTTGAATTGATATTGAGTTTTATTTCAAGGTACTTTCAAACTCAGGTTTCCTTAACAATTACTCTGTTACTAGATAGCGTTAGTTAAGGATCGATATTTTGAGGTTAGCGGAATAAATTTCAACAATATAAATCGAAGTTATGTGATGCTCTTATTGTCGCGTAGCGATAGCGATATCCAGTTGGCCTTGTAACAAAACTCACTGGCTAGATCTATTTTTTTGAAGGAACAAAGTAGCCGAGCTGCAAAATTGTAATAAATATTTGTGTAAGTGGCCAGTCAAAAATCCAGCCCAACTTATGATGCTTAGATTGCGTTTATACCTTATTTTGCAAGACATCTCTGTTATGGGCCAATGTAAGCATAGAGGTTTACATTTTTAGATACCGCTCAAATTTAGTTTAAGTAAAATAACTGGTAATCATAAAGATCTGTCGAAGGATTATATTGTAAGCATTCCCTTTCAAAACTATGTGTTTATTATCAACATTGACAGCCAATTCTATTCCTAGTAATTAACAAAAAAAAGCAAGTATCTCATAAATATACTTACATCAAAATGAAATTAATTGTCAAAACTGGCCGTTGTGGTTTCAATGGATATAAAAGGCAGACAAAATATATCATGTTATTTTGTGAATACTATAACGCGGCTTCAATCACATCTGACTGAATATAAATAATTTCTAAAGTTTATCTGAACATGTCTGCTAAATAATGCCTGTACCTAAATATAGCTAAGCGCTCAGTTGTGTACTTGCAATAAAGTTTTAAATTTTATATTGGGTTGTCGCAGTACTTTTCGATCGATAGTAAATAGGAAGTATTGGTTATTGTAGATAAGGTCCCTTGAGAACTTTACAGTACGTGTTATGGAGTTAAATGTTGTGAATTTAAGAGACTTAGCTTGATTAATTTCACCGTAGACGAGTATTTCCTTTCTGTTTCTCAATGAACTATTGTTTTACTTTCTTATACGTAGTATAAGGAAGTATTGTGATGATGAAAATTTTCGACCTCGAGATTTTTGCAGATGTCCACGTTTTGAGGTCCCCCGATACCGAAAAAGTGGTTTTTAAAAATGTCTGTGTGTCTGTCTGTCTGTGACCACGATAGCGGTCAAACCGCTACAGCTATCTATTCCAAATTTTGTATTTAGTAGTATAATCTCCCTCATGAGAACTGATTAGATTTTCAGCAAAATTGGCAAACCGGAAGTAGTGGTTTACTTCAGTGGAAAAATCGAATTTCGTCAATATTTCGTCAACTACTAAGTTTAAACAAATTTATAAAGAATTCATATGTACTTAAAATTAAAATTGAGAATAATTTTCTTTAAAAAGTTTTTCAAAATTCCTACCGGAAGTAGGTCTTTTACTATTATCGAAAATCAGTTTTTTGCGAATATTTCGCAAGTCATGCTTTTTAGACAAGTACGTGACGAGTATAAAAGTATTTAAAACATAATTTTCAATATCTTAAAATCCCACAATTTGAAACGCTCATACGTATAAGAAAGTCGTGTGGTGGCCACACCTCATTTTTTACTTTCTTATACGTAGTATAAGGAAGTATTGTGATGATGAAAATTTTCGACCTCGAGATTTTTGCATATGTCCACGTTTTGAAGTCCCCTGATACCGAAAAAGTGGTTTTTAAAAAATGTCTCTGTGTGTCTCTCTGTGTGTCTCTCTCTGTGTCTCTGTGTGTGTCTCTGTGTGTGTCTGTGTGTCTGTGTGTCTGTGTGTCTGTGTGCGTGTCTGTGTGTGACCACGATAGCGGTCAAACCGCTGTAGATATCAATTCCAAATTTTGTATTTACCTGTATAATCTCCCTCTTGAGATCGATCTGATTAGTTTTTCAGTAAAATCGGTAGACCGGAAGTAGCAGTTTACAGTGAAAAAATCGAATTTTGCCAATATTTCGTCAACTACTAAGTTTAAACAAATTTATAAAGAATTCATATGTAGGTAAAATTAAAATTGAGAACAATTTCATTTAAAAAGTTTTTTGAAATTAATACCGGAAGTAGGTCTTTTACTCTTATCGAAAATCAGTTTTTTGCGAATATTTCGCAAGTCATGCTTTTAAGACAAGTACGTTACGGGTATAAAAGTATTTAAAACATAATTTTCAATATCTTTTGTATAAAAAAAATTTCAAGATTCAGACCGGAAGTACCACTTTTACTCTTATCGAATAGCGATTTTTTGCAAATATGTCATAAATTATGCATTCTATATATATTTATTAAGACTCCAAAAGAATTTAGAGTTAGATTTGCAATATTTTTTGTATACATGAAATTTCAAAATTCGGACCGGAAGTAGCACTTTTACTCTTAGCGAGTAGCACTTTTTTTCGAATATCTTGCAAAGTATGCATTCTATAGCGATTTATTAAGAGAATGAAAGTACTTAGAATAGGATTTTGAATAAGTTTTGTATAAAAAAAAATTTTAAATTGTATAGTTTGAAACGCTCATACGTACAAGAAAGTCGTGTTGTGGCCACACCTCATTTCTTTAATATCATTTGATTTGTTTCTTCAGTGATATGTTCATTTTTAACAGAAGTGATTATCGTGAAATGTACTATTATTTTGTTTATTTTGTTCTTTGTTTGGATTAATAAATGTTATGTCACTAAAAATTTGGAATTTATATCGTGCGGCTTTTCAAGCTGCCAAATGTTGAGGGCACGTGCTGAAAAATTATCAATATTAACCGTGGTTTATGGTAACGGGGCCTGAAAAAACGGGTAACCCTTTTGTATCATAGGGATCGGTGTTTAGAAGTTGGTTATTTTTGTTAAAATTGGCGATTTTGGATCCTTGAGGTTATATTAACATCCATGAGGTTATAAGTTAAGTGAATTTTACTGGATAACTACTGCAAATTTTAGGCTTGTTATTTGATTGATATACCGGCTGAAATTAGAAGCTTATGCTGCCACAGATATATATAATAAAATTGTAAAAGCATTTAATTAACGAAGCACTGTACAATGTAGAGGCATTTTTTTTTACTAACCCAATGACAAATATCATTTAACTTCATCAAACGTACGAGTACATATGAAACTTAAGCCGACACAAGTAGAATTTTATGCAAACAACTATAATGAAGACTCTGAGAACGATAGTAGGAAAGACACGGAGGGATAGAGTCAGGAACAAAATTATAAGAGTGAAATGTGAAATTGGAGATGCCGTTAAATTCGCAAGAGGGAGGAGAAACGAATAGAATGAACACGTCTAAAGAGCAAACCAGGAAAGAGTAGTAAAATACGAGGATATCAAGGGCCAGCAAGGAAAAGAGATCCCGAAAGACCGTCGAAAAGATGGATGGAAGTTAGGCCACCATATCAACCGAAACGCCATAAGAAATATGAGTGTGAAGAAAAGCAGGTTTAACCCATTACTGGCCAAGACAAGAAAAAACATTTTAAACATTTTTTTTTTATTAAAGTAAACTCAGAACACAGTAATTAAGATCAATTTTTTGGTACAAGAAAATTAGGTATTATTTTTAACAAAAAAATATATGGGTGCATGTACGCACCTTTGGCGAAAAGCAGGTTATTATAAAATAAAATACTAGTCTCTTGTATGAAAAATATCAAAGCAATCAGGATGCAAATGCACATTACATTTCTTACACAAGTAAATTGTATTACTTTTGCAAAGTCGACACATTTTTCTTGCACTCTTAGCATTTCGAATTAAAATATGCCCGATATTGTCAAATCTTATGTCACCAGGTAAAGCTGATTTAGAAGGTCTTCCATAAGACGAGTTGGATTTTGCTGAAATGGAAGCCTCATTGTGGGTGTCTTCTTTTTGTCCTTCGTATTTCAGCAGAGACAGCGCTAAACTTGAACGAAATTCCAGTTGGGAAGTTTTGGTTTCATTTGCGATATTGAATATTTTCCAACTGTTTACAACCATAGTATCAACAACATTGGTGAATAATGGCCACCACCACTTTTTACCTCTAATACCAATGCGATAATAGGCAATACCATTGTCGTGAAGGTCTACCCCACCCATGTGTTGGTTGTACTCATGAATCACTTTTGGTTGATTGGACCCATGTTTTCAGTTTTCTCCGCCTTTCCACTATATGGAATAAATTTGAATAGGTAACCGTTATCGGAGCAAAGACACCACAACTTGAATCCAAATCTTGGCAACCAACTGAGAGATGTATCAACGAGTCAAATAATTTTCCGTCAACGAATCGTGTATCAACCTGCATGAGACCGCTCACGTCCTTCAAAAATGCCATGCTGCAGTAATCAGTGCGGTCGAGCAGCTTGGCACCGGGCGCGCGCTTTTACCTATGTATTAACCAAAGGTGCGTATACGCATCCGTTACAAAATACCTGTCATTCTAGTTGTTCGTTTTCAAACTATAGATATAAAGATGTGTATATATCAAAGAAGTCATATTTTAAATATACACTGCGAGAAGAAATATATAACAAAAAAATAATTAGTACCCAAAAAAAATAATTATTTGAAGGTGTGCACAAAAACCAAAATTACAGATTTTTTTTAATTAAAAAAAAATAAAAAAATTTAACTTTTTATTGGATCATAATTTAACATAAGATTTTAGCCTGTTAAAAACAACCCTTGCGACATAATGTATAAAAAAAAATGTTTGATGCCAAAAAAAAATGTTTTTAAAAGGTTGCGTTTACGCACCTTTGGCAAGTAATGGGTTAAGTAAACGAAGTTGGAGAAGAATTGGATGGAATGGAAGCATGTTAGTTTATGGTATGATAAACATGTTAGTTTAATAATTGGTGCTACTTGCCTAGGCAGCAAGATAATTACATTTTTGCAAACAAAATTCCCAGTCCATGAATCTCTCGTTTAGGAGACCAAACCTGTCAGTCGAGAAGCTGGGGTTTCACCTCTTCAGACTTATTTCTCTGGCATTATTTTATAAGTAGAATCTGTGTCAATAATCTTGAAACGATTCAACAACTCAACAAATGAACTGAACCCAACATCCATGAGATATAGAAATCCATCTTCCAAAAACTTTTCCGAAATTTTGTCGGAACGGAACATACCAGCCAATGTAGCCGCGATAGGCATTTGATTAATATTTTGTATCATATCTACTGTCAATATTTACACATCACAAATCAATGTAAACTTCGGTGAATTTTTTAAAAAAAAATATAAAACCTTTTATAGTTTAAAAAATAGTTCCTTCTGAGACAATTTACGTAAATTTGTAAAGAAGTTGGATTCAGTATTGATTTTTATATTATTTCCACGTGCATACTGTTCACAATACATAAATTATTAGTAAGAACAATTCATTTTAGATCGTCAAAAATAAACTTTCGACTTGATTAATAAAAATAGCCGAGAAAAGACGCAGATGTATGTGTTCGTAATATTGAATTAACGATGCCCGTTAAAATATTCAGATTATCTACTCAATAATTAACACAGGGCTTCGTAGGCCATTACAAGAAAACTGTGTGTAATTTTAAGTGTAATAAACCAAAAGATACCCATATCGGCAGGCCAGATATTCACTCTTATTTCATTTTCTTTTTTCTATAGACTGATAATCCCAGTCACTAATTATTACTGGAATTTACATATTTTAATGGTCGGACGAGTACTTAGAACTTGTACTGCTTTGAGAGGAGTCATGTTAAAGAGATGAACTTGTTTGGATAAGTCAATCATTCATGAGTTGCTAGATTAATTCCCACAAGCAAATATTTCATAACTAGTTTCGTAGTGATTAAACTAATTGACCTTTGAAATTATACTCGATCCTTTTTTAATGATCATTTTTGCTTGGACAATTTACGTTTCAAAGTTGAAAACTGCACCTGTAAGAGATTTATTTTCTTTATGCTTGATATTACTTTGCAGTCTCTACAAATGTGTAACATATATGAATTCGAAGTGAAACTTTGAGTTAGCATGCAAATAAAAATATAATAAACCCTTATTGTAATTGAACTACATTTAAAATTCTTGTAATTAAGTTAATAAAAATCGACTTTTAAGTAACATAAAATATGTTACATAACATTGAACGCACTCAGTTTAAATTCAATTAAAATAAATACTCTTGCTGTATTTAAAAGGAAGTAAAAAGTAAGTTAATTACATCAGATTTATAAATAAGTTCACAACCAAAATACAATTTTATTCAGTTATTTATTTACTATCCCCAACTGATTTTGCAATGCAATTTTAGAATACGAAACTAATTAATTGGGAATTATAAAGAAAAAGTTAAAAATTTAAATAATTAAATAGTTGAATTTTAACCCTTGTATATAATAATAATAAGAATGCCTTTATTGTGCAAATTGCATAAGTATATATAAAAAAAAGAAAGGAAAGAAAACAAAATGGATGGATAATTATAAATGCACAATCTTACGACGAGGCTCAGTTGCATAAAATAATATGCCGCTGCTTTTGTCTAACTCTGAATGAACACAAACGAAGAGAAAAAATGAGGTGTATACAAAAAATATTGGAAATCCAGTTCTAAATAATTTTGTAATCTTGATAAATATATCTAGAATGCATAACTTACGACATATTTGCAAAAAATCGCTATTCGATAATAGTAAAAGTGGTACTTCCGGTCTGAATTTTGAAATTTTTTTTATACAAAAGATATTGAAAATTATGTTTTAAATACTTTTATACTCGTAACGTACTTGTCTAAAATGCATGTCTTGCGAGATATTCGCAAAAAACTGATTTTCGATAAGAGTAAAAGACCTACTTCGGGTTGGAATTTCGAAAAACCTTTTTAAGACAATTTATCTCAAACTTAATTCTAAGTATATATGAATTATTTATAAATTTGTTTAAACTTAGTAATTGACGAAATATTGGCAAAATTCGATTTTTTCACTGAAGTAAACTACTACTTCCGGTCTGCCGATTTTGCTCAAAATCTAATCAATTCTCAAGAGGGAGATTATATTCGTAAATACTAAATTTGGAATTGATATCTGTAGCGGTTTGACCGCTATCGTGGTCACACACACACACACACAGAGACATTTTTCAAAAACCACTTTTTTGGTATCAGGGGACCTCAAAACGTCGCCATCTGCAAAAATCTCGAGGTCGAAAATTTTCATCATCACAATACTTCCTTATACTACGTATAAGAAAGTAAAAGAGAAGAGAGAAAATCGGCAAAAAGATCCCCCCCTCTTCGCTCCCCTCTCATTACAGGAATGCCTACCTACTAAATATTAAAATTAAATAAATCTAAATTTTGTGCGATCATAATTTAAATTGTTATAACATACAAACTTATAAACTTAAGCGGTAAGAATGGTAGCACATCAACCCTGAGACACGAAAAGGTAGGACTTTAATTGTTTCTTGAATTGAGTGGCCGCACACCTTTTCCAGCCGGCAGGGATGTCATTATATTTTTCATAAATACCGTATGATAAAGATCTCTCAAACAGAGCGAGTCTGTGAGGCGACGGAGATATCTACCCACGAAAACGCATGGTCAGATTATCCACGTTTGTTCTAAATCGGATTTTATAGTACAAGTATGGCGGGCATCTACTTGTTAGAACTTTTTGATAAAGATTTAAGGTTTGTAGTTCTCTTCTGTTATGCATGTTAAGCCATCCCGTATCAATCAGTTTGTGCGACACATGCTTAAATTTCCTGACACCCTGGATATATCTCAAACAAGCATTTTGACATTTCTATATTCGGAGGCTCGTGGCATTGTCAAGACATGATCAAGTCATGATATACCTCCGAACAGTATGTGAAGCGGGACAGTACATATGTGTCATAGAGTAATTTTTTCGTGCTTTTGTTTAGTATTGACCTTTACGGATATAGACTTTTCAGATTCATGTATGCCGATTTTATGCATTTAGTCACATGATCACGAAAACAAAACGAGTTATCCAGAGTCAAGCCCAAACTCCTTGTGCTATCAACAACAGGAATCCCCACGCCACCAATGTGGACATCTCATGATGGTTTCAGTGTGTTAACAATTTCCTTATTACCAAAGACCAAAGCCTGCGATTTCGCAGGATTAATATTCAGTGAGTACCCGAGAGACACGGTTCGAATAGCCTCCAGATCCTCATTTATTCTTTGAATAGCTTCCACACAATCCTAAATGAGTAATATATGTGGACATCGTCCGCATACAGATTATTGTATGTGTTTTTGCATAACGTAAATTATTGATAAGAGATGAGGTGTATATGGAGAACAAAAGAGGAGTCCGGACAGAGCTCTGCGGTACACCTCGCTGCAAAATAAGCGGCCGATTTTTACACATTGAGACCTATTAAAAAGAAATGTGGTTAGTAATTGTAGAGGATTATGGCAAAAGCCCTCATTTTTTAGTACGTCCATAATTCACCGTGTCAAAGGCCTTGGAATAATCCAACAACACGAGAACAGTGACCAGACCCCGGTCCGTGGCACGCAGAATGTCATCCGTCACACACAGTAATGCAGTGGTACAACTGAAACCCGAAAGTTTCATATCTGACACATATCTCCTCATCTGCAACTCCACAACACGCTCAAAAACTTTAGCCAGTACATATAAATATAAAGACTGCAGCAGTAAGATGTGATAATCTCGTTGATTGTTTAATAAGTATTCATTTAATCGGTAATTACCTTTATGGTGATTTAAATTTCCTTGAGGAGCATTCCACACAAATAATTAATGAATATGAACGAATTTTGTTAATGAAAGATAAATTAATATTTTGGTTAGTTCGTATTTGTGTTTAAAAGTTTAAATTTATTAGTGTCTAAATTTCGATTTGTAATAGTTTGAACGTAACTTCTTGTTCCTTTTTTGTAATACCGTGTACGTTAATTTAATTTGACGTTAAAATATATATTTTGATTATTTTATTTTATTTTTTTTTATTATTTTTTTTTTTTTATTATTATTTTAGCTGGACATATTGCGCCATCTTTCGGTGATATCCTCCAATTAAGTTTGATTAGTTATCGGCATGTGGACTTCTGTGTTATATTTGTACTTCCATGAATAGTTGTCTTATAACTCGGTTTTTGTTAATAAATTTATTTCATGATTTTTAAATATCGTACGTTCTGTAATCTTAAATTCTTTTGTGATCCTTATTTTTATATAATCTTGTCATCCCCTTCCGTGCACCGCGCATATGCACACATGCGCCATTAATGCATCTCATCGGATAGTGTTTAAGATTAACTTTGTCTTAAGTTACCGTCGCAAAGATATAGATTCCACATACCGTTTGCCCTTCGGCTCCTCGCATATCTGCTACTGGGTTGCTGTCAATGGGATACGTAGCAAAAGGTTAATGTTTATTAATTTGGTAGGGAATCGGCCAGAGTCGAAACAGGTAAGCTTATAACTTAATTAGTATTCGTGGGTACGTTATTCGAAATTAAATTTTAATTTCTTAGTGGTTTTTCGTTTTACCCGAATACCATTACGAGGCACGATAATTAACGATTATTTGAAGGATTTATGCTGTCACGAGGCCATGGCATTGTTCAGCCATTTTGTGCAATTCCGCATCTATTTTGTAAATGCGGAACGAATCAATACACATAAGGACATATTCAAAAGATGAGTAAAATGATTAGCAGGATAATTATCTCTGCAAGGTAATTGATAAAGCCAATTGTGACATCAAATTCATTTTAGCGGGCGTCGGTAAAGTAGATCTCAATATAGTTATGACGTGTTGTATGTATGTAGTGTTCCTCGCTCTCTTTTATTGTTTAAACACAAGGAAGGTCGCATTTATGCAATATTTCAGAATACCCCTGTCACAAATTTTAGTGCTGTTGTTACCTTATAATGAGATACACACTTGAACTGCTACATTAGTATACTGTTAAGTGCTTTTATAATTTTTAAAATTGTTGAAACATTTTGACATTTGACATGTTTGAGGAAAACAAAAAAAAATAAAATAGATACAGTTACATATTATTATGAAAAACTAATATAATTTTCATAAGTCTAAGAAAATACTCCTTTGATACAAATATAATCTATGTACTCGCTTAAAAACTGTGTTCAACATTCAATTATTTTATTCATTTGTAACACTGCAGTGGTTTTGTGTTGGAATATTTTGATAATTGTGAGTTTTAAGCACTTTAATGACGACCCTGAAATAAAATCTTTTTAGCAGAAATAATATAGGTATAGGTATTTGTTGCAAATATCTCTAAGAATAGATTGCTTAACAATAATACTATAGAATCATATCTGAACATGTTTAACTATCCTCACTGAAGTTTAGTGAGCAAACTTTCATTGAGTTTGATTTTTTCTCTCTATATGCAAATTATATCCCACATTTTTCTCGCTCTCCTTCTGGAGTTCTACCTGTCCAAATCCATTTTTCATTTCAATTTTTTACCTCTGCTATAGAAACGTGTGATACATTACATCACTGTAAATCTTTCCCATTGATTTTCATGATATAATAATGCATGCAAGGGAAATAAAACTATCCTGAAACAGTTGCTTTTATAGATACTATATTGTATTAAAGTACCTATGTATATTTGGAATAAAAAGAATGGCAGGTAAACCAACATTTTATAAAAATAAACGGTTTTTGGCAGTCCTTAGCTACTGCAAACTGTTTAGATTGGTAGCAATCTTTCCTATTAGGTAAATTGCAACTTTAGTTCTGTTTAAATCTTCATGTGAGTTGAAGATTGTTATAGTTAAATAAAAGACAGTTTTCCAGCTACCCTGTAGCTGCTTGGAGGTAAGTTCAAAATAGAATAGCTCTACAAAATGGAAGGGCTAAAAAAGTACGTATCCATTAATTACTATAATAAAAATTACTTCCAATACTAAAACAAATATCTGTTGTTTCTAAATGTTCAAATAATATATTTATGTACATAGGTGTACCAGGTTCATATTATTTTGGAGACCTTCGTGTCTGACTACATAAATTATTGCTTTTCGATAGAAGACGTATAATTTCGTTCCACCACTTTAAGTGGCAAATTGCAAAACAACCTCAAACACTAAGACCTCAAAATAATTTTATATTATTACAAGAATAATATGTCGAAAAGTTTGTTTTATTCTCTGTCCACGCTCGAACTCGAATCAGAAGCAAGCACAAATCATGAAGACCGGATTTTAAAAGGAAATCACACAGAACAGGTAACCGCACTAAAAGCTATCGGCTCCAAAAATATAACACCTGTTTACCTGGGCGCATTAAGACGATTACCGGCTGGTCGCTGTCGTCCTAATGCTAACCAAAAATAAAACTCACCACAATTTATTTCACGTAAGATGATAAATTATACAAGAAAATGAAGAGTTACTTTTTTCTTTCTTAAAAAAGACTTATCTAAATTAAAAATTAATCAAAGTGGCTTGTCTATTTGTGTGACCGTTCGAAATCGTTGTTTACGAGTATTTAAGTAATTTCAGTTGGTATTATTGGAAGTCGTAATTTCTAATTAAAGGGCATGATTCTTGCGATGTCTTATTCGGGCGTCTAGACTCGAAATTATTTGTCGTCTGTATTATTTGTGTCTGTGAATTTTAAAACCATATGTAATAATTTAAAATGTTTCGTGGGAAAAATTTTCCGGTGTGAAAATATTTCATATTCTGTAAATATACCCATGGATTGGGGTGAATTACCTCAGAAAATCTTTACCATAATTTCATACTAATATTTCGCATGACATAATATTGATATGTTATTTGTGCGTCACAAATAAGCATTGCATATTGCTGTGGCAACATAATTATTTGGTATAAAATAATTGAAATATTGCCATACGTTAGGCATTGCCAAATAGATTATGCTGTGTGCTGTTCCAGCAACATAATTAATAAAAATAATGATAATTTTTATTATCTTTAATATATTCATTTATTTTCTTAACAGCACGTACTTTATAAGTATACGTGAATTCTATCAGCGTATTCAACCTTCTTTTCTCCTGGTAAATCTCTTGTTTTTCTTTTATAGGGATAAGGTTATAGCTTATATTAAAGAAAAATCAGAATCTATATAAAACATAATTGTATATTTTATTCAAATTTTTTTTATAAGAATAGATAGCATCGCTATACTATATTCACCCAAGAATTATAAAAGAAAACATAATTGAAAGAAAACATTTGTACCGTGTTCTCGGTTGTAATGTTTTGTAGAACAAATATATCGATAATGCTTAATCAAAAATAAAATATTATCCTGTTTTAAAATAAAGAAAAATTCAATTGAATATCAGTATTCTATTAATATTATGCTAATTCTATTCCATCAAAAACATTATATTCGCACCTAATGCTCTGATAAACTTAGAACTTCGCAATGGTCAATGTTCGTAGAAAAAACTTGAATTTGATCACTGGCAACAATCATTCGCACGTACTGCGACCAGCGTCTCAAAATCTGCCACCCAGAAACACTTCCCTTTTTGAAATATCCATTTTAAATTTTAAATTTGAAATCAAAAAAATTGAATTGTGAGAATTAATGATGCTTAATAAAGTGTCAGAAAATATACATTCGCACGTTATATCCTCTTAACACCTAACACCATTAATAATTCTATTTGTGTTGCAAAAAAACTAGTGAATTCATATTACTACAGGACAATATCTTTTATCCCTGCTGCACAACGTTATATTGAATAAATATTTGCACATTGTATTCCATATACGCATAGCAGCATTGATAAATCCTTGTATTTAAAACTTACTTTGTATCGTTAAACATCTCTTCAAATTGTGCCATAGGCATCTCCATTTTTTAAATACAAAAGAAATATTAAGAAAGAAAACTTATTATAATGAATGAAAATTAGATAAGGTAAAATTAATATGCTGATACAAAATAAATGAATTTACATTTAATCGTGGTGTATCTGACCCTACGATTTATATTTTAAAGTCTTTATCTTTTTAAAGTCGCAGTCAGCATTCGTCTCAACTTGTTCATTCCTGTCTTTGAATGTATACCCGGGAAAAATGTGTAATGCTCGTTACGCCATCCCCGGAACTAATATTTAGGTTGTCACCCTGCGTCTTCAGTGAGATCTCTGCCCTCAAATTGCCGTCGTGACACTAACACACGCACATATATTGTTTTTGACAGTTCATTCACTAAAACGTCAAGATATTGAAATTGTTCGCTTACTTAAAAGTCTTTCTCTTAAACTATTCGGTATCTTCCAAAGTAGGTATATTTTTATCAATACAATTCTTCCTTGTATTTGTTTATGAACTTGCTTATTCATTATTCGCCACATACTTCCTTCTTACACGCTAAGGCAAACCATTATCTTCTTTTAGGTATATGAAGATTGTGTACAACTGGAAATATATTTTACAAATAACAAGAATTCCCCCAACGTTACTCGTACTATCACGATCCATCTGGCCTGCTATTTCATCGCTAATTTCTTACTCAGGACTTTTCTAATGGTGATATATTTATCTGTAAGAAACTATAAACGAAGTTTATACCATATTTGTAGGTCATCGAACCATACGAGTCTTTCTACAGTCTATAAAACATAGTGCTACACACACAAATTCATGAATGTATTTTATTTGCTCAGCTGCCGTTATATAAAAACATTATTGCTGATTGTATCATATCGGAATATTTTAATTTATATCCTTTTTTATTTATAGTAATAAGTGAAGGTAAATTTTATTCTTTAAGTATGATTTATATACATCCCTCTTATAAAGTTACATTGTGCACGTTTTCAAATTCATATAATTTATTCAACTATATTTTCTTCTCTCGAATAACGTATTTGATTTTGTTCATACAATTTTACTGCGTTTTCTATACCTAAATGTATGCAACTTATTATACCCTTATGTTGAAATATTTAAATACAATAAAATCTGATTCTTTACTGTTTCTTTTATATTTTTATACTTAAATTAATTCTTGATGCTATTATTATTATTTTTTAATATGCAAGAGATCACGGCAATATGTCGAAAATGTATAATAAATATACAAGTAATAATATTAATTGTTTCATATCACTTGTTAATGCAAGAAGAGTAGAAGGGGGCCGCATGCGCATAAGAAAGAGAAGTGTCTACATGCAAGCCAGCGACGACGTGTGTGTCATTGTCAATTTTAGTAATATCAAACAATAAACCAATACCACAAAAGTATACAGTCCACTTAATCACAATTAACCCAACATTTGGTCAAATCGAACCGGATAGCAAATACAAATCAAGGCAAAAAGCAGATCAAGAAGGTATACGGTGATACATAACCTAGCCAGGCAGCGTCTACCAGCGTGTGTGCGACCGCGTCGAGTCAACCAGCGTGTGTGCCACGCGTCGCTTCAGCCAACGTGTGTATGACGCGTCGAGTCAACCGAGGGAACCAAGCCCAAACAGAAAAGGACAAATCAAAACTAGATCAACTACAAATACGCAAACAAAATATCGAAGCATGTTACAACGAATTCGATAAAATCCAAACGGAAATCGAACAGTTAGAACCGGAAGAAGATGGCACAACAGAACGTCAGTCATTTGAAGACAATTATTTCGAAACAATTGCTAGTGCAAACAAAATATTAAAATCAAACACAAACACAGAAGAACGAATACATCAAATCAATCAAAATCAAAACACAAGTCAGTACAATAACATTAAATTACCACCAATAAACATACATAAATTCAACGGAGCAACTGATCAATGGTTACCGTTTTATAATTCATTCAATTCGTTAGTACATACAAACCCGAATATTGATAATTATCAGAAGTTACATTACTTAAAATCGTCATTGACAGGACCGGCATTGGACGCGTTAGATTCACTAGAACTAACACCAGATAACTATTCAGTAGCGTACGAATATTTACAAAAAAGATATAAATCAACTCGTTTAATAGTGGATAGTCATGTTAAAGCTATTATTGACTTACCAGTAATTTCAAGAGAATCACCTGATACAACTAGAGATTTATTGGACGGATATCTAAAACACATAGGCGCACTTAAATTATTGAAGTTACCAACAGAACAATGGGATGTTCTTTTAGTTCACATAATGGTCCGTAAGTTTGATTACAATACAAGAAGGGAATGGGAAAACAAATTAGACAATGATGAATTATCAACAATGGAAGAATTAACAGAATTTTTAACAAATAAATGCAGAATATTAGAATCAATGAAAGCAGACAAAATCAAGTTTGAAAAATCATATAATTCAAAACCAAAAAGCGCACATTTGTCTATAAATACTAACACATCACGGAATTGTTTATTTTGCAGGGGAGATCATTCAATTTATTATTGTGAACGATTTCTTAAATTGGCAAACAAAAAACGTTTCGATGAAATCAAAAAGTTGCAATTATGTGTCAATTGCTTAAAACCTAATCACAGAGCAAGCAATTGTCATGCAAGTACATGCAAGAAATGTCATCAATACCACAATACCCTACTCCATACAGAACATAATGATCAATTATCTCAAGATCACAAGCTTTATTATCTACAGCAGTCATTAATATTTCTAATTCATCTGATACCATATCATACCATGCATTACTAGATCCAGGTTCGCAATCGAATTTTATAACTAACACTTTGTGCAAGAAACTAAATTTAAAATTAGAACCACTTACGACACCTGTTTGCGGTATAGGTGAATTATCATTGAATATCAAATATTCAACAAGAATTATGATTCATTCAAGGGTCAATACATACAAAACAGAAATCAATTGTTTGGTTATACCAAAAATCACAGGTTTGATCCCTAATCACTTTGTGGAGATTTCTAACGTAATAATCCCACGGAACATTCATTTAGCGGATCCAAAATTCAACGTACCAAGTAATATCGATTTGTTAATTGGAACTACACTGTTCTGGGAAATTTTACACATGCAACAACTGAAATCACCAGATCACCCCTTATTACAGAAAACATCCTTCGGTTGGATTGTCGCAGGGAAATTCAATCAATTAATATTTAATCAAACAACATGCACTTTGACAGTCAATAAATTAGAGAATGAAATGCAGAAATTCTGGGATATTGAACAATTAGATGAAATACATACATACACCTCAGAAGAAAGAGAATGCGAACAACATTTTTTGAGCACCCATCGAAGACAAGAAGATGGACGATTTATTGTCAAATTACCATTCAAGAATCAATCAACAGAATTGGGAGCTTCGAGAGAAATAGCATTAAAGAAGTTACATTATTTAGAGAATAAATTCAAAGAAAACAGCACTTTAAAAGAAAGATATTCAGAATTCATGAATGAATATATTAAATTGGGACATATGACACTTGATGAAGAAATGAAAGACAAGCCAAATGAACATTACTATATGCCACACCATTGTGTAATGAAGGAAACGAGTTTATCAACCAAACTAAGAGTGGTATTCAATGGATCAAGCAAGACGACAAATGGCATATCACTCAATGAGAAACTCATGGTTGGACCCACAGTGCAGCCCACATTGTTTTCTACAGTAACACGGTTTAGAACATACAAGTATGTAATGACAGCTGACATCGTCAAAATGTATCGACAAATCAGAGTTGACAAAGACGATCAAGAGTTTCAGAAAATTCTTTGGAGAAATGACACGACAGAATCTGTAAAAACCTATAAGCTAGAAACCGTAACATATGGGAGTGCATGTTCGCCATATTTAGCGACCAGATGTCTGAACCAATTAGCATTTGAATACCAAGATGAGTTTCCACTAGAATCATCGATCATCCAGTCGCACTTCTACGTAGATGATTTGCTAGTTGGAGCTGAAACAATTGAATCCACAAAAGACATCAGAAAAAATATTGAAAGATTGTTAAACCGCGGAGGTTTCAAACTATCCAAATGGTCATCAAATAGTGCTGATGTTTTGTTAGATTTACACTCTAATGAAGATGATTTGATACAAATCAGCAAAGATGAAAATATCAAAACTTTAGGACTAGCATGGAACTCCAAAGCAGATACTTTCCAATTTAACATAACATGTGAAAGGACACCAAACATCACGAAAAGAACAATCCTATCGTCAATATTTAGACTATTTGACCCCTTAGGTCTCATCAGCCCAATGATTACTAATGCAAAATTAATTATGCAGCAGCTATGGCAATTGAAAATTGGATGGGACGAATCCGTTTCTATGGAAATTGCAACTGAGTGGCACGATTTTCAGGATCAATTAACCGAATTGCAGCAGTTGAGGATAGATAGATTGATCATAAATTATGACACTTTAGCATCAATAGAACTGCATGGATTTGCTGACGCATCCGAAAGGGCATATGGTGCTTGTATTTATGCTAGATCAGTTGCAAGGAATGGCCAAGGTTATTCTAGGTTAATAGCATCAAAATCAAGATTAGCGCCACTAAAGCAAATATTTGATCCTACGAGGCAGACTTTGTCCAGACCTATCAAAATACGCTTGTCTTCCTCTGATGCGGTACACATGGTTTTTCGTCGGTTCAGAAATTTGAAAAATAACACCAATTTTCCTAATATTTCTGTGTCTTCCGATAGAACACCAAAACAAATGGCTCTATATAAGGCCATCAAGCAGAACTTAGATACTCGTCTTCTTCAAGGTGAATCTGATATTTCAATCAAATATCGTGGTGGTGTGCCTACTATTGTCAACTCGGGAAACTAAACTGCTCCAACAGATTATCAGTTCCATTGAATTCCATTAACATCTATTACCAAAACGTAAGAGGACTGAATTCAAAGACACACACATTCTTTACAAATACATCCGATAATTTTTTTGATATTATACTCATATCTGAAACTTGGTTAACCGACTCAGTTTATAATAATGAACTTTTTACAAACCACTACAATATTATCCGGTCTGACCGGAAATTTTCTGTTGTTGATTGTTCCAAAGGTGGGGGTGTACTTATGGCACTTTCCCATGAGATTTCGTTTACTACTGTTGATACTTCAACTATTGCTAATCTTGTTCCACTTGTTGATATAATTATGTGTAGGTGCGCTATCAACTCTTTTTCGTTCTTGGTTGTTCTGCTCTATATACCTCCTTCAATAACAAGCGATGCCTATGAAATATTTTCTAGTGCACTTGAAGCCCAATTAATTGATCAACGCTTCCTAGTTATTGGCGATTTTAATTTGCCTCACTTGGCATCTGCCTCTAATATATGCAATGCCAAATTATCAACATTTGCGTATTTTACAAATATTCTGAACATAAAGCAATTTAACAGCGTAATGAATGCAGATGGCAAGTTATTGGATCTTGTACTATCGAATCTTGACTGCTCTATTGCAGTTAGTCGTGATGATTGTCCACTAGTCCCTGAAGACCTTTACCATCCAGCTCTTAATATCAAGTTTGAGTATACTTCAAGTGACCGATTCCCAAGATTTTCAACCTGCAGTAAGCTTTGTTTTAATTATCGTAAGGCAAATTTTGCAACCTTGTATAATGACCTTTTTCATGTTGACTGGTCGTTTCTCCAACGGTTTCATGACGTAGATTTGGCCGTGAATTGCTTTTACAAAACTCTATACAATATTTTGCAAAAATCTATTCCGCGCACAAGACCTAGAAACGACAAGTCACGTTATCCACTATGGTATAGCAATAATATTAAGATTCACCTTAAATATAAATATTATTACCATCGTAAATGGATTAAAACAAAGGATTCAGTATTTTACAATGAATTTAAACGACGTAGATCCATATGTAAGTCACTAATTTCTGATGCTTACAGAAACTATATCTCAGAAGTTGAAAATGATATTAAGGTTGATCCAAGTAAATTGTGGAAATTCTTGAATGATAGACGTAAGTCAACAAGAATCCCTGGAAAGATGTTTGCAGATAATTATGAACTTAATGATCCAACTGAGATTGTTAATGCTTTTGCTACTACGTTTGCTGATGCTTATATAGGTGGTGGGGAGTTTTCTGTTTCCGATGATTATAATCACTCATTGCCATTTTCTTTTTCTACTATATCAGAAGATGATCTCATTGCTATTTTATCATCTTTCTCTTCAAAATTTGCTTCTGGTGATGACGCGCTACCCAGCTTCCTCATACGCGATTGTCGCTATGTTTTTGCATCTCCCTTAACTACAATCATCAATTTATCTATTAAAACAGGTGCCTTTCCGAGATGCTGGAAGCGCTCCAGAGTCTGTCCAGTGCATAAGAAAGGCGATACCTCTTCTCTATCTAACTATAGACCGATTTCCATCTTATCTAATTTTGCAAAATTGTATGAGCGTGTGCTGTACAAACAAATATACAGTCATGTAATTTCCTTCATATCTCCTGATCAACATGGATTTATTGCTCAACGTTCCACTGTTACAAATTTGTGTACTCTTTCACAATACGTTAGTGAGGCTTTGGATAAACGCGGTCAGGTTGATGTAATATACACAGATTTCTCTCGTGCATTCGATACGGTTAATCACAGCATTCTTTTACAAAAACTTGCATCACTTGGCTTTTCTCCGTCAGCATTGAAATTGCTTCAATCCTATCTGCAAGATAGAATCTTCTATGTGTCATATAATGGATACTGCTCCAATGAATATATCGCTTCTACAGGTGTCCCACAGGGTTCTAATCTTGGCCCGTTGTTATTTATAATTTTTATAAATGATTTACTTCTCAGTTTAAATTGTCCAGTTCTTGCATATGCTGACGATATAAAGATCTTTCTGGAAATCTCTTCACCCGATGATCCCATACATTTACAAAACAATCTCAATAAAATAATTGTGTGGTGCGATGATAACAAGTTAACTTTGAATGCCTCTAAATGTGCGTCGGTATCCTACACCAGGAAAAACTTTCCGTTGGAAACAATATACTCAATAAAGGATTATGTACTCGAAAAAAAGTCAAAAATCAAAGACCTAGGTGTTGTTTTTGACTCCACATTAGCATTTGTTGATCATATTGAGTTAGTATGTGGTACTGCAAGCAGGGCGCTGGGATTTATTATGCGTGCATCCAAATACTTTCGGGATATTCAGCTGTTGAAAATATTATACTCTGCGTATGTTCCGAGTAAAATGGAATATGCTTGCATTGTATGGTACCCCATTTATGCGCGGCACTGCATGGCTCTTGATCGCATCCACCGACGATTCCTGAAATATTTATCCTTCAAACTGGATGGAGTTTATCCTGCGGTTGGTACATGTCAGGATGAATTGCTACGGCGTCATGGACTGCAATCACTATCTGAGAGAAGGGAAGCTCACTGCCTGCAGTTTATTAGCAAACTGGTTCGTGGTGGGGTCGATTGTGCTGCTCTGCTATCTGCTGTGGCATTTCGAGTACCAAGGCTATCGTCGAGACATGGGTCTACATTCAGCACGGCGACTTCAAGGACTAATGTCTTACAACGTTCTCCAGTGTCATTAATGTGCCGTTTAGCTGATCGCCGGCTTGATGATGTTTTTGTTTAGCTTTTGTGCATCTTATGTTTATGTTTATTTTATTTTATATACCTTCTTTTTTCTTTTTTATATTATCTATATTTGTTCAGTAATTGGAATTTATTCTGTTGGACAATAAAGATCTATTATTATTATTATTATTATTATTATCGTTGCCAAGATTGGAACTCAGCGCAGCTGTGTTATTGAGTAATCTCATTAAACAAGCAATGAATGATTTACAATTACAGATTTCAAGAAGATACTTATGGGTAGATTCTACAATTACATTGGCATGGATTCAAGCAGAATCAAAAACTTGGAAAACGTTTGTTGCTAACAGAGTTACTGAAATCCACAACAATACCGATAAACATGAATGGAATCATATTAGCGGTGTGGAGAATCCATCAGACCTGATTTCTAGAGGATGCAATCCAAGACATTTAATCAAATCAAAATTATGGTGGCATGGGCCAGACTGGTTAAAACTAGAGCAAGCTAAGTGGCCTCAACCCACAGCCATTGATAAATCATCACAAGACATAACTGAGAAGAAAACTATTAGTACCGTATTATTAAGCCAAAATATAAACTGCGACGAATTTAATTTATTTAATAAATGTCAACACCAGATAAGCTTATAAGGATAACAGCTTATGTATTGAGACTCATAAACAACACTAGGCAAGAAAAACCACGACAAACAAAACACTTAACAGTAAAAGAATTGCATAATGCGATGACAAACTTAGTAAAATTAGCACAAACAGAATTTTCAGACGATATAAGTCATTTAAAACAATACAATTGTGTACATAAGAAAAGCAAAATATTGAATTTAAATCCATTTCTGGATGAAAATGAAATAATAAGAGTTGGAGGAAGGTTGAAACATTCACAGTTAATATATGGGAAAAAATATCCTATATTATTGCCTACACGACACAAGTTGACAGAACTGATAATAGAGAGAGAGCACTTATTACAATTACATGCAGGAGTTACAGGAACTCTAACGGCAGTGCGTAATAAGTTTTGGCCAATCGCAGGCAAGGGACTAACCAGAAAATTACTCAGAAAATGCCTTACATGTTACAAGGCCAAACCAATAGAGTACACACAACTATTGGGAGATTTGCCAGCACACAGAATTCAGCCATCAAAACCATTTACTAATTGCGGTATAGATTATTGTGGTCCAATATACGTAAAGGAAGGTCCGCAACGAAAAAGAACACTAAAGAAAACATACGTAGTAGTTTTTGTTTGCTTTGCAACAAAAGCTATACACCTGGAATTATCCAATGATTTGACAACAGATGCATTTATAGCAGCTCTAAAAAGATTTTACGCAAAAGCCTTTCCTGCGTATTAAATTTTAAATTACTTTAAAATGAGTTTTTCTCAGTGTTGAAAATTCCAATTACAATTTTCTGATCTGACACAATTGTAGTTATAAGACTGAAAAGCCAAAAAAATGACATCAAAATGCTAAACACTGGAAGTGTACGTCATGAAGGAAATGTCGTAAAAAGCATCGACAGATTCAATGATTGAATTTAAAGAATATTAGCTCAATTAACAATGCAAAATCGTGCACAAAGGTTTGGTTAACCACGGTGTATTACCGATCATTAGATAATATTATAAACCAAATTTGGAATTTATTCAACTCTACGTAGAGTTGCTGGAATGGTTTTAAAGGTTGGGGTGACCATAATACAAAACTGTGTCGGGAAACAAGGTGAAGATCTCCAATAACTTTCTCTGCTTCATGCGAAAGATTTTGTTCAACAATGTGGAGAATCAAAAAGTGGCTAAGCTCGACCGTGTAAACATTGAGAATTACATTAAAAAATGCATGAGTCTAGATCAGGAATGTACAGACTTATAGGGAACAGGGGCCACTCGGGAGAATTATAAGCCAACGACGGGCCACTACAAAGAATACTTATTGACACAAATATTTTTATTTTTAAATAATATGAATTACTACAAATGATAAAAATAAAAGAACATTCAAAAATGTTTGTTTTAATTATGTAATTGTTTATTTCATGTTTGTTTATGTTTAGCTCAACATTACTTGTCGCCACACGTAAAATTGCTTCCAGATTTTCATTTGCCAGACGGTTTCGATTTTTTGTTTTGTTAAGTTTCATCACTGAAAACATCACAAATATAAGTCGATCCAAATCAGCTTGCGCATTTAAATGCATTTATTCGCAACTCTTTATAAGCGGTTTTGTCAACGCAACGGTAAAAGTTGAGTAAATTACCTTCATTAAACTTGTTTCGTAAATTTTGAATGTGTATTAATTGTAGCTGTATTGATTCCGGTGTATTTCGGGTGAAATATTGAAAGGATTGCTGAAAATGTCCAATACATGTCAAGTTTTTTGAAGTCTACAAAACGATCATGAAAAGCTTGTATCAAAATATCAATTTTTCAACATAAGCGAAATTGACATCAGTTTTATTGAATTTCTCCATAATTTTTTTGTAGTTCGGAAAATGGCTGAAATTGGCAGAATTGATTTGTGTCCTGAAAAGACTCAATTTGAATTGAAAGGACGAAACATGAGAGTATAACTGCGAAATCATTGATCTCTGCCTTGGAGTCACGTATTTAAAGCATTCAAGTGATTTTTGATGTCTACAAGAAACGCTAAGGCACTCAGCCAATCAAGGTTGTCGAGCTTGGGGACGTCCTTTTCCGCCAGAAATATTTTGATTTCTTCAATAAAGTTAAGAAACCGCTCTAATGTCAACCCACGACTTAGCCACCTTACTTCAGTGTAAAACAGGAGATCACCATATTCGCTTTCAATATCCTCGAGAATTGTTTGAATTGTCGGTGATTGAGACCTCGTGATTTTATAAAGTTTACAGTAGGTACTACAACTTTCATCACATTTCCAAATCCCAATAATTTTGAACAGAGGGCCTCTTGATGTATAATGCAATAAAACTCCCTTAATTCCTTGGTATCTATGTTTTTAGTTTGTAAATGGTCTTTTAACATAGTTATTATCCCAGATTTACTTCCAACCATTGAAGGTGCTCCGTCAGTCGTAATAAATCCAAATCCATTATAGAACATTTTTCCAGAAGAGCTTTGAGCTTGTCACTCCCCTTGGTTTGACTTGTCAAAGAACGCATACCAATCAGTTCTTCACTTATTTCAAAATTTTGCGTTACACCTCGAAAAAATATTAACAGTTGAGCAGTGGAAGTTATATCTGTAGATTCGTCGAGTGCTATAGAATAATACTCAAAACTTTTCGATTTCGTAGCTAATTGCTCTTCTATATTAGCTGCTAATGTGGCAATTCTTCTTTGAACAGTCATCCGATTTAGTTGAATTTTCTCAAACTTCTTTGCATCTTTCGGACACATTTTTTTGCGGCGATATCTAAACACTGCTTAACAAACTCACCATCTTTAAAAGGCCGACAAGTTTTCGCTATTCTTCGAGGTATTTCATACCTAACTTCAGTAGCTGTTTCAGCATCTTGAATTGGTTTTGTAAACATAGCTTGCTGGCCTATTATATTGTTACGTAGGTAGATACCAAGTTCAAACGAGGAAATATTTATTTTTTACAGATTACAATTCAAGCAATATAACGTTCTCTTTACAGTAGTTAAAAATTAACTGCCCCGATAGCGGGCGATACGTTGTATTTATACGAGTTACCTAACATCGAGAATCTTCCACATTGTTCGGAGATAATACCGACGTGTTTCGCGAATCGTCGAGTAATATAGTTGGTTCGACATATTCCTAGACTCGTAACAATATGCTTGGAACCACGAGGAGCATACCTGTCCTACGTAGGGATGGCAAAAAATATAAATATATCGATATAATCATCATATGATATATCGAAAGCTATATATCGAAACATGCGATACATCGGAACAAATATATCGATATATACGATATATCAGAACAAATACATCAATATATGAAAAAATCGAATATATGTACGTGTGTAGGTATATATATTTTTTTTTATTTCCAAAATTCAAGTTTTCTTAATAGCTACCGAGAAAATACTCAAGAATAATGTAATAAAAAAAGTAATTTTTATTAACTATAACTTACAAGTAAAATATCCAGTTCTACAAAATTGAATTTTTTTATGAAAAATAAAATGTATTTTTTTTTTACAAATCATAACTGTCTCATAGCCACAGGACAATAAGTAAGCTGTTTGCCTGCATTTGTGGGTACATCAGTTCCATAAATGCAAGCTATCAGGCAAAGAGCTCAGAAATAATAATTTGGAAAGTCTACTTCCCTTGAGACGGTTACGAGTTTTTGTAGCGGTTGCTCCAGCTTTTGAAAATAACCTCTCACTGGGGACCGACGTTGCTACAACACCAAAATATTTTGCCGCTAATTTAAATAAGTTGGGATATACCACTTTCATTTCATTCCAGGTATCCAAGAGATTATCATTTAGGTTTCTAACTGGCACCCTTAAATATTGATTAAGTTCACTATTCTTATTTGATCTGCCTTGTCCACTTTTTTTTAGTGTTAGCTAATCTTTTATGATGGGCCCATAAATCAAATTCAGGACCTTCAGCAGACGAATCAGAAGATTCGGATGAAGAAGAGGTTTTTTGCAAACTCGTGATCTCACTTTTTATGTGTCTCATCACAGTACCTAGGACTTGAGGATCTCTGAAGTGTATTCGTTTGAATCGAGGATCTAATATTGTGGAAACTGGTGGTATATAAGATTTTTCGATAGCGCCAAACCTCTTTTCAATTTCTTTTAATAAGGTTGTTTTCAATTCTTTACCTATTTCATACCGGGGCACATAATTGTTGTACTGATCCATCAGACAACGAATCATAGGTATTACTTTGCCTATTGTTGGGTAATTTTCACCACTTATCTCTACTGTCATCCTTTCTAATGGCTTTAGATATTTGCATACTTCGCGTAAATGCTCAAATTCGGCTACAGTAATCATATTTGGAGCATTAACATCGGAAAGTGAAATATTGCTGACCATTGGTGACATTTGTAAAAATCTCTCTAACATGTAATATTTGGAGTTCCAACGAGTTTTGACATCCAAAATCATTTTTTTTATGTTTCCTTCTAGCGTTTCTGCATCGATTTGTGCTTTTCTTAACTGATCACTAGCCTTAACACTTCTTTTGAACCATACTACTATGGATCGCACCTTGTCAATAATATTATTCAAACCCACGGTGTTTGTTAGCGAATTGTCACATACCAAATTGAGAGTATGTGCGAAGCATGGGATGTGTCGGTTTTTCCTAAATTTGTCATGTATAGCTTTGACCATATTGGCGGCATTGTCCGTCACTATAACAGCAACAACATTATTAGGATCAATTCCCCAAATTTCGAGAGCTTTGCCCAATTCTAAAGCAATATAGTCCGCTGTGTGAGACTCTGTTAATTCAGTAATACCTATTGTCGCTGATGTTAACTTCATATCATGTACAAAGTGGATAGTTAGGCCCATAAAACTTTTGGTCTGCATATCGGCAGTCCATATGTCCGTTGTAAGTGTTAAATGCTTTGATTGTTTTAACATATTTTTAAACGCGGCTGAAACCACCTCGTACTTTCTATCAATATTATTTTTGATGGTGTTTCTGGTTGGTACTTTGTATAAAGGTGCCACTTCTTTCATCAAAGACAGAAAACCCTTACCTTCTACAATATTAAATGGCAAATTATCCTGAACAACAAATTTTACTAATGCTTCCGTTAGTTTCACATTCTTAGAGCCACCATCCAAAAATAGAAATAAACGGTGAAATTCATGCCGATTATTAAAAATGTCAGCTTTACCTTTGAAGGATGAAATTGTTTTGAAGGCAGACACAATTGTAGCTTGCTTGAATAACGAGCTTGTTATTTCTCTACTTGTGCTTGGTTCAGCCTCATATTCAGGAACTGTCATTATTGAAGTTGATGAATGATCATCACTTTCTTGTGAAACAATAAGATTTTCCTATAAATATTTAATAATAATTTATTAAAAATTAGGGGTATATTGGTCTTACCTCATCTTGAGGTAGTGAACTACTAGTTCCAGCCGTTTCTACATCCATTCGGCTTTCGGGTTGGAATGGACCTTTTCTCTTTTTTGGTTCATCAGCCTTCTTTTCCTCCTCAGTTAAATGTTGTAGAACGGAGGAATGTTTTTGTTTGAAATGTGTTTTTAAATTTGTTGTATTGCCCGAAGTGTTCAGTACTTTAGCACACAGACTGCATTTAGCAGTATTTGGAGCAATTTTTTTAAAATGCTTCCAAATGTTACTTCTCGGAGGAGCCATATTTTCAAGACTAATAATCGGTCACTTAGTATTTAATAAATAAAGTTGATTTCGATTTCCACTTCATTAAACTTTTGAACAATCGCACTATACTCTTTCACAGTGAACACTTTTGTAGTTCTTTGGAGACTGCGGAAAAAGTCGAGCTTTATTTATAAACTTTGTACTTTGTATGGTAATTCTCCGAGAAAAATGTTCGGGGAAGAACTTGATTTTGTTGCAATAGTTCAAAGGAATCCCGATTATAGCCGATAATTCTGATACCTATCGTATGAAATGTAGGTAACTAAGTTACTTTCGCTCCTTGACGCTAGAAGGTACTACTATTAAGTAACTTAACAAATGTTGGTTTTAAAACAAACTAAATTGAAGTGTCATTGAGTTTCACACTTTCTTAATTTTTCGATATATTTCAACAAAAATATCGATATATTTTGCGATATATCGAAACTATTATATCGATATTTATTTATCGATATATTTGAAAAAACATCGATATATTAAATATATCGATATATCGTTGCCATCCCTAGTCCTACGTAGTAAACCTGAACAAGAAAGTAGTAGGTTCTTAAAGATACAAATCTTACTAACAATTACAAAAGTTAGAATAAAATTAAAAGTTAAGAAATACTGACTTGAATGGATTTTTACCTATTTTTGTAGTTTTTCGAACAATTTTTAAAATTCGTTGGACAGCCGCATAAATATAGACAGTGGTCCGCATGCGGCCCGCGGGCCGCGGTATGTGCATCGCTGATCTAGATGATGCTCTGAAAGAATTATTAAAACAGAAAACTGAAAATTGTTTTTTAATAAAGCCGTAATATCGGATGTACGAAATAATTACGAACAACTAGCTCATAAACAAGAATTTTTGTCTGAACAACTTTCAAATACATAAAATTATCTTGAATAAAATCATCTTTTTTTTTATTTGTCTTTGTTTTTAGTTTTAATATTTACGAATTGATTGTAGTAACATATATGCTTGACATATATACTAAAAGACAAGGGCGTTATCCCCTCTCCCCACCCTCCAAATCAGATGACCTAGCCCATAATATAAATTCGTCTATGATTAAATTTCAGATTAGTATAAAATTATAAATTAATTTTTCTTGAAGAAAACAGTATTTATGAAAGAAATGGGAAATTCAGTAATGAATCCTCTTAAAATACAAATTTATGAATTTAGCGGTTATTTATTATTACTTTCAAAATCTTTTCTCTCAGTCTGTGCACAATCTCCCTCTCTCTCTTTTAGATCTGGAAATGTGTTGCAACGAACTACTTAAATTTGTAATAGTATTCACGCAAACGTTGCTAACTCTATCTACGTAAATAGTATGAGGTGGAAAGGTTTAAAGCATTTCTATGTTTAGGTTTTAATTCAAGAAATTGTAAATGTTTAAAAAGTGCTTTATTAGATATATCACGCGCGTTGAACTGAAAATATGCCGTCTTTTCAGTTTTCAAATAGAAAATAGCAAAATTACTTGTACACTAGGGTGTTCGCTGCTCTGAGTTTATCGATGTTGAGTTTGTCGATATTGTCAGTTGCCCAAGAAGTTAGCTTGTTTGTAGATCTTTGGGTTTGTCATCAACATCAGTAATAATATAAATTCTATGTATAGAGAGGGAATCTATATCAAGCAGAAACGCCCCAGTTTAAATTTTTGTAGTCAAGGAACTCATGCAAAACAGGTGACACCCTTGTTTCAATAGTCACTATTTCGGAAAGAACGATATAATGTTCCGAAATATCACAATCAGTTACTACCGAAAACGTGACAAATGTATTCCTATTAGTGCAAATATGACCAATTAGGCTAATAAAAATAGCAGTAACCCGAGTTGGCTTACTAATCAAGCAAGAAAAATTTATAGGTTCAACAAAGTTATTGAAGTGAATTGAAAATTTCACCAATATATTCCAATATTCGCAGGTGTTTATTTAGTTGCGTCATCTTGGTTTTTGATATATATCTGATAAAAATTGTAATATAGGTAACTGTATAGCATGGCCATTCATTTTGTTTTTATTATTATTTCGACTTTTTCCCCTTATTAATTGCTATCCATTTACGCCATATGTATATTTTACTGGTAAATTAAAAGATTTCATCTGTTTGTCGATGAAATGTTTGCAAATTAAAGAATTCGCGTGACTCCCAGCAATAATAATAAAAATATTTCGTAAATTTCGGCTTTCCGGTTTCTCGAGTCATTTGCTACATTTTTTGTTGTTGTTAATAATAAGTGGGAATCTGAAGTTGGACATATATACGTATCTGAAAATGACATCATTATTTTGAAAACAAATCCTAATTTAAAAATTTTAACAGAAAAATACAATTTTGTAAATGATTTTATTACGGTAATTATTTAAAAAAAAAGGTCTTCTCACTAACATATGTTTTTTTTTCGGCACGCAATGGCGACCAAAAATTACACCAAGAACACACTCATTAGTTAAATTGCAGGTCACAACCACAAAAATGGCAAAACCGAGGTAAATAATTACTTAGTCAAACCCTGCTGTTTCAATGGAGGCCGCTACTGCTTCCATCTTTTTTTATATCAATTCCTTTATATCGGCAAAAATGTTTTATTTCAAAAAGCGCGCATGTGATTATGGCCGGTCGCCGTATAGATGGGAAATTACTATTTGATTTACACAAAAAAGGAAGAACAAAGTGATGTTAATTAAAAGTGCTGGGGAATTAATCGAGATTCTTCGTCGTATTCAGTCATAACGTTTAATACGAAACCAAATTTACTTTTTAGGCCGACATTAATTTAATTCTACCTATAGATAGATAAAATTGATTACAAGAGATTCTTCAAAGATTAACAATTAGCATACGTGATGAACATGAGTGTCCATGTAATGAAGAAAAAGAGATTGAAGTATAATTTAATTTGGTGGTAGTGAGCTGATATCTTAATCGCATTTTAAAAATTGATGTAATTAATCTAATGACGTTTCAACTTGCTCGAAGCAGAAATTAAAAAGAAAAAGTATTCTTCATTATTAAAATAATAGTGATCTTATAGTATCTTGTATAGTTACTGGTTAAGTATAGTATAATTAATAGTTATTAGGGACCTCATAAAATTATTGAAGCAATTTTTCTTTGCATTATTTAAATGTATATCAAAATTGTATCAAGTCTGATTAATTTTATGTTCTTCTTAATTAATCTGTTTTTCCCGAAAGATTAATTAATGATTGATTATAATAAACTTGCGTTATGGTAATAGGAACACTTTTACTGATGGTACATCAGAAAAGCACGATATAAATCCAAAGAATGGAATAATATGGTATTCGCAAAGTGCAATGTTGTGTAATACCATCGAACAATTAACTTGGCAAAGAAAAGTAGAAATATTATATTCCAAATTGCTCATCTACTTTATTATGTAATAAACTTTACTTGTAACGCTACTGTGCAAAAGAAACCTCTTTCTTTACATTTTAAATAGCATCTGCAAAATTGTATATCGGTTCCTCCATTGTCTGGTTGTAAAGTCGAGTTCTTGAGGATAAATGAAGTAGTTTGTGATTATGAAAAATTTTGGAGGTTCACCACTCACTTACAATAAAACCCATCCCTATGAGCAACTTTTTGTCGAACTACGTGCGCTAGAACATTGTTTTGCTGAAAAAACTCTGTTATAAGTTGTTCGTCGTATTGCAGAGGGTTTAATGATTTGAGCAGTTATCATTTAAAATTGTTTGTACTTTCAAAGCTTGGCACTACTCCCCAAACATTAATTTTCGATGTATTTATTTTCTTCAGACAATATTTCCAAACTCTTTAAATAAAATATCAAGATTTACTCATGAAGCCCTTATTATTAACGAAACAAAAAAAGATAAATGTCGCTTAAATTCTGATGTAGAGCAGCCGTAGACACGTGTTTCTAATTCATTGGTTCTGATCAGGACGGTATAGCGAAAAAATAAGATAGAATAACTAGAAGGAAGACTGTCAGGTGACAAACGGCCATTTGTAGCTTGTCTTATAAGACAACAACCAACATCGCTACGAAAAAGATATTCTTAACCTGCGTACCATCTTTTTCGTTGCGATACTGTTTCATAATCGAGATTCTACTAAGAGAAGCTATAAATAGCTGTCTGTCACCTGATGATATTCCGTTTAAGTTAACATTTTTAAGGTTATCCTGCCTTATCTTTTGGCAACACCGTACTGAAGACGACCAACGAATCAGAGACACATGCCTAGGGTTGCTCTATAGCAGAATTTACCCGACATATTTCTTTTTCTTGTCTCTTATGTATTTGCTATAATTCCTTTTTGACTCACTTTGCTTACCGTATTGAGTGGTGTTAAGCTTGAATGAATTTTATGTAGATATAAGTTTAGGTCTATATAAGAATGGAATTAAGACTGAAATTCTTATGATAGATTCGCAATTAATTTCTTGAACGGGCCAGCTTTCAAAAATTAAAAACTTGCTGGTACTGGTTTCTGGATTTGTATAAACATACGAGGGCGACCTGAAATGTTTCCGGAATCGACAAGAAAAACACGGTATTGGTGTGGTTTTTTATTTTTATGTTTCGATGTAGTCGCCTCGAAGATCAATACACTTTTTCAAACGGTGCTCCAGTCTCTTCAAGCCGTCGGAAAAGTAGGGTATTTAGAGGTCTGCAAAATAGCCATCTGTAGCAGCAATGACCTCCTCCTTATTTGAGGGAATTCTTTCCCTGCCAGCGATTTTTACAGGTTTGGGAATAGAAAAAAGTCGCTGGGGGTAGTCCGGTGAATATGGAGGATGAGAAACTAATTCGTAGCGCAACTCATTCAATTTGGAGAAGACGATGCGGGATGAATGAGCCGATGCATTGTCGTGGTGAAAAAGCACCTTTTCCGCTGCAAACGAGACCGTTTCTTCTTCAATACTGCATCGAATCAGGTCAATAAATCGTTGTAGTATTGCCCCGTGATCGTATTTCCATTCTGCAGATAGTCGATGAGGATCACACCTTGGGATTCCCAGAAAATGGTCGCCATAACCTTTCCGGCCGATGGAACGGTCTTTTCTTACTTCGAAGCTGATTCGCCCGGGAAAGTCCACTGCTTCAATTGTTCCTTGGTCTCCGTTATGTAGTGGTGGATCCAAGTCTCATTCACGGTTACGAAACGCATGAAGAAATCTCTTGGATTGCGTTGAATCCTGGCCAGACACTCCTCCAAAACAGTCACCCCGATTGCGTTTTTGCTCTGGTGTGAGCACACGCGGTACCCATCGCGCCGAAAGGTTTTTCATTCCCAAAATTTCGTCTTGGATATGGCCAACGCGTTCTTCTGAGATGCCTGTTGTCTCTGGTGTCTCTTTCAGTTTCAATCGGCGATCGGTTAACACGACATCATGAATCTTGTCTACCATTTCATCGTTGCTAGCGGTATTTGGACGTCCACTGCGTGGTTCATCAGTTGTGCTTGTGCGGCCACGATTGAACTCGCTCACCCAGAAGCTGATGGTCGAAAATAACCTATAGCAAAATATTTCGAATTTTCGTGGCCGTTTTCCCAGCCATCCACAAAACACACTCTTAAATAACACCTATTGACAGTAGACGTCTGAAATTTTGACAGTTGCTATAAAAAGGGTTACCCCTGCCGACGAATGAATCCACTTCAACCTTCGTGCGCGATCTCTTGCTGATTCCGGAAACATTTCAGGTTGTGTAATATAAAATATTGTGTCGTACTATTTTTTTTTTGTTCAATTCTTATCTTATTGTCATATATTTCTAATAATTGTACTTCAATTGAGGAGTGAAGTGTTATTGTAAATTAAAAAAACTAATTGCGTTTTGCGTTCAGTTGGCTAATTTAGTCGCTATGTTTATGCTGATATTAAAATCATATTTTACTCTAATCCTAGTTTGATATTGTAGTTAGAAGTAAGTAGATCTTGTCCATTAGGGAGAGACCAGAATGTCAAGATAGACACATTATTTAAAGGACGCCCCTATTATATGTAGATATAATCTATTGCAGGGAAATACAACACTCGTATAAATTTGTACATTGTGCAGTGACAATTTGGTATTTCTCTAAATAAACGAGCTATATTTTGCACAGTGGTCTAGGCTCACATGTTTGCCGTAAAAATGCTCTACGTATCACGTACAATGGACACGCGTGCGGAAGACGAAGGCTAAAAACTACTCCACATGTTGTTTTTCATTTGTATTATTCAAAATAGAGATTGAATTTATACCCAAATTTTTATGTATGTTCTCATCTAGTAATAACAAAACCGAGGGGGAAACCGCTGACTCAAAAGCGTACACTATAATCCCACCATATGTAAATAATCCCACATAATCCAATATAATTCCACACAATTCCAAATAATTCCAAATAATTCCTAATAATTCCTAATAATTCCAAATAATTCCTAATAATTCCAAATAATTCCAAATAATCCCATATAATCCCAATAATCCCTAATTATTTCGTTATGTGTTCCACTAGTTCTGAGAATTTTGTGCGCGTTTTAAAGGTAAATTACGGTTGAATATACATAACACCAGCCTTACGAAAAAGATTTGTTTTATTTATACACTAATTAAGGAAAACATATAAACACAGCAAAAGTAAAATTCATAAACTTAAATATTCGTGAAAAAAAAAAAAATCGAATTAAATAATAATAATTAGTCTTTAACACAGAATTTAATCTCAGATTTAATATTATCATATTTCTTATAAATTTCGGGGTATGTGATTTCATCTAAATGAAAAGGTTCCATTTCGGTAGCAAATTTAACAGGGCCGTAAAAAATATATTTGAAATCAACCGTAGCAACGTCTTGTTTAATTTTTGTCGAGGTAAACATTTTATTTTACTTCCTTCCACGTGTTAAAAAATAATTTTAAAAATTGTATCATTGATAATTTCAATAATTTGACCTACATACCACCGTTCATCATAAAAAACAGCGTATAATTTGTTACACTCATTACACTTAATAATGACGACTGAGTGATGGGTCCGTGATGGGATTTATTTTCCCTGTCTCGATTTTCTATACCATCAGAAGATTTCCATTTCGAGCATGAGGCCTCTGGTTCACCTGGTTCCTTTTCTTCAAAAGAATTATCACTAACAATCGAGCTAGCAATAGGACTTTTAATATTGTTAGGATTTTCTTGTTGTTTGATATCATTATTGAACGAATGAACAATGAGAGTATTGCTAATTATAGTTATAGCTTTGCAGGCTTTCCCAACATTTTTTGCCTTATCATCTTCTGAATTTTGTAACGAAGTTATCACTTGATGAGCAGGATTACCTTTTTCAGCATGTTCTATCGAAGTATTCGCTTCAGAGCAAGAAATCTGATTAAAAAAACACGTAATATCTTTATTCCCACTTTTTTTCTTTGGATTACAGTTCAAAGATGGGCTTGACGTTGATTTTAGTGTGCCGGTGGTCTTAGATACGGAACCAAGTGCAGAATAAGCACTTATATGTCCAGATATATGGTTGTAAATATTTCCAAAAATCCATTTCTTAAAATGGCCTGGCTGTTGCGCATATTTTTGAATTTTATAGGAACTTTTACAGTAGCATCTCATAACGCAATATAGCTCATTTCGTATTTCATATTTGGTTTCGAAAAATATTTCCAAGAATGTTTTTTTAAAAAAGTACCATTGGTCGTGGCTGATGCACTTATGTTTAATCCAGTTTCTTATAGTACGTGAAACATGAGAAGTTTCTTCTGGGAGATTTGTAGCGATCTCGTCGGCAACTACCGATTGTGAGCCTGATGCACCCACTAATGTAATACTTGCCTGTCGACCTGTCCCTAAAAGTAAAGCAAAACTTTATTCTGAAATCCGTTCTTAATACTCCTTCATTTTCAAGAACCACAAGTAGAGTAGCACTTCTATTATCCGAGTTAATGTGGATCGGATCGTGCTCCAATAATCAAAATAGGTATACTCGTATATAGTAATACTCTCGATGCAGTAGACGGAAATGGAATAATAGCGAAGTGAATAGCACACTAATTGAAAGGAAAAATAACATTCGACAATATTCACACCGATTTTGTTAAAACTTATATAAGAAAATTGTTCGGATAATCTAGCCTCTACTGTACATATTGCTGTGACCTCGCAAATTTGTAAAATAAGAATAGTTTTAGAGATTGATTTAAGAATTAGTTTAAGCTTAGAAATAAAAGTAAAAATAAGAAAAAGTCCTATTTAGATATTATTGAGTAAAATTATGCAACAAGAACTACATGAAGGTATACAAAGTTGCATACTTATAGTCAAATTTTTATTATAACAGTAAATAATGAAATATGCAAAGTAAAGTTTATTAAATAAATATAAAACAAATGATGTAGAATAAAAATTTATTAAATAAAGAAATATATGAAATAAAGACAAAATAAATATAAGTAATATATTTCTTTTGTAGAAAAGATACACAAAAAGTATGGTTTATAAATCATGAAAAGAAATGAAATACGATATGCAAGAAATATAAATGAGTAAATTATTGTAATTTATATGCATAAAGCAATAAAATGTTATGAAAATGTTTATGAAATAAATAGTATTAAAGAATAAAATTTACCTTAGCTTACTACTAGACAAATAAAAAAGGATATAAAAATGTGTAAAACATGGAAGCAATCAGCAGTGACATATTTTTGTATTTAAAAGCTGACATTATAAATAAATAAAAAGGTATCTGTGTTCATGAGTTGTTCGTAACACAATGCTTCAGGGACTGAAAACGGACGTATACGGTTGAATGACCTACAAAAAACAACAAAATATATAAAACTTGTGTAAAGTCTATTGCAGATCGACATATCACCAACAGAAAGATCTTGGTTAGAAGATAGAGAGGCGGTGGAGAAACAGACGTGTTCTACAGGGACAGGCAGTGAGGGAAAAAAAATAATGGTTATCTTCGACGTGTTTCCCATTTTGCCAAGGCGAACTCCGACTAAAAGAAAAGTAAAACTAACATTAATAAATGGAAAGAAAAAGTATGTGTCGAACAATGAACAAGGTAATAGGTTCATTGACGAGCACAAGGAAGGATGGTATTAGTAACAAGAATAAACCTACCGTTGGGAATCATGTGCAAAGCAGAGGGGACCTTTGAATTGGAAGGTTATGTTGACGTTTAAGTGAATTGTGAACTGTCAGAACAAAATGTGTATGTGTGCGTGAATCAAGGCGGCAACATATGGGCAGCGATTTCACGGGAAAAGTGTATTCCAGTACCAACCTAAACATGGACTAGAGGGCGCAATGGTCAACATAGTTTATTTTTGCCGCTATAAATACGAAGACAAGATTCGACAAGACAGACTTTCTGATAACACCTCCGAGAGGTTAACTTCTCAGAACACTTACAAAAGGAAGATCTCTTAAAGAATAAGTTTTTTTTTTAATTGTTATATTGTAGTTTTTCATTATTTCTTCAACACACATATAGTAACAGTAATTTATTTTATTTAATACATTTGAATTCATTTGAAGCGTTCATAATGGACATTCAAAATAGATTTATTGATAACAAGTAAGTTTATTATTTCTTTTGAAAATTAAGTTATACGAGTTGTTGGACAGACATTGATTTTTACGTGCGAATGATTAATCAATGTATTGTTGGACAAAAAAATAGACAAGTAAATAATTTATCCTGTAAGGTTTATTTTGAATTTATATAGTTGGAATTACAACCAAATAGGATTAATGGTGTTGGTCAGTTGGAGAGATGTTACGTGAAAATGAGCATTTTCTTCATCGTATTGTCTAGACATCATTAATTTCTTTCAAATTAAGCGAATAATAAATTAGAATTTCACAAGGCATAGATTAAGAGCTCGATACAACACGTGCAAATGGTTGTCTAAAGCAATTAATTGAAGCCTATACATAAATATTATAACGTCGATGAGTATATTCATAAACGTACAATAAAAGTTTATTTTTGTTTATTTGCAGGATAAATATTTATTTTGTTTGGTAGAATAAATAAATAAACAAAAGATTTACCTACATTACAACCGGCATTAGGTATAAATGATATGAGCATTTTTCAATTATGTATCTTGTTTAGAGCATAAAGGTGTGCATATAAAGGAAACTATATTTTTGAATCCATAAATTACAAAATAAAAAAAAAATACATGATTATGTTGAATAGACATACAGTTTTTTTCTTTGAACAAAACTATTACCTCTTTCCCTATAATGAGCAAGAGAAAAATCATCAGCAAATAAGAAGGAACCACAAACATTGCCAGGACCCACAATAGTTATAAGGTACATGACACAACAATATAAGATAAAACACAAAACCAATTATAAGTTCTTGGTGTGTAAAGAATAATTTAAAGAGTATAATGTGTACAAAAGACTATACCCTACGTGTGGTAATACACACAAAAGTATGTTGTTACAGCATATAAATTATATGGCAATATTGTTATTTAAAATAAATATTTATATGTCACAGCATTAATTTAAATGGCGCTCAACGTAGTGGGGCAATGTATTCCTTTTCTTGTTGTTTATTAATCATGTATTTATTTAACGCCCAAAATAGAGAGGCAATGCATTATTTTTCATAATTGTTTAAAAGAAGAAAAAAATATATATATATAATTAATGTTGCTTAACATAGTGGAGCATTGTATTCATTTTCTCGTTTGTCAATAATTATTTACATAACATTTAACGTTGTGAAGCAATGCAATTTTTGTTTTTTTTAAATGTTTAAACAAAAAAAAATAATAATTTATTTTGTACAAATAATGGGTACAAAGTTTGTTTCATTTTTTTTTATTTATTAGTAAATAGAATAATTATTCAGTGTCCAAGTTAGAGACAGATTACCTTAATTTTCATTTACTGGTGAATTATCAATTTCTCTTGTTTAGAAAGGGATAAAAAAAAAGGGATAGTATTTGATTAGATAAGTTTAGTTATTAATTTATAAGTTAGAAATAAGATAAAAATGGCAGATAAAGATAAAAATGATGGTGAAGGTTCACAGGTCACTAAATACAGGGACAATCGTCCGGTATATTCTGATTCAGATTCAGAAAAACCTGAATCAGAGGATCAAACACTTGATAGCAACGTACAAAAAGAAAGCATCAGTAGCATAACTGGTGAACAAAAAATTGAGAATCTTTTTAATAAACCATTCAGCAGAATAGAAGAAAGTGATAAGAATTTAAATCAAAGATTAGTAGAAAATAATTTAAGTATAAATCAAAGATTAGAACAAAATAATTTAAGTATAAATCAAAGACTAGAAGAAAATAATTTGAGTATGAACAGGAAATTTGAGGAAAGCAATCAAAGATTAGAACAAAATAAAATAGAAATAAACTCAAGATTAGACAAGGTTCTCATGGAATTAAGAAAAGAAACTTTAGAGCTAAATGCAAAAGTAGAATTAAAGTTAGAACAGTCAGTGTCAACTTTAAATAAACAAATAAACATTAATGAAAAGAAATGTGAAGGTATAGGCACATTCATAATAAAAGAAATCAACGAAAGATCTGCCAAAACACAAGCTAGTTTTGATAAGGTAGATGAGGAAATAAATTCTCTTGAAAATAAAGTTAAAGGGAATAATGTGCAATATCAAGAGCAAATACAAGAACTTTCACACCAAGTGGAAGATTGTAAAATAAAATATGGTGTTTGTACGGACACAATGTTGACCCTACAAAACAAAACTTTAAACTTCGAAAACACTATAAAAGGGTTAGAGAACAAAGTACATGGGGTTAGTACACCTAGTGTATCTTTGACACAAATACCTGGTAGCGCAGAGAATATACCAAAATTCTCAGGATTTTACAAAGATAATCCAATGGCGGTTATGAGAACGATAAAAACATACATGAGGGGAATATCTGATGAGATGTCAAGGCTACATTTCATAAGAGGTTGTTTGAAGGATTATGCACTTCAGTGGTACGATATGATAATAGATGAAGTAGTGGATTTCAAAGAATTTGAGATTCGTTTTGTGAGACAGTACTGGGGACAGACTCAGCAGAGGAAGATTAGACACGATTTAGTGTTTGGCAAATACAGAGCTGGATCTTCTAGAGAAAACTACATCATAAGAAAATATTCTTTTCTTAAATACATCCAACCAACCATTGAAGAAAGTGATATTGTTTCACAGCTAGCAGCACACTTTGACCACAACGTTACACAGGCGGTGGCACTTCAAGGAATTGATAACATTGAAGCACTCCTGGAACTGGTCAAGAGATTAGACGATGTGGATGAGAAGGGAAACTGCAAGAGTTATGGAAACATCAAATATACAAACGATCCACCCAGAAATGATAATAATAACTACAACAATGGAAATAATCCACATATAAACAAGACACCTCGTTACAATCAAGATAAACAGTACAATAATAATGGGTACAATCAAAATCAGGGTAAAAAGAATTATGGAAACAACCCTTATACATATAATAAGCCAAACTATGGGAACAATCCATATTCATACAATAAAGCAAGAAACGATGAAAATGAGAGGAAGAAAGAACAGAATTATGGGAAGGAAGAAAGAAACCCTGAGAGGGAAAGAAGAGTGAACAATGTTCAAATAAGTGAAGAAAAAGAAGAAATAAGTACGAAGAAAAAAACAGAATCAAAAGGTGCAATACCCAAGAATTCAAGACAACTACCGACAAATAAAGAATGGGTAAATTCTACCTACTCAAATGCGACTTCGTTGGATTTTTAGAAAGGCCAGTCAAGAAGAAAAAGAAGGTACAAAACGTATATAACTTTGACGATCTAAAGAAAATCACGACGGAATTACCACACATAACAGCAAAAATAGGGAACGAAGAGATAGAAGCATTATTAGACACAGGAGCGCAATTATCTTTATTAGATAGTAGTATTATAAGTAAAGACATAGAAAAATTAGGATATTGTATGCCTATAAGAAAAGTAAATTTAATAAATGCAAATAAGAAACGCATCATTACTGTAGATAAAGTTTTTTGTATAAATGTTAGAATAGGTAGTTTAAATTTATTAACAGAATTCATAATAGTGCCTAATTTGAACAGCAATTGTATTTTGGGGATAGACTTTTTAAGTCAATATGGTACAAGAATAAATATGGAAAACAAAACATTTCATATTAAAAATTCAATAATCTCCTGGTGTAAGGAAACACAGGAAGATGAGATATTAATTAATAATTTATATATAAATAATGCTGAACAAAATCTCACAAATAAAATGGATAGTAGTTTATTAGACAATAAGTGTGCACATCCTGTGAAGCATCGTCAAAGTGAGGACTTCACGCAATATAGGGATGGTACGAATTTAAATTGCGATAAACAATACATAAGCCATGTGAGCAATCTTGTCAGCAAGTATAAAGAGTTATTTGATAATAAACCTGGTTTAGCAAAAGGCTATGAACACAGGCTAAAAGTAGATGAAACACAACCTTTTAAAGTTAAAAATTATCCTGTCCCCAATAAATACAGAGAACAAGTCAAATTAGAAATTAAAGAAATGTTAAAAAATAAAATTATAGAAAGAACAGAATCAACATTTATAAATCCAATAGTAGTGGTAGTGAAGAAAAATACAGGCAATCAGAAAGAAACAAAATTACGCTTATGTCTTGATGCAAGGGGCCTTAACTCAAGGACCTCCCCTAATTTTGAAGCTCCGCAGAGTATAGAGACCTTATTAACAAGGTGTACTGATGCAAGGTGGTTCACAAAAATAGATCTGAAGAGTTCTTTTTGGCTGGTACCATTACACAAGGACTCAAGGAAGTATTGTTCCTTTATGTTCAATTCATTAGTCTATTCATATAGAGTCGTTCCATTTGGCCTATCAACAGCGACAGCCGCTTTGGTTAGAGCCATGCAACAAATTTTAGATCCACACGAGGAGTACGTTTCTCATTATGTGGATGACATACTGATATTTAATAAAGATTTAGAGAATCACAAAGAATCAGTAGAAAAGGTTTTAAATACGTTAGCAGAAAACGATTTAAAAGTTAACATTGAAAAATGTGAATTTTATAAAAATAAAATAAATTATCTAGGGTATATTATAGATGGTAAAACCATCACAATAGAAGAAGAAAAATTGGAAGCAATAAGAAAGTATCCCAGACCAAAGAACATAAAAATGCTCAGAGGATTCTTGGGAATGATAAATTATTATAAACATTTCATTCCGAAAATATCTGATCAAACTTACATGCTTTTCAGTAGTGTACTTAGGACAGTTCTGGGACCACCACCACCCCCCACTCCTACTACCCCCCCTCCCCGCAAGATAGGTAGAATCCTCTACCAACCCAACTGATATGGCGCCCCCTCGCGGCCGCCAACCCAACTAAAAATTGCAGATTTCATCATTACCAACCCAACTGATGTGGCGCCCCCTAGCGGCCGCCAACCCAACTAAAAATTGCAGATTTCATCATTACCAACCCAACTGATGTGGCGCCCCCTAGCGGTCGCCAACCCAACTAAAAATTGCAGATTTCATCATTACCAACCCAACTGATGTGGTGCCCCCTAGCGGCCTCCAACCCAACTAAAAATTGCAGATTTCATCATTACCAACCCAACTAAAAATTGCAGATTTCATCATTACCAACCCAATGTGGCGCCCTCTGACGGCCACTAACCAAACTAAAAATTGCGGATTTCATCATTACCAACCCAATGTGACGCCCTCTCACAGCCACTAACCAAGAAATGGCATCTCTCATGATTGCCAACCTAACTAATGCAGCATCCTCTCACGGTCACTAGCCAAACTAAGGTGACGTCAGACAAAAATGGCGGACCATCAAGATGGTCTTTGCTTCTAGAGAATTCCTGAATAAATTACCAGGCTTGCTATCGCGCTTCTCAATGTACTTCAAACAGGTCTAAACATGTTTCCAGCGGAAACCGCAACGGCTGTCTGCTTCTGTGATAGCCGCATGCGCAGAAAATATAAAAAGCACCCCCTGATGGATACTAGCCCAACTAAATATTAAGTATATAAGAATTTCGAATGTAATATCATCAGTATCAATTGCAACGCTGTGTAGCACCTTCTATATAGTATAATGGCGGTGCAATACGAGAAATTTGATAACTTTTTGTCTGCTAATGGTATTGAAATACCTATCATAGTGCGAGATTGGTTATTATCTTCGGAATTAACGCAAAGCGAGTGTTTATTCATAGCGGCATTCGCATATCAAAACATGCAATATTTTGATATCGATGAATTAATGAACGTTTTGGAATATTGTAACCCAAATATGACCCAACTTAAGAAGTGTCACATTTATAGTGAGTATGAATATATATGTGAACCTGATTTAGATCTTCATGCAGAAATTTGCGTATTCGACATAGAAACATCGACTGTATTGACTTTACACAAGAATATACCGAAGATGTTAATGAGTTGGTATCCTCAATATAATCATCCTGAATTGGACTATAATGACGAGCTTGCCGCGACTGGTGGTGGATATATAATATTTGCCAGTCAGAAGCTTTCGCAAGTAGCTAACATGTACAGACCCGCCTAAACATGTCTAGACTTGCTGGAAATACATCAGTCGACAATGTCCGTTGAAAGCAGGCGGAGGGCTCTTAGACAGAAGAAGGACTTGTTGAACATTAGAATTATGAGGTTTATATCCGAAATTGAAAAAATCAAATCTGATTTAGAAATGTATGCGTTGGTGACAAATATTAGTAAAATAAAGCTATAAAATGGGGAATATGGAAAAATATATGATTAGGTCTTTTGTTGTACACTTTATATAATTTTATAAATAAATATATGTAATATACATTATTAAATAAAGAGAATATAACATCCAACATTTTTTCCTTAAAATACCCCTTTTAGTTATATATAAAGTGCATCTCACTTAAAGAAATGCGTAGACATAGAAGTCATATTTTTTTAATGTTAGTATATAAGAATAATGTTTTGCAGCTGAACGTTTATACCTTCTCACGATTAAAAACTTCTTATATTGTTTTATACAGGATGTTAGGATACAGATATGTAATTCACCTTAAATAAAAATGCGTGCATGTATAGAATTAATACTTTTATTTCTATATAATCATAATATACAATTTTAATAAAATTACAAAACATTATCCTCGTCAATCCAGCTATTATGTGAATTATCGAACCCTAACCATTTTACATAAGCTTTTCCGTCCTTTACACGTAATACTTTTTCAATCAGATATACATCTTTATGTTTAGTTTTCTGCAATTCATGTTCGTAGAAACAACCCAAAATCGGATCTCCATTCATATCCTCCAGCATATATGTTGGCGGATTTGTAGCATTAGCTTTAATAATCTTGAACAATTCACTACCCCAGTTCCTGAGATAGCCTTTCGAGAAAACACTTTTGAATTTACTTATCCGCACGATGTCACCAACTTTATATTTCCGCTTCACAGCTGTTTGCACATCATTGTAGATAGTAGAAAGCAGGAGCTTCTCATTCTTTTTAGTCACATCGCAAGGTCGCATTTTAATTGTTCGATGCTTTGTTTTATTATACGTATCAGTCACGGAGGGTAAAATATCTATCCACTTATAGCTACCTCTCATTGTAAATTCCTTATATAATCTACCCTTTAGCGTACGAATAACACGTTCGGCAATTGACGCCTTCATTGTACTATATGTTGAATAATGGTTTATACCATATTTCTTCATGAGATTTTGAAATCGGGTATTATAAAACTCTTTACCATTGTCGGACTGTATATTTTTCGGCTGTCGAGTGTCTTGTAGAATGCCTTCCATAGCATTACATACATCCAGACCGGTTTTCGATTTAAGGGGTTGAGTCCATAAAAATTTCGAGAAACAGTCTATAACCACAAGTATATATCTATACCCGCCATTCTCTCGTGCATGAGGTATAAATTCGGCCAAGTCAATCTGCCAAACATCGTCAAACCCTCTAATAATGACGCGACGTCTGGGAAAGAATCTACGAGCCGGTCTATGCAGCTCATCAACTAAATGACGCTTAATACTATTCATAATTAACAATTATTGTTCAGCGTGTTAATACATCATGTAGGTAGAACAATGCGATGGTAAATGAATTAAAATTATGTTTCGTCTCTATGGTCTTGCGAGCGGTCGGGGTGGTGGTGGTGGTTGTGGGGGTGGGGAATTCCCTGATTTCTTTTCAGGTTTTTTTCTTATAGCTTCCAGTTTAGCATTGAGTTTAACCTCAATTCTACTCTCAACACTTTTTTCCATTCGATACAGCTTTTGATTAGTTTCAGCTTGTAGAGTATTTGCACTAACTTCGACAATCCCTTTGATTGTATCCAAGTTAACGCCCTTATTTAAATTATTTTTCAGTGCAAGTATTTCACCATCCAATTCCTTCTTAATTTTTTCAATCTTCTTACTAACTTCAGAATTTGTAGCATGGTTTTTTCTTAAAACATCAAATTTAGCATCAATCTTCTTCTCAACACTAGCTTGCATCTGGTTTAATTTTCCATTAATCGACTGTTGCACATTATTTACACTAACATTAACAATACCCTTAAATATATCCAAATTAACAGTTTTATTTAAATTAGTTTTAAATGCATTCAAGTTCTCATCCAATTCCCTCTTAATTTTATCAATCCTGTCACTAACCCAGGTGGTTGTTGCGAGATTGTTCCTTAAATTGTCTAGTTCATTTTCGATTCTATTCTCAACAGCAGTCTGCATATGATGTATGATATCACTAATATCCTCAGCCACTTTGGAATTTGAGGCGTCTATTTTTATTTGAATATCACTCACCACATTATCAATCCTTAGATCTATTACGCCAAGTATTCTAGATAGGTGACGCTTATTAACAGAATCCTGATCGTGTATAGGATCTGCTACACGACAAATACGTTTACCGCCAATATCAACATCACCTTCCTCTGTTAATGGCAGAGATGGCTTTTGACGTTTAACGCTAGCTTTACCGTTGCTAAGATATCGGCCAAATTTGTCTACACTCATGACGATACTGATGAAAAGAATGAGAGTATTAAATATTTATTCAATTACGCCGCATTCTTTAAGCTCCTCGATGATGGACTGCATTTCATTATGGGTACTTTCATTGCCAGAATCCCGAGAGGCCCTCAAAAGTTTAAGACGATCCACGAGCTCGTTTATGTCGTCCCAATAGACATATTGATATCTATCATGGGTGTTGGAAACAAGCATGCTGCCTATATCTCCGCCAGACCATGTTTCTGAAGTCGAACTGGAATATTTAGCAAGAAGAGGTTTTATTATTTCACGCCATTTGTGGCCTCTAGTCCCCCTCAAGTTATTTTTGGGTTGGAACAGTTTGCGATGCACATTAGTTTCGTGTAAAATATCATAGTAATGTGATAATTCCTCCTCATTATATCTACTTGGGCTAGTTTTAAATATTAATTCATAAAGACCACGAGAACCCGTAAACAGCTTATTATTGATTATTATGTCTTTACCATCTAGATATAATGTATGCCCACCCAATTTCAATCTATTTGTTTCGGGTTCGAATGTAACACCATACGTTGTATCATATACATTGCTTGTATCTTGAAAAAGACCTCGCACAAACTCTCTCGGTAAAGGATTAAGATCTCCATAAAACGTGTTATGTGAATGCGGATCCTCTTCCACCAATGGATTAGACTGCTCATCGAATGGATTAATCGAAGAGCTCTTTTCTATCTCTTGTTTTTTTATCAGCTTTCCTCTATTTTTCAAAGTGTTTGTAATATTCATTATGGGCTCCTTAATTGTTTGTGTTTCCTGTTTTATTGTCGTGTTCAAACCTTCTAGGTTCTCAGTAATGGGCTTAAACATTTTTCGTATTAAATAATCTTCATCGGAACGATTAAGCTTCAATTGCATATACTTATTCCTAATAACTTCACTTGCCTTAATAATATCACGCTTCAATTTCTCATAATCCATTTTTCTACTATTAACTGCCTGCCTGCGCATGATTATTTGCAGACAGATATATATTAACTGAATAAAATGAATAATTCACCAGCATATATAGCGATCAAAACCCTTCCTATAACGACCATTATGCAAATCACTATCCTTGTCTATCACCAGGAATCCGTATTTATCTTTCCAACACTCACCACAAACCGATTTAAACCGCTCAAATGACATGTCAACTCCAACATGATCGTTGTAAATATGTTGTAGATTTGTATTATCCTGCTTAAATAATACCAAAAAATTAGCATTATCCCTAACTAGCTGTTTCGGAATACTAGTATAAGTTTGACATAAATAAAAGCTATCAACACACTTATGTCTACCCATACAAAAATATTTTCTAATATTGTTTTGCTTGTCGCACGCCACATCGTCAAAAATGAATATCGAATTTCTCTCAGCCTCCATGGGGTCTATTATATCATCATTCTCCTTACAAGGAAAATATTTCACATCTTTAACATTATTTAAAACATTCTCCAACAGCTTATATTTAGCTTGATATAAAGACTTGGAATAAATGTATACGTTTTCGAACTTGAGACCATTTTCATTGAATAATAACGATAGCATGAGATTTGTTTTCCCAGAGTTTGATGCACCACAAAGTAGCGCTCTAATGGAGTTCGGTAGTAGGCTGCTATGTTTCCGAAATTTACCCTTTTCATCAACATCCAAATCCAAGTTGATTATTTCAAGTGCATCCTTCTGCTTCACAAGTCTCATGGTGAATGAATTATATATAAATTGTTGGATGTTTATAAAGCTAATTCATTTCGATGCTAACTTTTAAAGAGGGCGGAGGTGTTGTGAACTCGATAATCAACAAGTTGCCTATAGAGCTTCACCTGCCAGGTGGGTACATGTATTGTGGTCCTGGTACAAAGCTCCAGAAACGTTTAGCACGAGGTGATCCCGGCATTAATCCATTGGATGCGGCTTGTCGGGAGCACGATATCGCATATTCACAACATAAAGATTTAAAAGATAGACACGAGGCAGATTTGATATTGCAAGAAAAAGCTTGGAATCGTGTAAAGTCAGCAGACGCAAGTGTTGGTGAAAAGACAGCAGCCTGGTTGGTGACTAACGCAATGAAGGCCAAAAGAAAATTTGGTATGGGCTTAAAGAAAAAAACTTTTAAAAAAATAGTGTGCACCAATGTTAAGAAGACTCTTAAGCGATTCGGGGGTGATATTAAACAGGGTGCTAAATCATCATTGGCAGCAGCTAAGGTTGCAATCAAAGAGGCTGGAGGTCGAAAACATATTAAAACCCCCAGAATAATCCCCATACCGAAAGTTGGAGGCGTATTGCCACTCATACCAATATTCGCCGGGCTAAGCGCTCTCGGCTCACTGGCAGGCGGTGTAAGTGGTATAACACAAGCAGTACTCAAAGCGAAAGCGGCTCGAAGTCAATTACGGGAAGCTGAAAGGCATAATAAAACTATGGAAGCTATCGCATTAAAAGGTAACGGATTATATCTGAAGCCATATAAGCGAGGCTTAGGTTTATATCTAAAACCATCAAAAAACTAATAAGTCGACTGCCTCAAAGAGCATTAACCGATCATGATATTTTGAAATATGCGAAATATATTCACCATTTTAGAGGTGTATTTATGAGGGATACTCTACCAAAATCACCCAACAAAAATGAAAGTGCAGTCGTTAATTTGGATAGCATTAAAGGATCGGGAACACATTGGGTCTGTTATAAGAAGAGAGGTTCTAATATATACTATTATGATTCGTTTGGCAATTTAAAGCCTCCACCGGAATTGATAGAATATTTTAATAGAAAGGGACCTAATAAAATAATGTATAATCATAAACGATACCAAAATTTCAATACATTCAATTGTGGTCACTTATGCTTAGAATTCCTACTAAATAATATATAATCGTATGTTCATATATCAATATATTAGTCATGTCGTACACTTTCACCCTGAAGGGCACAAAATCAGTGCTTTCTGTTGATTATTATCCGCCTATTGAATTGAATCCCCACTATGAATATGTTCTGGGTCTAATAGGATTTAATAGCTACAATTCGATTCCCAACATTGTAGAGGGCTGTAACAAATTTTATTATGATAATGACAAAGTTATTACAATTCCCACAGGATCTTATGAGATAAGTGATATCGCCGATTTCTTGATGAATGCGATGCCTAGAGGTGCAATATCCCTCAAACCAAACAACAATACAATAAAGTGTGAAATTAAAAGCAAATATGAAATAAATTTTGGACCTAGAGACTCTATAGGAAGCATATTAGGTTTTAGTGGGAAGCTATTACCAGCCGATCAAAAACATGAATCGGATTTACCTGTCAATATTATAAAAGTGTCGACAATAAGAATTGAGTGCAATATCACAACATCAGCCTACAACGATAGTCGTTTATCCCACACGCTCTACGAATTTTCTCCACAAGTTGAAGCTGGGTTTTCGATTAATATAGCGCCCGAGCATATAATATATCTACCAATTAATTCTAAGCGTATCGATAATATCACATTAACACTGCTCGATCAAGATGGTGATGCCGTAAACTTTAGAGGCGAGCAAATCATTGTTAGATTAGAATTAAAAAGAGTTTCATAATGGGCCTTTCATTTCGTAAACGTTATATAACTTCCTCACCCCCACAACGGAAGATCACTTCAACATCTAAACTCAAGCAGTTAACATCGGCCAATATAATATTTTTACAATCGTTAGGCTTTCGAGTAAAAAATGGAGGAAAAGCTATCAATATTTGAAGGTGTGCATTTTGACGAAGTTATAACGAAAGAAGAGTATCACACATATTATCCGAGAACACACAATTTCAACTTAAATGATGAAGTTCGCATAAGTATTCAAAATCAAGATATATACACACTACCTTCCGAGAGTTATATATACATAGAGGGGAAATTTAAACCTGATGATGATGGTACGGGTCTACCTGAATTAACAAACAATGCATACGCTTTTTTGTTTGATCAGATTCGATATGAGCTTAATGGTGTAGAAATCGATCGCGCAATGAAGCCAGGAATCAGTTCTACGATGAAAGCATTAGTTTCATATAATGAAGATGAAAGTCGAATGTTGTCGATTGCTGGGTGGGGACCATTCGCACAGCGGCAAGCGACACTCTCCAATAACAAGTTCAACGCATGCCTTCCATTGAGCATGCTTTTAGGCTTCTGTTCCGATTACAGGAGGGTTATTATTAACGTCAGTCAAGAATTAGTCCTAATTAGAAGTAAAACGGATGAAAACTGCTATCAAAACAAGACCGCTGATGGTACAAAAAAGGCCTCAATCGAGATTGAAAAGATTGAATGGCGGGTGCCACATGTAAGCGTAAATGATCAGACACGCTTAAAGTTCTTAAACACCCTTAAAACCAATAAACCGATATATCTAACATTTCGTAAATGGGAATTATATGAACTTCCAGCTTTGCGTGCAACGAAAACTGACATTTGGCCTGTTAAAACTAGCACTAATCTAGAGAAGCCCAGATATGCTATTATAGCGTTTCAACGCAACAGAAAAGATAACTTTCAGAAAGATGCATCAGGCTTTGATCACGCTTCAATCACAAATATTAAATTGCATTTAAATTCAGAATATTACCCATATAGCGATATGAATATAGATATGAGTAAAAAACTATATGCCCAAGCATATCTAATGTACACAAAATTTCAATCGAGCTATTATGGAAACACTCGCGGCCCCCTCATGAGCTACGAGAAGTTCCACGATTCAGCACTTTACGTAATATATTGTTCGAAGCAGAATGAGAGCTTAAAATCATCCACCGTCGATGTTAAGCTTGAGATGCAGTGCCAGGAGACGTTTAGCGAGGACACCTCTTGTTTATTGTTAATTTTACAAGATTGTGTCGTTGAATATAGTGCACTGACAGGCACTGTTAAGAAAATTATATAACATTCAGTCAATCGCGAGACCTCATGGCTAAAAGAGGTGCAATTGACACTCGAGATCAACTTCAATCATTCCTTATTATAGACATACAAGGTTATGCGATTCAACATTTCGATCCAAAAGAGATGAGCATAAGTGACGGAGAAAGGAACATCCATTTTTTATTTAAACCTAGCATTGAATTCCATCTATTATCGAAGAAAGACCAGAGGACCGTTCGATGGCTTGAAAATAATTATTTAAATATAGAATACTCTACTGGTTATGTTTATTTTAAGGACATTATTAACTTGTTAAAAAATATCTGTAACTCATATAATAGAGTGTATGTTAAAGGACATCAAAAAAAGGAGCTACTTAAGCAATATGTTGATATTGACATAATTAACTTGGAATATTTTAATGATGTACCAAAGCTTATTAAAAATGTCAATCATTGTTTTTATCATAATAATAAAACTAATGAAGAATGTATATGCACGCAAAATAATATTATAACTCTATGCAATTATCTAAAAAATAAAGAATTATTTTAACCTTATTATTTTTATTTCAATCCACCTATACATATTAATAATAATATTATAGCAAAATAGTATACGTATGAACATGTCTATACATGTATAAAAGGCCCGCCGAGACGGCACCAATCCGAGGTAGGTATGTAGGCGAGAGATTTTTTATACATTTACATTAATTAACCATCGCCTGCCCTAAAAAAGGATCACCCGGACGACCTCCATTCGATGCAGGTATGAGACCGAAAAATTTAAGTGCATTCCTTAGAACACGGCTCGAGCGTGGGATTGGAATGTGCCCGCCGCTAATTGCATCTGGCCGCATACGTATATATGTATATATATATGTATGCGCGGGAAAAAAAGGGTTTTCTCTAATTGATTAACATATCAATTGGTGTGGGAACCTGACGCAGATGGATGTATACGTCACGAATGAGTATCTATATATGCGTAGATCGACATCTTTAATTTCATTATAATCAGTATCTTCGAACAGTCAACATCGTTTTTAGTGCTTGTTTGTGTTTTACTACAAGGTATTTAGAAAGCCTAATTTATATAATATTAACTCGCAATATTTTTCCTTAGTTTTAAAATTTTATAGGACTTTTTAAAAATTGTTTTTTCTCAATTATAAGGTTATTTTATTAATATTTTATTTTTATATACAATTAATCCAGGGTGCTTCAAAGTATTTTATACGCATTTAGTAGCTTCTTTATATTGTTTTTCTTTCTTTTTTTAATTTTTATAAGGTTTTAAAGGGTTTTATCAATAAATTTTCAATAATACAAGTATTTTTAGTTAAATATACGCTGATCATAGTTTTTCTACTACTCTAAAATTTTATAGGACTTTTAAAAATTGTTTTTTCTCAATTATAAGGTTATTTTTTAAATAATTTAATGGTATATATTTTATTAATATTTTATTAATATTTTATTTTTATATACAATTAATCCAGGGTGCTTCAAAGTATTTTATACGCATTTAGTAGCTTCTTTATATTGTTTTTTCCTTCTTTTTTTAATTTTTAGGTGCGTAAATTTATATTATTAAGTTGATTATTTTATAAGGTTTTAAAGGGTTTTATCAATAAATTTTCAATAATACAAGTATTTTTTAGTTAAATATACGCTGATCATAGTTTTTCTACTACTCTAAAATTTTATAGGACTTTTTAAAAATTGTTTTTATCAATTATAAGGCTGTTTTTAATAATTTAATGGTGTATATTTTATTAATATTTTATTGAATATTATTTTTATATACAATTATCCAGGGTGCTTCAAAGTATTTTATTTGTATTTAGTAGCTTCTTTATATTGCTTTGTTTTTTCTTTTTTTTTTTTTTTTTTAATGTTTAAGTGTGTAAATTTATATAATTAAGTTGATTATTTCATACGGTTCTTTAAAGGTTTTTCTCAATAATTTAAATAAATTCTGAACAATAAGAGTATTTTTAGTTAAATATACGGGTATCAGTCAAAGTTTATGTATTAAAATATTATTTTTATATATGTAGGTCTATAATTAGTATTTTATATCAATTCATATACGCGGATCAGTCAAAATAAATTAGCAATTTAGATATATTAAAAATTAGGCTTCAATACCTTTTTTATTCTTTTAAATTTATTATATTAATTATTTTTAATTCGCTTTTTCATAGAATGAATTGCATCATATGTGGGAAGTCCTTCAGCCGGCGGGATAGTTTGAAGCGGCATGTAAACACAGTTCACCGCAATTTTCAATGTGAGACTTGCGGTGGGGGTGTGGATACATGTGAGCATGTTGCGGGACCACCTAAGAAGGTGGCCAAAGTAGATGTTACACCATCCACAAGTTCTAATAGACCTGTGGATGCTGCGCCATCTACCAGTCGAGATGCGCCTCAGAGAAGCTGTTGTGGGTTGATGTTCCCTAATAATTCTCTGTATAGGGGGCATCTTCGCACACAGCAGCATTTGAATAATAATACATTTATGCTGCCGGATGGAGTGTTCAAAATTAATTCATCATTTAAAAGCCGGGTCGCGAGTTATAAAATTTTAGGTGATGAAAGTGCTGACATCACAAATTTTTTATCGAAATTGAGAACTAAAGTGTGCAGCCTGATTAACGATGTTCTGGCCAAGGTCGTATCGGGTATTAAGGTACAGTTAGAGCTATTTGCTCATTATGCTAAAACCGTAGCTGATGAGGAAATAGTCGACTTAAAGTCCTTCAATACTCGGTACGTCATTGTCACCGAGTCTTCAGACTTAGAGGATGTTTTTGATCAGGCTGCTGCCATCATAAAATCGAAAGCTGAAGAGATTTCGGATAGGGGGAGCAATTGGACACTTAAGATGGTCTCGCATTTAGAGGTTAACATCAACAGTTACCAACCTCTTGGGGGATCATCTTATTTGGAACTACCTCCCTCTATCCGAAACAGGAAAGCATGCATCAATATTCAGAACTCGGACGATGCATGCTTGTGTTGGTCGATTGTAGCAGCACTCCACCCGGCAAACATACATGCAGAGAGAGTTAGTAGTTACCCTCATTACTCCAGCATCCTAAATTTAGAAGGTATTCAATTCCCGGTTAAAATTAAAGATATTTCAAAAATTGAGAATATGAACAATTTAAGTATTAACGTTTACGGTTTGGCTATTAATGATGAAACAAAAAATCATGAGGTGGTGGGGCCAATTCATTTCACTAAAAGCAGAAAAGATATCCACATCAATTTACTCCTAATTGATGATGGAAACAGATCACATTATGTTTTAATTAAAAATCTGTCCAGGCTAGTCTCATCTCAAATCAATAAACATGATGGTGAGACTTACATCTGCGATGGGTGTTTAATTAATTTCAGAACATCAGAAAAATTAAGCGCCCATCAACAACACGATTGCAACCATGTGTATACGGTACTACCCTCAACCGACGCGCGTAAAACAAAATTTGGAGATATGCTGCCCGAAAATATTTTACGTTTCGATAGTCACCATAAGAAAATGTCCGTTCCGTTTGTCGTTTATGCGGATTTTGAAAGTATTCTCCAACCGATTCACACATGCAGCCGTGATCCAGCTAGTTCGTATACGAATAAAACATTCAAACACGTTCCATATAGTTTTGCATATCAGATTGTATGTTCGTTTGATGCAAAGTTGAATAAATTTGTCACGTATGCCGGTTTAGATTGCTCAACGGTGTTTGTCCAAAAATTGATGGAAGATGTTAAGCTAATCTATGAAAATTATTTAAAGACTATCGTGCCGATGAAAACTTTAAATAATAGCGAGCGAAAATTATATAATGAGGCCGTGATTTGCCACATTTGTGAGCTGTCTCTCAACGGAGATAGAGTGAGAGATCACTGCCACATTACGGGAGCGTTTCGAGGGGCCGCTCATTCTAATTGTAATCTAAACTTCAAAATTCCGAAATTTGTCCCTATCTATTTTCACAATTTGAGCGGGTATGATAGCCATCTATTTTTAAGAGATTTGGCACAACAAAATTTAGATATTGACGTAATTCCTATTAATAAAGAAAGATATATCAGTTTCAGCGCGAAAGTTTTGGTTGGTGACTACACAGATAAAAAATCGGGCGAGAAAAAAAATGTTTATATAAAACTACGGTTTTTAGATAGTTTTCGATTCATGGCGTCTTCTATCGATAAGCTTGCACAAAATTTGAGCCCGCAAGACTTTGTCAATGTTAGGCGGGCGTTTCCACTAGATTCACATTTCCATTTAATTAGAAAGAAGGGTGTATTCCCCTATCAATACATAGATACCTTTGGGCGATTGAACGAATCGACCTTACCGGCAAAACGCGATTTTTTTAATTCATTAACGAATGTTGATATTTCGGATGTTGAATATCAACATGCGCAAACTGTATGGAATACGTTTGGATGTCAAAATTTATTAGAGTACTCAAACTTATATTTAAAATCAGACGTTTTACTTTTGGCAGATATTTTTGAAAATTTCAGGAAGATTTGTCGGGATACATACAGTCTGGATCCGGCTCAATATTACACCAGCCCGGGCTTGTCTTGGGATGCTATGTTGAAGCACGCCAAAATTGAGCTGGAGCTACTCATAGACATCGACATGCATCATTTTGTTAAGCAGAGTATCAGGGGTGGGTTGTGTCAAGTATCATTGCGGCACGCTACGGCAAATAATAAGTATATGCCTAATTATGATGCGAGTGCTCCTAGCTCGTATTTAGCTTATTGGGACGCGAACAATTTGTACGGGTGGGCAATGTCGCAGTATCTACCATTCGGTGGGTTCAGTTGGGCTAGTCAGGATGAAATTGACAATCTAAATATATCTGGGGTCGCTGATGATTCGCCGATTGGCTATTTTTTGGAGGTAGATGTCACGTATCCTGTAACTTTGCACGATGAGCATAACGACCTACCTTTTCTGCCCGAAAACATGGTGCCTCCCACGTCTAAATTTCAGTATAAAAAGTTGATCGCGAATTTACAGAACAAAGAGAAATATGTCATACACTATCAAACGTTAAAGCAAGCATTACATTTCGGCCTTAAAATCACCAAAATTCACCGCGTTTTAAAATTCAACCAGTCAAACTGGCTTCAAACTTATATCGACCTAAACACCAGCCTACGTCAGCATGCTAGGAACGATTTTGAAAAGGACTTCTACAAGCTTATGAACAACTCCGTATATGGTAAAACCATGGAGAATGTTGATAAGCGAGTGGAAGTCAAATTGGTCACACGTTGGGAGGACCATGGCAAAAGTCGCGGGGCTGGTAGTTTAATCGCGAAACCGAATTTTAAAAGTGTTAGTATTTTTTCCGAAAACTTTGTGGCTGTCCAGATGGGGAAGCTGAAAGTTGTATATAATAAACCTATTTATATCGGCTTCTCCGTCTTGGAGCTATCAAAGCACCTGATGTATGACTTTTTCCACAATTTTTTGAGACGCGTGTATGCAGAAAAGGTCCGTCTGTGTTATATGGATACGGATAGTTTTATCTTAAAAGTAGAAACAGACGATATATACAGCGACATGAAAAAAAATATATCAAAATTCGATACATCGAACTTTTCGGCAAATAATGTCTACAGCATAGCACCTCAAAACAAGGCTGTTTTAGGTTTATTTAAAGACGAAAATGCGGGTAATATAATGTGTGAATTTGTCGGATTGCGCGCAAAAATGTATGCCTTAGAGGTTGAGGGTAGGGAGATTAAAAAGGTTAAGGGTGTTAAAAAGAACGTTGTGCGGGATGAGATTAGTCTGGCAGATTACAAGCACTGTTTATTGAATAATGATATTTTATTAAGGGAGCAAAATCTTTTTCAAATCAAACTACATGAGATTTATACCGTCAAGCAAAATAAATTGAGCCTATCACCTCACGATGATAAACGCAGGGTTAATGAGGATGGCGTTCATACTCTCGCCTGGGGGCATTATAAAATCGACTCACCAGCTCCTTAGATGGTCGCTGCACATGCCTCGGGTGCAGCTGCTCTACCGCTTCAAATTGGGTAAGTACCCCCACCCTTTTTTGTGTAAGTACCCCCACCCTTTTTTGTGTAAGTACACCCACCCTTTTTTTGTTTGCTTCTCACTGTAATTTTCTCCCACTAAATCAGTATTAGTTTGTTTGCATTCGAGTTCACACATATTCTTTTTAACCTCTAAGATTAAAATGGAAGCTAGTAAGAATACAAAATTATTATGTACATAAACTTATATCTATATATTTTTTAATTCTTTTCAGAAACTTATAATGAATTTATTGGCGATTCGCTTAAAATGATTGATGATAATATCGTTAAGGAAAAACAACTGATTGGGCAGTCATCATACTTCCTCAACAAATGCGGTTCGAAATGGGTGAATATCGGCCTTAGTCCGGCGGCTGGATTCGTGCCCATCATCCAGATTCGATCGCCTGCAAGCTGCGTATTCTTCACATTGGACGAGTGGGAAGAATTTTGTAAGACGGAAGGTTGCAGTCCGAATCATCAAATTCGAACGTCAACATTTAGAGATACTAGTGTAATTGTATTAAGCAGTCGCAATCAGCAACTGGTATTGTCCTCCGATACCTATAGCAATTTGTTTAATTTGCGACTGCTCATTAAGAGTAAATTAGAATTTTTAGTAAATAGTAATTTCATAACATTTTATAAAATGATATTAACCGCCTGCATGGCATTAACTGGAGATTTATATACGAATGTATCAAAATTACTTGTTGATCATTGTAATTCATTTAACGCTTTCCTTATGATGGAAGTGCTACATATTAGTTATAATTCGCTTTACTATGACTTTGAGGTCATGAAACTTGGAGATATTGTTAATTTAAAATAATATTGTTAATTTATGAATAATAAAAAATAAATTGTTTTCTTAAAAATATATTGTTTGTTTTATTTTATTTTATAAGTAAGATATACATTTCAAGCATGCGGCTATCACAGAAGCAGACAGCCGTTGCGGTTTCCGCTGGAAACATGTTTAGACCTGTTTGAAGTACATTGAGAAGCGCGATAGCAAGCCTGGTAAATTTTATTCAGGAATTCTCTAGAAGCAAAGACCATCTTGATGGTCCGCCATTTTTGTCTGACGTCACCTTAGTTTGGCTAGTGACCGTGAGAGGATGCTGCATTAGTTAGGTTGGCAATCATGAGAGATGCCATTTCTTGGTTAGTGGCTGTGAGAGGGCGTCACATTGGGTTGGTAATGATGAAATCCGCAATTTTTAGTTTGGTTAGTGGCCGTCAGAGGGCGCCACATTGGGTTGGTAATGATGAAATCTGCAATTTTTAGTTGGGTTGGTAATGATGAAATCTGCAATTTTTAGTTGGGTTGGAGGCCGCTAGGGGGCACCACATCAGTTGGGTTGGTAATGATGAAATCTGCAATTTTTAGTTGGGTTGGCGACCGCTAGGGGGCGCCACATCAGTTGGGTTGGTAATGATGAAATCTGCAATTTTTAGTTGGGTTGGCGGCCGCTAGGGGGCGCCACATCAGTTGGGTTGGTAATGATGAAATCTGCAATTTTTAGTTGGGTTGGCGGCCGCGAGGGGGCGCCATATCAGTTGGGTTGGTAGAGGGTTCTACCTATCTTGCGGGGAGGGGGGAGGGGGGGTAGTAGGAGTGGGGGGGGGTGGTGGTCCCAGAACTGTCCTAAGTACACTACTCTTTTCAGAATGATAAAGAAGGGAGTAAAATTTAAATGGACTCCTGAAACTCTCAAAGCATTTGAAGAGGTGAAAGAGAATTTTTGCAAAGCATTAATAGTAAATTTACCCGATTTTAATGAAGAATTTGTTTTAAGATGCGACGCATCAAATAATGCAATAGCTGCAGAATTATTACAGATAAGAAATGGTGTGGAAAAGCCAATCTGTTTCTTATCAAGGATTTTGAAAGGATATGAATTAAACTACACGATTTCAGAAAAAGAACTTTTGTCTTTGGTTCATTCAGTATCCAAATTAAAATACTATTTACTGGGAAATAGCTTCTTAGTTGAGACAGATCATTTATCATTAATTTTCCTCATGAAGACCAGATTCAACAACTCAAAAATATATAGATGGTCACTTTTATTGTCGGAATATTCATTTAGAATAAGGCATAGAAAAGGCGCAGACAACATAGTTGCAGATGCATTGAGTAGAGCTCAAGGAGGGATAAAGCAGCAAAATGCATACCAAGTCAACAATTATAACTTGGATTATGCACCAGAAATATACAGTCGACAGAGCATTGAAGCATGTCAACAGACCGAAGAAATTCTAGAAATAAAAAGAAAAATACGAAGAGAAGGAGAATACAGAGGATACAATATAAGAAATAACATAGTATATAAGACTTTAGGTGATAAGAATTTAATAGTTTTAGATAGAAATTTAGCATTAAGTATCGTTAGAAATATACATAATAATTTAGGGCATCCTGGAAACAGAAAAACATTTCTTGTTTTCAGAGAGCAATTTTATTCTCTGAGAGACAAAAATTTAATTGCCACAGAGAATAGAAAATGTAGAGAATGTTTATTAGGAAAATATAAAAACAGAGTAAATCAGAACAGCATACACAGTATACAAGTAGAAAATAAACTTGATCTGGTAGCTGCTGATTTTCTGGGGAATTTAATACCAGGAGAGCAAGGATATTGCAACATATTTGTGATGGTAGACATTTTTACGAAATATGTAAAATTATATCCGACGAGAAGATACAATACTCAAATAGCAATAAATTGTGTGAATCAATTTATAAATGACCATGGACGGATAAGAAAATTACTGGTAGATAACGCTTCATACTTCAACAATATGAGATTCATTCAAGAATTGAGGGAGATGGACATAGAGGTAATTTTCACTAGCATAAGGCATCCACAAGCAAATCCTAGTGAGAGGTACATACAAGAAGTGACGAGGCACTTAAGAATGTTAACGCACGAGAGACACAATGCCTGGGTGCAATACATAGAAGAGGTGGAAAACAATATAAATTTCCTACCTAGTGTAACGACAAATATAAGTCCTTATACTTTAATGCATGGGAGACATCCACCGAGACCTTGGAATCAAGAGACACCAATCGTGGATGATATCGAAGAATTGACAAATCAAGGCAAACAAAGACAAGCAAATATTGCAGAAAAATACATGAGAACAGAAAATGAAAAGATAAGAAAACACAAGAGGTACCAAATTGGAGATCTGGTAGTGGTAAAAAACTACAGATTGGGAAGGAGGAATTTAAACAAGTGCGCAAAGCTGGACTTACCGTACAGTGGCCCATATAGGGTAAATAAAATTTTGAGCGATGTAACGTACGAGCTACAAGAAATAGATAGCGAAAGGATCAAAGGAAAATATCACATATCTATGCTCTATGATTATATAGACGTAGAAGATTAATAATCATTTGTGCGAGTTTTCACAATGGTTATTATATGTGTCGTTCACGCTTTAATAATCATTGTTGACGATTCACGACAAAGTATAATAACCAAGGGATATGCTGTGACCTCGCAAATTTGTAAAATAAGAATAGTTTTAGAGATTGATTTAAGAATTAGTTTAAGCTTAGAAATAAAAGTAAAAATAAGAAAAAGTCCTATTTAGATATTATTGAGTAAAATTATGCAACAAGAACTACATGAAGGTATACAAAGTTGCATACTTATAGTCAAATTTTTATTATAACAGTAAATAATGAAATATGCAAAGTAAAGTTTATTAAATAAATATAAAACAAATGATGTAGAATAAAAATTTATTAAATAAAGAAATATATGAAATAAAGACAAAATAAATATAAGTAATATATTTCTTTTGTAGAAAAGATACACAAAAAGTATGGTTTATAAATCATGAAAAGAAATGAAATACGATATGCAAGAAATATAAATGAGTAAATTATTGTAATTTATATGCATAAAGCAATAAAATGTTATGAAAATGTTTATGAAATAAATAGTATTAAAGAATAAAATTTACCTTAGCTTACTACTAGACAAATAAAAAAGGATATAAAAATGTGTAAAACATGGAAGCAATCAGCAGTGACATATTTTTGTATTTAAAAGCTGACATTATAAATAAATAAAAAGGTATCTGTGTTCATGAGTTGTTCGTAACACAATGCTTCAGGGACTGAAAACGGACGTATACGGTTGAATGACCTACAAAAAACAACAAAATATATAAAACTTGTGTAAAGTCTATTGCAGATCGACATATCACCAACAGAAAGATCTTGGTTAGAAGATAGAGAGGCGGTGGAGAAACAGACGTGTTCTACAGGGACAGGCAGTGAGGGAAAAAAATAATGGTTATCTTCGACGTGTTTCCCATTTTGCCAAGGCGAACTCCGACTAAAAGAAAAGTAAAACTAACATTAATAAATGGAAAGAAAAAGTATGTGTCGAACAATGAACAAGGTAATAGGTTCATTGACGAGCACAAGGAAGGATGGTATTAGTAACAAGAATAAACCTACCGTTGGGAATCATGTGCAAAGCAGAGGGGACCTTTGAATTGGAAGGTTATGTTGACGTTTAAGTGAATTGTGAACTGTCAGAACAAAATGTGTATGTGTGCGTGAATCAAGGCGGCAACATATGGGCAGCGATTTCACGGGAAAAGTGTATTCCAGTACCAACCTAAACATGGACTAGAGGGCGCAATGGTCAACATAGTTTATTTTTGCCGCTATAAATACGAAGACAAGATTCGACAAGACAGACTTTCTGATAACACCTCCGAGAGGTTAACTTCTCAGAACACTTACAAAAGGAAGATCTCTTAAAGAATAAGTTTTTTTTTTAATTGTTATATTGTAGTTTTTCATTATTTCTTCAACACACATATAGTAACAGTAATTTATTTTATTTAATACATTTGAATTCATTTGAAGCGTTCATAATGGACATTCAAAATAGATTTATTGATAACAAGTAAGTTTATTATTTCTTTTGAAAATTAAGTTATACGAGTTGTTGGACAGACATTGATTTTTACGTGCGAATGATTAATCAATGTATTGTTGGACAAAAAAATAGACAAGTAAATAATTTATCCTGTAAGGTTTATTTTGAATTTATATAGTTGGAATTACAACCAAATAGGATTAATGGTGTTGGTCAGTTGGAGAGATGTTACGTGAAAATGAGCATTTTCTTCATCGTATTGTCTAGACATCATTAATTTCTTTCAAATTAAGCGAATAATAAATTAGAATTTCACAAGGCATAGATTAAGAGCTCGATACAACACGTGCAAATGGTTGTCTAAAGCAATTAATTGAAGCCTATACATAAATATTATAACGTCGATGAGTATATTCATAAACGTACAATAAAAGTTTATTATTGTTTATTTGCAGGATAAATATTTATTTTGTTTGGTAGAATAAATAAATAAACAAAAGATTTACATACATTACAACCGGCATTAGGTATAAATGATATGAGCATTTTTCAATTATGTATCTTGTTTAGAGCATAAAGGTGTGCATATAAAGGAAACTATATTTTTGAATCCATAAATTACAAAATAAAAAAAAAATACATGATTATGTTGAATAGACATACAGTTTTTTTCTTTGAACAAAACTATTACCTCTTTCCCTATAATGAGCAAGAGAAAAATCATCAGCAAATAAGAAGGAACCACAAACATTGCCAGGACCCACAATAGTTATAAGGTACATGACACAACAATATAAGATAAAACACAAAACCAATTATAAGTTCTTGGTGTGTAAAGAATAATTTAAAGAGTATAATGTGTACAAAAGACTATACCCTACGTGTGGTAATACACACAAAAGTATGTTGTTACAGCATATAAATTATATGGCAATATTGTTATTTAAAATAAATATTTATATGTCACAGCAATATGTATGCTATACTACATATATGTAGATTAACTGAGGTCTCGCCGATATCTTCTCTAACCTAGAGTTCCAGTGCACCAATTTGTTGCAAGGGATTTATCTTGCGTTTTAGATTGTTGTAGAACGTTTCTTTTGAAATGGCTGGAAATTATGGTAATTAATCTTCTGTGACCTTGTATAAGTTTGAAATTTTCTGATTTTTTCGAAAATATTCCCAAATACGATTCATATTCCTCCTTGGGAATTAATGTTGGTACTGTCTCGGCCATAAATTTCTCCATCTCCAAGATGTCATCATCTGTGATTTGAGCAAGTAATTGTGCGTTAGTAAATCCATTGATCCTTAAAAGATTTTTTATGCAGACAGGCACGGAAATATTTAGCTTAGCACTCATCCCGTTTGTGAAACTTCCATCTAAAGAAAAGAACGGGCGCTTACAAATTACAATTACTTTCTTGGTAAACGACTTGGTAATAGATTTCAAGTGATCATACCTTGATTTCAGCTGTAAAAATTATCCTCAAGATTATCTGTGCAATAATTCAGTGGCAGCAAAAATAAACAGCATAACATCCTAGAATATCACATCACACCGCATTACACTGACTTGTATAAATAAAATGCCGAATGGAAGGCGCATGCATTCAAATCTCGGTTTAAACTAGTGTACGATCAGCAATTTTCCGCAAAATATCGTATGATTAAGTAATGAGTCGTAAGGCGTCATTCGTGGAAGTGAAAAACTACCTAAAGCACTTTTTGTAAAAATCAATTTGATTTTTACTACTGTTATTGAACTATGTACATGACGTTCAATTTCAAGGGATGATTCGATTACTTAAAGTATTGTTGATTATACAGGATAATAGATACAAAAACATTCTTTCTGATGACCGTGGAATCCGTCATAATTCAATCAAGTAATCACGCATAATCCCATATAATTCCAAAAAATTCCATGTAATCCGATATAATTCCAAATAATCCCATGTAATCCGATATAATCCCAAATAATTCCACATAATTCCAATAATCCCAAATAATTCCTGGAATTCCTACGGGGTGTACACCATAATCCCTCAGCGGTTTCCCCCTCGAACAAAACATTAATTAAACTTAATATTTTCCAAAGCTTTATATTATAAACTTGATAATTTAAATAATTATTTGCTACAGACAGACTTTTTGCTGCCATGAACAACGTCTGCCTTTACGTTCTTCCACCACATATTTCAAATAACCACAACTGATTTGTAGATCTACGGTTGAAATATTGGAAAGAGGTACTGTTTAACCAAGGAATATGGATTTGGTGAAGTTATACGAATTACTACACCAGCCTGCCAAAAAATTGAAAATTACCATAATTTAGTAACTTAATTTTATATTATTTTTAGTGCTGTTTCTAAGAATGAAATCTATTTATTTTTAATGTATAACACTTTTTAAAATCATTTGTATTTAAGATTATTATTATTAACAAATAAAGATAAGAAATTCTTATAGTAGCGTTTCTCATTTTTCTAAAAATTTCTTTTCCCGCATATCATCTTGTAGATCTGCCAGATATCATCTCTTTTTAACATGCAACAATATTCGGCTGTCATCACGAAATTCGGTTCGAATCGTTTAACATTTATTACTTTTATTTTCGTTTAAAAAAGAGAAAGTGGGTGAATTGACACTTAAACACAGAAGTGTCATGAAAGTTTTATCAAAAAGGTAGTAACCCGAGTATATCCACGAGTGAATGGTGAGAGTGTATGGAGAAAATAACCCATCCTTTTCCCAAGCCAAATTTGGTGTAAGCAGTTGTAATGGGGCAGAGAGTTTATAATGACCCAAAGTGTAGAAGACCTCTAGAAGCACGAACTGAAGAAGCGATCAACAAAGTTCAAGATTTAGTATTGATTGACCGCCGAGTAAAAGTTTCAGTCATTGCTAGAGAAATAAGAATATCAGAAACTATGTTTATAAAATTCTACATGAAGATTTGGGAATGAGCTAAGTGTCGGTACGAAGGATTCCCAGACTGCCCAGTCCCGAATAAAAATTGTATACACGACAAATTTGTGAAAAAATTTGACTCTTTTTTTTATCTCAAGACGAAGGCTTTTTAAATAGAATTTTAACTGGTAATGAAACTTGAGTACACCACTGGGACCCTCCCACGAAGTCTATGCAATAGCTTCATAAAGGCTCTCCAATGTCCAAGAAGACAAAAAAGCAATTTTCTGTGGGAAAAGTGATGGCCACAGTTTTCTGATTCGGAGGGAATTCTCATAATTGGGTATATTCCAAAAGGAACTCCAATAACGGGAAATGTCTACCAAGACAAAATTAAGAAACTGAACAACGGCTATACGCAAAAAAGACCCCCCAATTTTGCTCGACAAACTTCGCTTCTACACGACGGGTGCAGGGTGCATAAGGCACGTATTGTTCATGCAGTAATCAGTGAATCCGGCTTTAAACAATCACAAAATTCACTCTACAATCCTGACCTCGCCCCTGTGATTATTAGTTATCGTTTTCCAAAACTGAAAAAACACTTGGGAAAGCTTCGATTTTTATCGAAAAGACGTGGAAAACGCTATAGGATAGTATTTTGCGGAATTACCAAAAGAATACCTTTTCGAAGGCATAGTGTTATTGAAGAAACGTTGGAATAAGTGTGTTAGTGTTAATGGTTTTTACGTTAAAAAATAAAATTTTGTTTGTATTCTAACTCGTTTCATTAATAGCTATGTAGATATTACAAAAACTCCCCTCGTATTTTGCATATAGTAGGCATCCAAAAAAGTTATCTTTAAGGGAATTGCAGAGATGTATTACTCATATCGTGAAATTATAGTGTATACTCTCATATACTTTTCGTCTAGTCTCTCCCCAATCAACGTATATCTATTTACAAGTCATTAATTTACACAATATCGCCTCGCGTTTATATCCACTATAAGAATACTATTTGAGATCTTCCGAACCGTGAAAATCAGTTTAAACGAGCTCTCTTTTTTTCTTTCCCTCTTCTAAGTAATTACCCTCGACAATGAATCCATCATGGTAATTATTTACTTAGTTCCACTAACTTCGCGAAACGTTTAGGATCGACAACGAAAAGATTATTACTTCATTAACTACTCGATTACTATTATCTTAGTTAAAGTTTAAGGCATCAGCGAGTCTTTAATTAATTAATAAATTAATTCGAAATGCTCTTCTTTTTTTACCATGGATAATAATATATATTATAATCAACTTGAAATCCAATATCGAGTTCTTTTGCTGCCTGCTATGTGAGAGATGCGACCGGCTTTTACCTCTTTAATTATATTTATAAACTAATCTCCAGTCATTGTAAATATCTATTGCTTTTAATACACAGAGGACGGTATTGATTACGGTAGTGGATTGAGTAATTAAGAACTCAATGATTAATTCTTTAATTACAAGTTGTTGTTTTTTAGTTTTATAAAAGTGAGGTTAGAAATTAATTTTTACTTAATTTATATTTTAGATATGCATTCTATATTTGGGAATAATACAGTTCCTAATTGATCTTTTAGTATTAAATTTATCAACACTAGAAGTGGAGTATTAATCATCTCAGATTATGATTAGATTTTGAAGGATATTTATTTGTACGCAGAGAATTAGAAATTCCAGCACGGCTCAACAAAGACTAATTCTTAAGCTTACCATGGTAATTAGTATTGCCAATTATTTTTATTAATTTGAATACTATATTAGGTTTGAAATTAAGTTCAGAGTTTTCTATTATATACAGGGTTGCTCATTAGTGCGTCAAAGTCCAATATAGGCGCTATTAAATAGTACTGATGAAATTTATTTTATAAAAAGGGGCACACTAACAAAAAACACGCATTTTGAAAATAATTTGAATTATACGGGGTGATGCGTTAACATGGCACACACTCTACATTTTTGTTTAAATGAAACACCCTGTATATATTTTGCTTTTCCTTACTACTACTTTAATTTGTGTTTTCATCGATATCTGGGGTTTTGGTTTCGGATGACGCATTGTTGAGTTGTTAATGGAAATTATAAAAAAAATGGTCGCGATAATGTTTACCATAATAATTCTATGCGGTAGTATACGTTTATCTAAGACAAAATTATTTAGTAAGTATGCAGCCAAGGGATGTGTAGAACCTACAAAATAATCAAACATTCATTTTATTATACAGGGTGTTTGTTACGATGCAATCAATTTGGCTACCGTCAAAGAGCGTTTACTGATTTTTTTCAAATGGAACACCCCGTATAGTATTAAATTTTTTGAATGATGTGTTAATTGCGCTTAATTTTTGTTAATAATGTCGTATACCCAAACCCAATAATTTCGGAGTTATTTTTAATTTTTCTTTACAAACCGCTAATTTATTTGTTTTCGGTTCGATTTAGTGTACTGGGTAAACGATTTGACAAACAAAAACAAATAAACGACTAAAAGTATCAAACTGTAATTTTGTTAGAAGCAATATTTATAATAAATTTTGAAAGTGAACCCCATTTTGAATAGAACACATTTGTAGCCTTGACAGAAAGGACCTATTTACGTGTTGCAACTTCTCAATGGAAACTGTTTCAAAAGCACGTATTATACGTTGCCTCATATCGTCTGCTGTAGTTGGAGGTGACTGGTATACAATATTTTCTATGTACCCCCATAGAAAAAAATCAAGTTCGGTCAAATCTGGCGATCTAGGTGGCCAACTAATGGGAACACCGCGGCCGATCCATCTACCTTCGAATTCTTGATTCAAATAGTGTCGGACATTTAGTGCAAAATGTGCTGGAGCAGCGTGGTACTGAAGCCACATATTTTCTCTTAGAACTGGAGGAACGCTTTGCAGAAGCTGAGGCAAGTCATATTGCCAGAAATTCAAATATTGCGCACCATTTAAATGTTCGTGAAAGAAATGTGATCCAATTATAAAATTGCCCATAATACCAGCCCAAATATTTATAGTCCATTGCCTCTGCTTACCAATCGCTCTTAATATTCTTGTGTTGTCTATTGCATAATGATGAAGATTATGACGGATTCGGCTACCACTCTGAGTAAAGGTCGATTCGTCAGTAAATAATACCTTTTGGAAGAAGTTAGGTGTTCAATTTTTAATCCCCATTCGCAAAACGTCCTGCTAGTCTCTAAATCAGGCCCCAACAGTTCTTGATGAAAGGAAATACTGTAGTGATGATATTTTTTTTTTAAAAAATCTTGCTAAGAGTAGATTGTGGTATATTAGTTTCTGTTGATATTTCGGTCGAACTAGTAGAGGGCGCCTCAATTACTGAGAACAAGACTTTCAATTTATCTTCGTCACTTGTCCTCTTTGTCCTTTCAAGCTTCTCATAACTCACATTTCCTGTTCTAGTGAATCTTTCCATAATAAAACAATCTTAATTTAAAATGGGTTAAAATATATCCTCCGTTCTGCTCTACACATGCTCTCAACCGCCTCGGTATTGACAGACTAACATTCTGAGTCATGTTTTTCTCATTTAATTGAAGAAGAGCGTTTCTTCTCCGTTGCTACATATTCTCTGCCGTTTTAAGAGGTGTTGCGTAAACAATGTTCTATACAGTTGGCCACAGGAGGAAATCACAAGGTGTGAGATCTGGTGATCGCGGTGGCCAGTTTACCAAGCTTCCTCTCCCAATTCACCTATTGGTGAATACCCTATCTAAATATGCTCTTGCAGCAGCACCAGCTGGTGCACCATCATGTTAGTACCACAATCTCCAATGACGTTATCTGGTAGGCCTTCTAATAACAATGATCAATTAATGTGTAGGAAATTTGAGTATTGCACAATTTAAGGTATTGTTAAAAAAGCATGGACCAATAATAGTGCTTCTTATGATGCCTCCCCATATGTTAACACTCACTTTTTTGTTGATATAAAATGGGTTGCACAAAATGAGGGTTTGTAGTGTCATAACAATGGGATTTTTTTCTGTTCGTTATTCCACAATTAGCTTCAGTGCTTCATATGTGAAAAGTACATGGTTTAGAAAAGTTATATCTTGTCGGAATTGTAAAAGTAGCCATTCACAGTAAACTAGTCTTCTTTCAAAATCCGTTTGTAATAAGCCTTGGCCATTTTGAATTATGTAGTGGAGAAATTTATGTTTTTTTTAAATTCTTCTAACAGCAGTGACTTCTATCCCGTGTTGAAATTAACCTTGTAGATATGTGTGGATGTTCCGTAATAGATTAGACGACTGCCACTTCATTATCGTCTGTAACCACAGTCTTACTTCTTTCATGTTTGACGTAATTCACTGAGGCCGTTAGAAGAAACCTTATCAACAAATTTTCAACCGTTTTACTATCCGGTACTCTTCGGTCAGGATATTCCACGGCATATGTTTTTGATCCTAAAAATGGCTATCTATGGCTCGTGCCAAGAGGAAATACCAAGTCTATGAGCTGATCTTTGGAAAAATTCATTTTGAAGCAAAAACAACTAAACGGAACAATAAACTGTTATGGTGTGTAAAAAAAATAACAAAACGATATAACTGATAACAAGGTAAATGCAACATGGAACAACTACCGCGCGATCATTTAAATTCTAAATTAGAGCAGTTTGTGAAATTTAAATTAAGTTGGTATATAAGTACTAATTTACAATTTGAATTGTCAAAGTGACGTTTCAAAATGTTTGATTTAGAACATAAGATTTTTCTTACTGAAAGTTATTTTAAAAGCACCGAACGGCAAGAGAATGGTGAATGGACATATTCAGTACCGCGCTGCATCAATGATTTTCAAAATGCCTTCCCTAATTTTCCTGAGGATTATTAAAAATTAGTCCAAGAAATTTACACATGTGTGGCGAAATTTTGTAATGTTGGAACTGTAGGTAGGAAAGCTGGTAGTGGCGCGCCCAAAAAAAGGACTCCTGAGATTGTGGCAGATGTTGCAGAAAAAATGGAACAGTCTCCCAAAAAATCTCGTCGCATCTCAGCCCAAGAAATAAACCTTACATATGGAACTTGTCAAAAAATTTTAAAAGAAAATTTAAATCTTTATCCCTATAAAATTAACGTCGTTCAAGGGCTATTCCCTCGAGATTTTCCTGTACGAATAGCATACTGTCAGTGGTTTTTGAATAATTTAAATAACAACAACACTTTGGATTTAAATTTTTTTTCTGACGAAGCATGGTTTTACCTATCCGGCTATATAAACAAACAAAATATCCGTATTTGGTCTTCGGAGAATCCTCATGAGTTTATTCAATCGCCTCTCCATCCGCAGAAAATTGGTGTTTGGCTAGCGGTTTCTAGAAGGCGTATATTTGGACCTGTGTTTTTTGAAGGAACGATAAATGCTGAGAGATATCGAAATAATTTACTTGAACCGTTTTTACAAAATCTTCATGATGACGAACTTTTACATGGGTATTTCCAACAGGAGAATGCAACAGCTCACAAAACATGGGAAAGTATGTCTCGAATTCGCGAGTTTTATGATAATCGAGTCATTTAATTTCCGCCTCGCAGTCCGGACTTAACGATTCTTGATTATCTCATTTATCCGTATCTGAAAAACATAGTTTACAAAAATAACCCACAAAATCTTGAAGAACTACAAGGAGCAATTTCTAATGCATGTAACGCTATAACCGTTCAGATGTTGGCAAATGCTTTTGAAAATATGAAACGGAGGGTTAACAGTTGCATTGCATCAGGGGGAGAACACTTTGAACACCTTTTGTAATTCACAATAAAACTAATTTATCTTGTAATGCTTTCATTTCCATTAAATTTAAATCGATTACACATAAGATTCACAAATGTCACAAATGTCGCAAATTTCAATTAATCAATAATTGACATTCTGGACAACCTAATAAAAAAATCCTGCCTGCTATAATTTAGAATTTAAATGATCGCGTGGTACTAACAAACATACAAACAAACAAACAGAAATTGATAATTAACTAGCCGAACAATAAAACGCAATTACCGCAAAAAGAAACTATAGATAACGACTTTATTGGAATTTTGAAGTAGAGATTTGACGTTTTTTTTGCACAGTCATTTTTTTTTAAACCAAGGCCAACCAACTATTAGATGCCCCGCATATTTCTTATTATAAACATCGGTATCTCCCATTAAAGGGTTATAACTTTGAAAATACTAGAAATAAGTACTATGTTATTGGTACCATTTCAACGGCAAATTTACAAGGACTTTGTTGATTAATGAAAAAAATTATAGGTTCGATTTAAAAAAATGTGAAAATGGCCAATAAAGATCAATAACTTAGACACGACATATTTATCACTCTGTATATGTATTCACATTGTGTCACCTCAAAACAAATAACTTAAATTAGTAACACGAGAGTTATATGAGGCACTCTCGCACTGTACCCTTTTTCAGACTAAGGCTTAAAGTGTTTTTTAACAAAATAATCAATAAAACCAAAACTAATAGTCGTAAGTGCACAATATATCACTGCAAAGATAATTTAGATGGCTATCATTTTGATAGCTAGAAAGTATAGCAATCTATTTAAAATAAAAAAGTTGAAGGTGGTTGCCGAAATTTGACACATCCTGTATATTTGTAAATAAAAATATAAAATGCACAGTAGCATACGACATATGTACGTAAAGTATCATTGCTACAACGTTATTAGTTTTCATGCTAAGATGCGCCGACACACTATTGCCGCACCCGCTATATGTACTTTTCTTAAGATTTAAATATGGCATCTTCCAAACTATTTGTTTATAAAAAGTTTTTGTGAACACTATCTTATAAATTCCACTATTCAATTGATAGTTGACTCCTACATTTATGTGAATTATTCATTTCTTGTGTGTGGTAATAAATGCAAAATAATTAAGAGCCTTCCATATTTGTCCGACTTCCTCTATCCGTAATAATTATTGGTTTTTAATTTACCAAAGAAGTGTTGATAAATACATGTAACAGGAAATATTTTAATTATACCTTCAAAAGCTTGCGCGCCATGGGAAAAATTAATGACTTGGAATAGTCAGCATGAGTACGAGTTTTACCAATCGAAAACTCCATGAAACTTGAATCAGTACCTCATTAATATGAAAAATGAATCACACAAAGTGTTCGGGAAAACTTTGACTTTGCCTTTTACTTCATAGTACCCAAATTGCACCCTTCCGGCTTCCAAAGAGGGTGTATGTATAATTAATTCTCATTAGTCACTTCCCTTACGAAGGGGTGGTAACGCAATTTCAAATGATGATTCAAGTCTCGTTATTTGTCTGTTATTTAGTTATGTAGAAAAAAAAACGCTAACTATTATTAGTTAGTGTTGATTATTTACTTTATTGCTAGTAATAAACTGATTGATAAAGCATATGTACTGTATAATTTTAAAGCAGTATTGTCCGTGAAAAAAAGCAAAGAAAGAAGAAGCGAAAACAGTTTTTGCGATAAATATCTCCGTATAATTACGTATTTCCGGTATATCATGTCGTAAATTTTCATCTTTTTTGTATTAAATCATTTGCATAAAGAGAAAGGAACATCATGGTGCGCTTTGATTTATAGGACTAGTATTAAAATTAATGTGGTTTGTTTAACTTTAACAAGATTTTATAATTACCTAAGCATGTTACAATAAAATTGTGCGTAAGCTGATAAAAAAAGGCTGTCTGTACCTTGGCTTGAAGGCAGGAAGGATTCTCTTAATAGAGTTAAGTTTATGTGTGTGTATGTATGTTTATTTATTTTTTACACAATTATACTTGCAAAAACAGAAAAAAACTTTATTTAGTAGGAGACCACCGTACACCATTATCTTTGTACATATTAAGAGAGTACAATTTCAAGTTTTCAGTATAATTTGAGTATGTAATCTATAAATAGTTTTAAATTTATTTCCTATAGGCATTGCTGAGAGCGTATGCCGTACTTTAAGCTTTAGCTTTTTAAAATTTGAATGTAAATATTGAACTGGTCTTGAATATGAGCCAAGACCAGTCAAATACAAATACAAATGATAATTCACCCAATAACCCCCTCACTACATGCAACCAGGCATACATCAGTGATGCTTAGCACACAACCCTTGTATTAAGAGTATAGGTAAAAGTCCCTGAATAATAATTCAAAAATGCTAACAAAACTAGTACATTCTGATACCCCAATTAAATATTGAATGCTAGAAAGCAAATTACTCCCTCAATTAGAAAAAAACAAACCCATGATTACTCTTTTCAGGAACCCCAACTGATACCCCCTTATAGAGATATAAAACTAGAATTAAATACTTAATTAGCTTATTACACAAATTAGTATAATCTTTACATTCATAACAATGACAAAAACAATTTATGTAGGCAAATAAATAATTTAAAATGAATTTAACAACCATTACGAATGGTCTATTTTGATTTCAATTTTTAACAATTACCAAACACACTATATCAATAGAAATTACTACCATTTTAAAATATAGACTTTCATGAACAAAAGTCACTAAATAATTACAGGGCATGACTGAAGGCAAGTTTGAATTCTACGAAAGCATCATTTCGAGTAATATAAAATTATAGCACATACATGGCTACTTTCTAATTAAAATTGCATATTGAAAAACCAAAATGAACCAATGTTGAGTACCAGAAACATTTACCTCATGAACCAATTGGCAATTTACAATTATTGTACTGAGCATTAAGTCTATTATATTCACATAATTAATCTAAGCATCATATTAGTGCTGAATTATGATTCGCCATATTGAACGAATCATAATTAATTTCAGAAATTTTACATACATAATTAAAGTTAATTTTAAATCAAACCAAACAGATATAAAGTTTATCAAGGCTTATTTACGTTGTAATAATCCTCAGCGACATGTTTATAATTTAAATGAGTACATTGGATAGTTTGACAGTTGTCAACATGAGTTTCAAAAAACGCTTAAAGATACAAATTACAAGCCATGTAGATGATATAAAAAGGTATTAAAATATTAAGAGTAGGTCATAGACTCATGTAATAGCAATAATTCATAAATAAATTAAAAGACCATTTCGAAATAGCAATTCAAAAACTAACCACACTAATTTTGTATAGAAATAGAGTTTTAGACGGATTGAAAGATGAAAGATTAGAATATGTATCTAAATGTATATTTTGTGAAGGATAGGTTCTACTGAAAAGGCATATTAATACAAAATTTTGATATTTTAATTATTTCTATAAGCGTCCATTACGTCATCGTATATATGACAGTCGAAACGCTAAAATAGAAGAAAAGCCATTTTACCTCACATCTACGCCGCACAGTGGTTCAAGCTCGCCTATTTGCAGTAAAAATTCTCTACGCATCAAGAGAAATAAAATGCAGTACGACTTACAAGAAAGTAGCAAAAAGTAACATCTGAAATTTTGAGGGTTAAATAATAGGAATTATAAGAATCATATATGCAAAATATGATGGTCTATGCAAATTTTTATACGTGTTTTCTTGCAGTAATCACTGAGTAGTAATAAAATGCAACATCCTCCAAAGCCTATTGGGGAATACAAGAAACACGGGAACATAAGCAAGAAACACAAGAAAGTGTTCAAGAAACACAAGAAAATGAGCAAGAAACATAAGAATGTGTGAAAGAAACTCAGGATAACGGACAAGAAACGTAAAAGGAAAAACAAGCACAAAATAAGCTACTAGAAAAAAACAAAGTCTCAAATAGGAAAACAACACTAAGAAAAAGAAGACAGTTGATGGCAGAATCTAAATAAACGGAGAAAATCATGATGAACTTGCGAAGCCTAATAACACTGGCCAACAAGGTTTTTACCCTAAGTTAGTAACTAATGAAATTGAACAGCATATATAAAGTAAAAATGATTCGAAAAGCGGCAGTATTGGCTTAGCTCTGGTTACAGAGAAAATGCAGATCGAGACTTGCTGCAGACGTGACTTGACTCGTTCCCTCAAGAATGTTCAAGTTTGCAGTGTTATGCTTTAATCTGGTTGATTGATAGGACTTAGGGAGGGGATAAGCAGATACATACTATATAAGAGTTACATCTTTGACTGAAATACCACTAGCGCTAGCACAGCATAAAGCCGTGAATGATAATTTTTAATAACGAAATTAAAAATTGAGATAATTTAGTTCTAAAGACACAGTCATGCCTCGTTCGTGTAGAAGTAATCCAAATAACTTTTGTTACGTATGTGGTAAATTTACCCCACTAGGCCAGAGTGAAAAGTTAAATCTGAACATTTGCCGGGCCTATGAACTTTACTTCGATATGACCGTCAAAAATCAGGACAAACAGTGGGTTCCACATGTAATATGTACTACATGCAGCAGATATTTGCGAGATTGGTTATGTGGACAACGACATTCTTTACCGTTCGCCATTCCTATGCGATGGAAAGAACAAAAGAATCATCTTGAAGATTGCTATTTTTGCCTTAACAAAACTGCAGGACTTAACACCCGTAAGAAAAGAAAATATAATTATGTGGAAACTGAGTCAGCTCAGAAACCTCGACCCCATGATGAACAGCATCCTGTTCCACGACCGCCAATTCACAAAGAAAGCGAGGAGAGTACAATAGCTACCGATAGCGACACTAGCTTTGAAGGTAATGAAAAATCAAGTGACCCTGATTTTATTCCATCTACATCAAACGAACCACATTTAATTACTCAGTTTGAATTAAATGACTTGGTGCGGGATTTGAATTTATCAAAATCACAAGCAGAACTTCTTGGGTCGCGACTACAGCAATGGAATCTCTTAGCAAAGGACACAAGAATAAGTATTTTTCGCAGCAGACATGAAAATATTGTTGATTTTTATAGTATGGCCGGTAATCTGGTCTACTGCAGTAATATTTATAAACTTTCTGAAGCTTTTGGAATACATCATGATCCCAGTTCTTGGAGATTATTCATAGACTCATCAAAGACCAGCCTAAAAGCAGTTTTGTTGCATAATGGAAACCATTATCCTGCTATTCCGATAGGTTATGCTGTTTCTATGAAAGAAACTTACGAAAATCTGAAAATTTTATTAGAAAAGATAAAGTACAAAGACTATTCCTGGAATATTTGTGCAGATTTTAAAGTAATTGCAATTATTTTGGGTATGCAATCTGGTTACACCAAATACTGTTGCTTCTTATGTCTTTGGGACAGTCGTGACAGGGAAAAACATTACCATAAGCAAGAGTGGCCACTACGACAACAGTTTATACCAGGAAAAGACAATGTACAACATCAGCCTCTAGTAGAAAAAGAAAAGATCATAATACCACCTCTCCACGTGAAACTTGGGCTCATGAAAAATTTTGTAAAGGCAGTGGACCGCGAAGGTGACGGTTTTAGATACCTTCGTGAAAAGTTTCCAAAAATAACAGAACGAAAACTGAAAGAAGGTATTTTTGTTGGACCTCAGATACGAGAAATAGTAAATGATGAAATCTTTGAAACCAAATTAACAGCGAAGGAAAAAACAGCTTGGCGCTCCATGGTACAAGTTTTCACGAATTTCTTGGGAAAATGTAATCACCGAACTACTCGGCGCTAACACGCTTCCAGTAAGCTGTCAACTGACTGGAAAAAAACAATGGAAAAAAAAGAGCATGGAACCTACAAAGTCAGTATTTCTCAGTTAGAAGGCATCCTCGTAGTCGAATGGATATATAATGCCGTGATAACCGTTGCTTCCCTTACTAATAATATCCGTCCATTGGGTTCGTTAAAACGATATTTTCAAGCCCAAAAGAAATTGATTTAAGTCCCCAAAGATTTTGTGACTGAGGATAAAGCAATATTATGGGAGGAACTAACGGGATGGATGGGGATGTAGGCCAATATCGCATCTCAATCAGAGGGAAAAAATGGTATTGGAGCATTTTTATCTGGTTACTAGACGCAAGCCTACACCATTCATTGTATAAAGAATCATCTCCAGATAGAAAAAAATGAAACGCTCATACGTATAAGAAAGTCTTGTGGTGGCCGCACCTCACTATTTTATATAAAAATTATTCAAAATCCTATTATAAGTACTTCTTTTCTCTTAATAAATCTCTATAGAATGCATACTTTGCGAGATATTGGAAAGAAAGTGCTACTCGCTAAAAGTAAAACTGTTATTTTCGGTCCGAATTTTGAATTTTTTTTTATACAAAAGGTATTAAAACCAAAGTTCTAAATTCTTTTATACTCGTAACGTACCTGTCTAAAAAGCATGACTTGCGAAATATTGGCAAAAAAGTAATTCACTGGAGTAAACTACTACTTCCGGTCTGCCGAATTTTCTCAAAATCTAATCAGATCTCAAGGGGGAGATTATACTCCTAAATACAAAATTTGGAAGTATTGACAATTCAAAACTTTCTACCTTGGTTCCTTATCTAGAAAGAAAAAATATCGGGCATATATATAAAAATATGGTGTTTACCAATGAACAAGTTACAAAGTTCTTAAATAAAAATGTTTTTTAATAAACAGAAATGTCCATATCTTTTGTCCTTATTGTTGTGAATAAACCTATATTTTATATTAATTTTATTTACTATTCAGAGGTTGCTAATTAACATACTTACCAACGAGTCGGGCCTAGCAAACATTTTGCAAATTTAACCTACCGTCTTAGCAACATATATTGTATATAAACAAAAAAACTTAACCGTGCAAATGTATAAAAATATTTAAAATTCAATTTGGAATAACTTTTGTATAAAAAAATTGGACCAGGACCAGATAAAGTAATCAAATGTGAAATAGGGTATTACGATTCAGTAGTAAATTGCCTTAAATAATATTATAATATATAACAATTAGAATATATTCGTATGTGTTAATTAGTGTTAGCTGTAATACGTTACTAAAGCATAATATTTGTGCGTGCCCTGTTGCTGGAGAGAATGTTTGGTATACATTACTCCCAGCAAATCGGAGAGCATAAAATACTATACCACCCAATAGAAAACGTCAGTTAATTGTATTCTAGAGCAACTTATATAGAAAAGATAGACAAAAACTAAAACATACAAATGTTTTCGAAAATGTTTACAACAGCGTTAAAGCAATTCAGTCAATAGATGCAATGTTTGGCTACATAGATAGAAGTGGCGATAATGTGCCGCCTTGCAGAACTCCACATGTGAGCAGTACGATATTAGTTGACCTTCATACTGCCAAAAACAACAGATTAGCTTTTTGTTAGTTGGGCAAGGATTTATTATAATAATATCAGTATTATTTATTCCAACACATCATTAAATTGATAATGGCGCTAATGGTGAGTAAGAATTTATTTTCAAATCTTGTATATGTTTGAAACTAACTTTTTAGACACTTAAAATATTATCTGTCTTTTAAGGTTCGTATTTGTAAACGTTCGAATTTAATCTCATTAATTTGCTTTATATCTTAACTTCGGCAAAACAAATCTTCAATTTAGTTTTCTCTTTTACGAAACTATAACTATTACAGTTTTGATTGCAGATGATTTTAGATTTAATTAATATAACCAGTCTATATTAAAGGCATTTTCTCGTTCTTTTAAATAATCATATCGATAAAATGATCGAAAGAGCTACACGAACACAAAATTTTAAAATGCTGTTTATTTAATCTGAAGAATTCTCATAATAATCCAATTAAGGCGGTGAATGATGTTTTGGAAATTAAAATGGTAACGACATCGGTAAACAAGTTACCCGAGTAATTATCGTGTAAAAAGAGTATTTCGACAGAACTGGATTAATAAATAAAATTCTTTTCAGAGAGGCTCGAAAGTTAGCCGGAAAAAATTGCCGCATAAATAACGAATGCTGGTTTATTGAACAAATACTTATGATATGAATTACTTCTATGCAAATGTCACACGACTGAAGCGTTATTATTATTCATGCAGTGAATGGCGTGCTGTAAAAGTTACTACTACACGATGTTGCAGGATTTAAATAATTGGAAACGTCTGGAATTCGTAATGTCTGAAAACGCCATTTCCATAATAAAAATGTCTCTCTAATTGGTTTCAACGAAAAAGGTATCCACACGGTAATTTAAATAGATTAATTATATTGTATTTTAGGCCATTATTTCTGTCATTATATTGCCACGGAAAGATTTTTAATGTTAATCATTTCGTGAGCAAGTATCCTTTCAACGAAATCTGATAGAATGTTATAATAGTTTATGTTAAGCGTTGGTTTTCTACTAAATGCTCATTAAAATGAGCAAATATATGAAAATTACTAATAATTACAAAAATGTTTTAGTAAATCGCTTATTCTTGTAAAGTGTTAAGTTATTTTTTCTATAAAAATTTAATACAAACTCTTTATTGAAAGCTTATGAGTAGTCTTGTATCATTGGAGAATAGTTGCTAATTATCTAACACTAATATATTATATATTAGGTATATTATAAAAGCATATCCTTAAGTTATCTATCCTGTTACATGTTAACGAGATAACACTTTTCAGAAAAGGAACATACATTTTGTATTAGAGTAAACTTATTTCTACTAAAAATAGAATACATAATTATTGAGCTACCTTACAATGTCTTCATAAATTCATGAAAATATTCTACCGATCGTATTCCTATTCTTCCATGTTTAAATATCCATAAGAAAACAAGACTCTTCATAAAATTACAACATTTATAGATATATCGAATTTTATATGGATACTGTTTTAAGTATTCTCAATGATAGCTTGGCATGCTCCATCTCGTAACTGAACTGAAAAGTTCTCCACCTTCATCTCCTAAAAATGTTGTTATCCTAAATGATAGATACAAATCTGAAAATATAAAACATTTAAAACTTAACTTAAATTTTCTAAGTAAATATCAGAAGCCTTTATTCACTTGTTAATACAGAAACCTGAGTAATATACAGCACGATATCTCTATGAATCCAAAGAGGTTCTAATTCTTTATTCGTGATCAAGATCGAAAAGTCAAAATCCTGGACAAATGGTTATTGATGAAGAGGCTTTTGGTCGTCAAAGCAATAAGGATATTTTTGACGGTGTTTTTACAATCCATTCAACTGTTGTTATTCCTAATTATCACAATGACAATCGTTACACAGATATTTCAAATTCTCCAAAAATCAAATTGTAGCGCTTGCCAACATGGAGTATCAGTCTCTATTATTGAAGACTGTTCTCTTGCTCTGCAATATTCTTTGGTCAGGATTTACATCTTTGTGCTCGAAGCTTGGTGCTTGCTCGATATTTGAAAAATTGCTCACATTATGCAAATAATCAAACGTCTTCAAACAATAAGCTTATTTTGCTCCTTTACAAGATGTTTTAAATTATCTACACATGGTGTTATCAAAGGCTTTCTTCTGTACAGAGATGATAGTTTTACCAAAATATGTTTGCCAATTTACCAAGGCTCGTCATTTTCATCCACAAGAGTAACTGATTGGACTATTTATGTAAAGAAACAAATTGCAGTAGTAGTGAAATGTTTTTTTTTGATATTTCGGTATATACATGCAAATCACATATCCCATTAAAAAATCAAGCTTAAATTTAAATCACGCAAGTATACATATACGAAAAAAAATTTTTCGTATATGAAATTTAAACCTCTCGCCGGAATGTTTTGAAGTTATAAGTTAGATATGTTGTTATGTACTACAATTTAGTATTAATTCATAGTTTATACCATAAGTACACCTACAGTCGAAATTCTACAAAGTTCATTAAAAATTTGAATTTTTTATCAAGAAATTATATTTGTTACACAATACAAATAATTGCTTATGACAGTTTTACTTTCTTATATGGAGCATGAGGAAGTATTGTGATGATGAAAATTTTCAACCGCGTGGTTTTTGCAGATGTCCACGTTTCAAAGTTCCCTGATACCGAAAAAGTGGTTTTCAAAAAATGTCTCTGTGTGTCTGTGTGCGTCTCTCTTTCTCTCCCTCTCACCACGATAGCAGTCAAACCGCTGTAGATACCAATTCCAAATTTTGCATTTACGAATATAATCTCCTTCTTGAGATCTGATTAGATTTTCAGTAAAATCGGCAGGCCGGAAGTAGCCTTACTTCAGTGAAAAAATCGAATTTTGCCAATTATTCGTCAGCTACTAAGTTTAAACAAATTTATAAAGAATTCATATATACTCAAAATTAAATTTGAGAAGAATTTTATTAAAAAAGTTTTTCGAAATTCCTACCGGAAGTAGGTTTTTACTCTTATCGAAAATCAGTTTTTTACGAATATTTCGCAAATCATGCTTTTTAGACAGGTATGTTACGAGTATAAAAGTATTTAGAACTTAATTTTCAATACCTTTTGTATAACTTTTTTTTTTAAAATTTGGACGGGAAGTAACACTTACTTTTACTGAATAGAAATTTTTTTGCTAAAATTTCGTAAATTATGCATTCTATATATATTTATCAAGAGCATAAAATTATTTAGAGCTGGATTTGGAATACTTTTTGTGTAAATTAAATTTAAAAATTCGGACCGGAAGTAAAATTTTACTCTTAGCGAGTAGCATTTCTTGCAAGTATCTCACAAAATATACATTCTGTAGAGACTTAGAGACTAGAAGTACTTAGAATAGGATTTTGAATAATTTTTGTATAAAAAAATTCTTAAAAATTGATAATTTGAAACTCCCATACGTATAAGAAAGTCGTGTGGTAGCCACACCTCATTATTTATTTTTATAAAATTTGAATTGAGACGTAACATATAAATGGAGTCGATTGTGAGTAAATTTACAACTGATATTAGTCATATCCTGCCATCTTGAGCAATTCACCCCTTCAATGTCCCATTAATAATAGTGTCCATGTCAAGCCTTTTTGGGCTTTCGCTTGTTCTGAATACACACAGTGTACCCCCAAATGCCACTATTAACGTTAAATTCCTGTCTAATGCTGTAATGGTTTCACATTAACGTTATCGAGGAAAAAGGTTCCCACAATTTCCTATCTACTCTCTGCTTTTAATTAATATAAAAAGCAAACTACGCGCACAGCGTTTATGGAACACTATGTCGAAAAAGTCAGGAAATACCCAACTCAAAATGTAAGGTACGTATGCTCTTCGCAAAAAAATATGTCAATTACTATTTTTCAAAGTTTTCTATTTCTATTTTGTTTTTTTTTTGATAATCTTGAAAAAGCTATGATGTCATCAAAACGTTTTTAAATGCAACCTAAATAACGGTAACAACATTTATTTTGCAAAGGAAATTGTTTGACAAAATTAGAATAAATGTTAAAAATGTTGTCATAGAACATCTGAGTGCAAAAATTTTTATGATTTACCTTTCTCAAGTTAATCAGAAAACGCAAACAAATATCATCTACAGGAAGCTTTTCGAAAACCCCGTTTAACCTATTTTTTCCTTTTTCCAGAAAATCATCTGTTTCCATTTTATTTCGGAGTTTCCAGAATTTTTGTGGGGCATAGCTTATAATAATAACAATTAATATCACCAACAAAAAACTATATCTACATTTTGATAGTAACAACAATAATAATAATAATACATGGCTTAACATTCCCAACAGCTTTTCGTCAATCCCGATGCCCTTTAATTTAATTATTGTGTATATTAAATTTAAAATGTTTGCAATGAAATCCAACAACTTTGAACTTAATTTCCTTGTTGTAATCTGGTAACCAACAAACAATAGTGCATAAGATACGAAATCGCAAAAGTTTAAATATAAAATTCACCCTAATTACATTAGCACAGAATATGTTTTTCTTGTTTTGTTATTGGTTGCAATTTTGATTATTGTACTGTTAAACTCGAAAAAATGATATTTCGAAAAATTCCATGAAGTAAATATAGTATATACGATATACTAAACTGATATGATGGGAACTTTACACAATGGATAATTAGAATACAATATACAATATTAGCTATAGTTTTTACACTAAGACTAAGAATGAAAAATAACAGAATAATTTTTTTTTATAATAGATGAACATATTTTTATAACAGGATAAATACGTCACTTTGAGTTCTTCCATAGATTGAGCTATAGTTATAGCCTCTAATATTTGTGACAGATTTTAATAGATATTATTTTAACACACTTTAAAATTAATTAAAAGAGTGAGCAACCTAACTGATAATCAGAAAATTATAAATTAAAAAAAATAATATTTATCAAAAACAATACAAATAATAAGCTTTGATACAGGGTTTATATGCATGATGAATAAGGCTGGTATACATTATTAATACGTGCAATTAATTTAGCATTAGTTCTTCTAACCTACTCCGTGATAAATTTCATGAAAAGAAATGGTGTACCCGACACTAACATTCCAAACAAGATATTCTTTTATACTAATAATAACATATGCCATCATTTAGTTCTTCTTTTATGAACCTGTCACAGTCGAAGAATGTGTAATTTACATTATGTGTGATGTATAACCAGTGAATCGATATCAATAAATAAATATATCAAAGAAGAAAAAAGGCGTACTTTCAATGCTCTTAATTAATTTTAATTATGCTTGTTACATCAAGTGTATATAACTCAAACGAGATTCTGCTGTTAAGAGAGGATGTGTGTGCATTTATCACCGTGTATTGAACGCACTATATACATAGTAGAGCAAAGTTTAGAATAGTCTGTATGTATATGTTTAAAACAGTTCTTGTTTTCTAAAGTTTCTAACATGTTAAATTACGCCGTAATAAGTTCAGGATGTTCACAGTAGATACAATGCTTGTTAAGTGAAGCCACCGTATCTACCTGGAACCTTTCTGTATATATACCCATCTTCAGTGCGGATAATTGTTGCAGCGTCTATTTCAAATTATATAGCTCTGTATATAGAACTTTACAATAGTAAACAACTAGACATGCCATATCCTAGTCTATTATATTCTGTTCTATTCATGGTTTATACGAGAAAACGTAAATGATTAATAACAGAATTATTGAAATTTTAGAATGGAGGAATGCATAATAATACTATCTGTTAATAGGGGAGCTTCTCCAAGTTTTGATGCAAGCCAGTTTGTAGAGATTTAGAATATATATGTTAGAATAGCGATATTTTTAAATATCACCAAATAAGGGAATATATTGAAAAAATATAGTAATGCCGAATACAGATTATTATAGATATAACACTCAAGATTCAGAATTAAATAAGCTTTATTAAAGAATGTAATATAACTTTATTTACCTAAGAGAGATGTTGAAATTTTAAAAAAATTAAATAATGCAACAGTCAAAATTAAAATTATTTGTCAAAAAAATGATAAGGTGATATGTCTTGTCAGTGAAATAATCTTTAAAATCTCAGTTAGACTTCCTCCAAAGTAGATGTCTGAAATAAACAGGTACGTTACTATATATTTCTAAACTCTATAGTCAAGTATTTTGTTTTTTGATTAAATATGATTTATTCTGCAGCAGATAACGGTAAGCTGGACCTTTGGTTTGTTATCATGTTTTATTTCATACTTTTAAAAGAAACAATGGCATAATTAATATAAAAGCGCAAAGAAATATAACTATAATACATGTCATGTAAATGCACTTGCAGGATGATCTTGAGTTGACGCTGAAATAGCTCTAAGACATGACTTTTGATTATGGTACAATTTAGTGATTCGCCCCAAAAAGTCACCATACCCTTTATTCTTGGTTGAAGACAGGCATAATGCACATTTATCACCGTACTAATACCAACTCTTCGCGAGGTTGTTCTCAAAAGGAAGTAGTATTTATATAGTGCTTTTGTAAGTTCGTCGACGTGCGCGTTCCAGGAGAGTCGAGAATTCATCTTCACACTTGGGGAATTGGTTAGTTCTTTGATGATGTCTTTAAAGGCCAGTAGGTTGCATTTGCTAATATTCAGTTTAAAATTTTTTATATAGAGCCACCTAATAATATTAAAAACAATCAAATTCTCTTCACCGCGTGTTACAGGAGGAGAATAATCTGTTAATGCTCACATTACCACAAGATTTTCATTGTCTCATTACACTGGTCAACAGTGAAATTGCTTCTTAGGTGAAAGTACCCAATCCTGACTGAATTCAACGTGCTGAACACGAATATCACATTGAAAAAAGTTGATTGGCTCACGTTCAAGAGATATTGACGTTTTGTCCATTGTATAGATGCTATTGCATAATGTAATGCAATTTAGTGAGAAATTACGAAATTTTGCGTCATATTGCATCACCCCTTCATGCAAAGAAGTTAATGCAGCATTTACTGTAAGTTTCCATTGAGAGTGTTGCGAAATTGATTGCGCAATATCAAGCAATAGCTAATTATAGTTTATTTATAAATGGCCTACGTGACAGTTAACTCGTGCAATGTCCGTTCATTCACGCATATTTTTCGAAGCTCTAGCATACATAAGTGATTGCTATAGTGTAAAGTAACTAAACAGTAGCAATGCCTCGTAACTGTGTTCATAGTGCAAATAACTTCTGTTATATTTGCGGAGAAGTGACATTTGCTGCACAGAAAAAGAACATCAGTGCAACAGTTAAGAAAGCGTATCATTTGTATTTTGGTTGCAAGATAGGCGACCAGGACAAAGACTGGGCCCCACACGTATGCTGCCGCACTTGTGCCGTAAATCTTTCACAGTGGCTTAATGGCAAAAGAAAGGCAATGCCATTTGCTGTGCCCATGATTTGGAGGGAGCCCACCAATCACGTTGACGACTGTTATTTCTGTATGGTACGACCAGCTTCTGGAGGCATCACCAAGAAGAAGAAGTGGACTGTTGAATACCCTAACATACCATCTGCTCTGCGACCTGTCTCTCATGGCGAAGGACTCCCAATTCCAGAACCTCCTACAGATTTTTCTATCAGTTCAGACGATGAGGATGGCCATGCGTCGGCGAGTTCTCCTCAACGTGGCAGTAAGGATGATGACTTTTCGTGCTTTGACGAAACATCTGCACCACATAAAATTACCCAGGATGAAATGAACGATCTTGTTCGCGATTTGGATCTGTCGAAAAGCAAAGCGGAGATACTGGCCTCAAGACTTCGACAGTGGAATCTTCTGGAACAGAATGTCCGAGTGACTTCATTTCGCGCTCGCCATCAGCTCTTCGAATCTTTCTTTAAGAAAGAAGAAAGCCTTGTGTTCTGCTGCGATATTGATGGTCTACTACAAGCTCTCGGTATTGCACATGGTCCCCACGAATGGCGGCTGTTTATAGACGCTTCAAAACTGAGCCTAAAGGCGGTTTTGTTGAATAATGGGAACCAGCTGCCATCCATACCTATTGCACATGCGGTCTACATGAAGGAGACTTACGGCAATCTAAAGCAGCTACTGGAGACGATTAACTACAGCAAGTATGGCTGGCAGATATGTTCTGACCTGAAGGAAGTATCTCTGTTGATGGGTTTGCAGCAGGGATATACAAAGTACTGCTGTTTTCTTTGTCTGTGGGACAGCAGAGCAATCGATTTGCACTACATTAAGAAAGACTGGCCTCCGAGAGCATTTTTTAAGCCTGGAGAAACGAATGTACAGCACCCACCATTGGCACAGCCACACAAAATCATCATTCCTCCTTTACACATCAAACTCGGTCTTGTCAAAAACTTGGTAAAAGCCATGGATAAGAATGGACCAGCATTCAAGTACCTGCATGACAAATTCCCTCGACTCAGTGAAGCCAAAATTAAAGAGGGCATCTTTGTGGGGCCTCAAATTAGACAGCTCTTCCGAGACCCCAAGTTTGAGGAACTTCTTCAAGGTAAAGAAAAACAGGTTTGGGATGCATTCTATCAAGTGGCAGCAAACTTCCTGGGGAATGACAAGGCAGAAAATTACAAGTGTCTGGTTGAGGATATGTTGGCTTTGTTTCATGAATTCGGCTGCAATATGTCCTTAAAGATCCACTTTCTTGATTCCCACTTAGATTTCTTTCCTGATAACTGCGGGCAGGTCAGCGATGAGCACGGCGAACGCTTTCATCAGGACATTGTCACCATGGAGCAACGGTACCAAGGCAAATGGTCTACGTCAATGCTAGCTGACTATTGTTGGACAATCAGTAGAGATGCTCCACAAGTCCACTACAAACGGCAGGCCAAAAGAAGTCGAAAGCCGGAAGCAGACTAATGTTTTCTTACCATGTATTATAATATTGACATAAGTACACTTTTTCTGAAATATGCGTAAATGTTTTCTTACCATGTATTATAATATTGACATAAGTACACTTTTTCTGAAATATGCGTAAATGTTTTCTTACCATGTATTATAATATTGACATAAGTACACTTTTTCTGAAATATGCGTACATATTACAGAAAACCCGTAGACAATTCAGCTTTTTCTAAGTCATTTTCGTGTTCAGCACATTGAATTCATTAAGAAATGACTATTTTCAGCTTGGAAGCATGAACTTTTCGAAAATTTGTTGCCCAGTGTTATTATCAGCTACCGCGCTACCTCTAATATACTTGGTATCCTCGTTTAACACTAGAGCGGGTATATCTACCCATATGTTTCTCAGGAACTACTAGGCCGATTTATTTGAACCTTTTATTGTCATCACAATATTGAACCTAATATTGTGATGACCAAAATATTTGACTTCGAGATTTTTGCTGATGTCCACGTTTTGTCCATGATTTTAAAAAAATGTCTCTCTCTGTGTGTCTGTCAGTGTGTGTGTGACCATGAAAGCAATCAAACGGCTACAGCTATCAATTCCAAATTTCATATTTACGTGTATAATCTCCCTCTTGAGATCTGATTAGATTTTCAGTAAAATCGGTAAACCGCATGTACTAGTTTACTTCGGTGAAAAAATCGAGTTTTACCAATATTTTGTCAACTACTAAGTTCAAACAAATTTACAAAAAATTCAAGTGTACTCAAATTTAAATTTGAAAAGAATTTTATACAAAAAGATTTTTGAAATTCCCACCGGAAGTAGGTCTTTTACTCTCATCAAAAATCACTTTTTTACGAAAATCTCGAAAATCATGCTTTCTAGGCAGGTACATTACGAGTATAAAAGTATGTAGGACATAATTTTCAATTCCTTTTGTATAAAAAAAATTTCAAAATTCGGACGGGAAGTACCAATTTCACTCTTATCGAATAGCGATTTTTGCAAATATATCGTAAATTATGCATTCTATGTATATTTATTAAGAGTACAAAAGTATTTAGAGCTAATATAATATTTTTTGAATACATGAAATTGCAAAATTCAGACCGGAAGTAACACTTTTGCTCTTAGCGGGTAGCACTTTTTTTCGAATATCTTGCAAAGTATGCATTCTATAGAGATTTATTAAAAAAAGTAGTACTTAGAACAGGATTTTGAATAACTTTTGTGTAAAATTTTTTTTAAAATTGTATAATTTGCGACAATCATACGTATAAGAAAGTCGTGTGGTGGCCACTTCTGATTATTAAAATGACCATTGGGGCCAGTATAGGATGTGTATCAAATTAGGGTTCACGAAACGAAAGCGGGGCTTGGCAAAGTGTCAGAAACGGCAAAATTTGGAAGCGATTTTATTAAAATTTTTCGTAACGTCAGTAGTGTAAAATCGCCTTTGATGCAATGAGGCATCGTCAATGTTTAAAACAGAAGGTTGAAGTTATGATATTAATTATTCTACGACGTAAACTCTAACAGGAAAATTTTACTGTTTTTAAAAAGTTTGTCAAGATCAAATTTTATTTAAACATTAAGATTTTTCAAAAATTCGAGTTTTTTAAACCTTATACACTTTCTGGCAATGGGTTCAAATCCGACTTGCGTAATTTATTTTGTTTTTAATTTAACAGTCAGTTTCTGTGTTGTAAATAAGAGGTGTCCAAGGAACAACAACGATGAATTTGTTATATTGCATTTAAATTATTGATTTCAATGGTGCGACATTATTTGCATTATATTGATGTCATTTAGGGTAAGACTTTAATTTCCAATGAAAAGGTATACAGCCTGTTTCAAATTAACTCGGCACTATAGCTAACTTTGTTATTATTGCAGCTATGACTTTGGTTAAATTAGCAAAGTAGCAGTGTTTGCATTGCTGTTTACGATGGTGAACTTTAAAAAATAATTGAACATCGCTTTTTCGTGACATTTAAAAAAACATTAATTTTTTTAAATGGAACACCCTGTATAGTTTTACTTTACTAATTCTAGACTAAAATAATTATACATCTTATATCAAAATACTTGAAATAACGCAGATATTAGCCTCTATGTGATTTAATCGAAATGGCCTTAATTCACAAACTGGTTTCAATTATTTTTGCACTCGCTTATCAAAACATGTCATTTCGCGCTTGCATTTGAGTGCGGGTAAATTGACCTTCCGCACTAGTACGGGAAATAAAAATTGCATTAAAGAAATAAATCGTAATTAATTCCGGTATGTTTAACCGTAAAAACATGCACTACTGGTCCTGAGAAAATCTACTATTAACATACCCATCACATTCCCAAATAAAATTTGGTTTGAATGTATGGTGTGGTTTATTTCGTAGTCAAGTAGTTTTGTTTTATTATGGATCGCCTACAGGAGCGAGATATGTCAATTTTATGGTGGAAGTATTGGAAGAATTATTAGATAATATTAATTTAGTAGGTCGTCAAATTATTCACTTCTAATAAGATGGAGCCCCTGTGCATAAGTTCCGTGAGGTTTGTGCAATTATGCAAGGGCTTCTTGAAGACCGTTTGATGGGACAAACAGTCCGATAAAGTGGTCGGCCCGTTCTCCAGACTTGTTACCATTAGATTTTTTCTTTTGGAGCATTGTAAAGAATAAGGTTTACCAACAGAAGTACGCCAGTGTAGTTGAATTAGAAAATACTATTCTTTTATGTATTAATTCAATAGACGGTGAAAGCATTTCAAATGCTACAAATGGCGTTTATAAAAGAACTTTAACCTGCATTCAGCAAAATGGTGATATTTTTGAACATTTATAGTAATTTTACAAAGTTAAATAAATGATTTATTGAAAGTCAGAACTACTTTGATTAAATCACAAAATGGTTAATATCTGCGTTATTTCAAGTATTTTGATATAAGAGTGTACAACGACTTTAGTCTAGAATTAGTTTTCCTTTTATTTAAAGTTTCCATTTAAAAAATTAATGTTTTTTTCAAATATCACGGAAAAGCGATATACAATTATTTTTTAAAGTTCACCATCGTAAATAGCAATGAAAACACTGCTACTTTGCTAATTTAACCAAAGTCATAGCAACAGTAATAACAAAGTTAGTAATAGTGCCGAGTTAATTTGAAACAGGCTGTATACTAGCTAATGGAGAAAATACTCTGAAGGGGACAGAAAAAAGGTGAATATACTTAAGCAACAGGGCCCCGAGTATGAGAAAGAACTGTACAAGCACGAAAAGGTATGTACAAGTGTTATTTTCATCAGCATATTAAGAAGAGGATTTAACTACTGAATTGTGCTCGTCTCGTAACTTGTATATTCCGTAGCCTCGCTTTTGTCTCTAACCATTTCCTGCTTTGTATGACTTTGTAACCTTTAAGGAATCAACAAACCAGTCAAGGCAGACTATGCTATGATGGACATTCAAAATTTACAGAACGGCTATTAGTGTAGTTACATGTTGGGAAAGCTTTATTTTCCATTCTCCCCTAGCTAACTGATGAACAACTAAAGCATAACTAAATCAAATCTGACTTCAACACGTTTTCCTTAACTTACTCGGCTGCGGAATATACATTGTTTGGTGAAAATATTTTTTACAAGTTATCAGCCTATAGCACAATTCAGCAGTTAAAGCCTCTTCTTAATATGCTGATGAAAATAACACTTGTATATACCTTTTCGTGCTCGTACACTTCTTCTTCACACTTGGGGTCTTTTTGCTTAAGTATATTCACTTTTTCTCTGCCCTCTTCGGGGCACTTTCTCCATTAGCTAGTCCATATGGTATATGTATATAATTATGTTGTGTTAGTTATCTCAAATTCTATGTGTTTCTGTGTTATAATATAGTATTATTGGCCATAATTGATTCCTGTCTGAATATAAATCACATATATTTAAATCGATTCGACATAATGATACTACTGACAGAATAGCTTCCACCACAGAGCGAATTCTTCCAAGATTCCATACACCTTCTCGTTATTTAGTGGTTAAGCATTGCATACCGTCCATATATGAGAATATATGTTGACGTGGATATGGATGTGTGAGCGTTTGTTGAATTCATTGCTGAGGAGGTACATGTATGATTTTATGGAAAAGTTGCTCTCATATGTTCAGAGAGGCAATCGGTATATACCTTTTTCTTGTCGAAGAACTGACACTGGTATTATAGTACTTCAAAGATGAGACGTTTCCAATTTAGATTATCCTCTACTATCTTGCTGTTACTGAAGATATAAGAATGTGGGTGTGAGCTCCACACGACTTTTCTATACGTATGCGGTTTGAATTTTGTATACAAGAATTATTTATGCAGGTGTTATTCAAAGTTAAGTTTTAAATATATTTATCCTAATAGTAAGTCTGTGCGTAATGGATAATTTATAAGATATTTGCAAAAATGTGAGAGAGAGAGAGAGAGAGAGAGAGAGAGAGAGAGAAGAGAGAAAGAGAGAGAGAGAGAGAGAGAGAGAGAGAGAGAGAGAGAGAGAGAGAGAGAGAGAGAGAGAGAGAGAGAGAGAGAGAGAAAGAGAGGGAGGGATAGGGAGAGAGAGAGAGGGAGAGAGAGAGACTACTTCTAACTAGAGTGCCTACAATGAGAGTGATGACATACGATTGTGGCCGCCATATTTGTTCCAATTTAACATGAATAGTATACAAGCATAACACGAAAATATTATCTTACGAACATATTCCTTGAAATTAATATATCTTTTATTCATAAATTTAAAGCATACACATATTTGAAAATTTAAAAAATATATAGACCAATGAAATGCATGTAAAATCATTATATTTAAATAAAAAGAAAACTTACCGTCAGAAGAGACTTCATGCATAAGATGAAATATTTCATTTCAAATCATTTGCATACAAAATTAGTATTAAATTTAAATAGAAGAGCACTAATAAACAAAATAAACCAATAAATTTTACATGAACAAATATTTAATTTATTGTATCAAAAATGACTTCATCAAGGTAATATAAGTATATTGAAATATAGGAAAAATGGTTTTTACTGTAAATATATTTACAAAAAGGTTACAGTAACAAAAAAAAACTCAAATTACAAAGTGGAAGACATTAATGATTTACTGGCATGTAATATTTTCTTACGTTCTAGTTTTTTGCTTGCAATTTTCAGCCTAAATAAAACAAATCGTTTTATTATTTTTTGTTTTAAATTATGGCAATTTAATATAAAATCGACTTCTGATATTTCATTTAATTTCTCAATAAAAAAATCTTTTAAATTGATATTTTGTTTTCAAACAGTATTGTAGTATTGTCTAAAAGCAGAATCTAGATTTTAAAAAAAGTTGAATGTTTCTTCGTTACAATAAAATAAAGTGTCTTTTTTGAAACTTTTGAATTATCACAAACTTTTGAAGTTTTTTTAATACTCATAATTAAATATCTTGCAATGCTGTATAAAGAATTTTGTTCTGAATTATTCAAATTTACATTTTGTAATTGAAAATTAGAAGGGAAGCGAACCATATCATATGATGGTGCTGTATTTGTTGCTACTACGTCCAAAAAGTCTGCTAAAAATTCTCTTTCATCTTTATCATAACTAGATTTGGAAACATCTTTTAAATATTGCGAAACAGTTATTAATTTTAAGTTATTTTTAAACTGCTGTGCATTTGGTATGATTTGTTTAGATCTAATTGCACTAAATAAATTCTCTAAACAATCTTGCGTAAATCTAGAAGTAAGTACAAAACTATAGTTTTTACTTTCTAACAAAAATTCCTGAAGGTTAAGAACGGATTCTGTTGATATTAATAATCCTGTTTGCGATGGTTTCCACATTTTTTGTTTTCCAACTTTTAAAGTAGAAAATAGTTCTATCACTTCTTTTAAAAATGAAATAGCCTTTTCATATTCATCAATTTTTATTTTGCTTAATGCAAATAATGGATGGCGTGAAGTCATCAATTTAAACCACTTTTCTAAAGTATCCAGAAACCAGGCTGTTGTTTTATATTCCGGTTTATTTAACTCATCGCTTAAAAATTTTAAACCACTACTAACATCATGGCTTACGACGTGGGTAGACTTCGATACTTTCATCTTTTGAAAGTGAGTCGGAACTAAATCTTCTTCTGTTAATTTGGGTGCAAGCCGAAGATCATGATCTTTGTCAAAGTCAAAAAGTTCTTGAATATGCTGAGCAGATATAATATTTGTTGGTAAATTATGTTTTAATCTGATATTTTCGGATATTTCTATTAGGTATTTGATTCGTCGTAAGCATATTCTTGATGTTTTTAAATAAATGTGGAACATCTGCAAAAATGTAATTTTTTTTCTGTGGATTAGTTGGATGCACAATAAAATTGTGGGTCTGCGAATATCTTCCTGCTGTTATTTGCCACAGTTTCCATAAGGCTTGATTAGACGCGCCCATGTCAGATGTGATGCTTAAAATATTTAAACCCAGTTGTTCCGTTTTATTAATAATTTCAAATAAAATATCTTGGTATATAGCACCATTCACTGAGTCACCTGTTAAATAGTAAGCCACTGCCTGTTTCCAACGTGCAGTAATTCCTCCAATCATAACTACCAGAGCGCGAGTTGCTGTTCCTTCATGTTTTGGTAATGTTACAGTACCCAAATATTTCCTCAGTCCTGTATCGTATGTATTTCCTGGTGTTATTGCCATCTCATCCAAAATTAGAGCACAATCTTTCTGGTGATCTTCTTTGAAACTTTCTATCTTTAACTTTAGAAACGAAAAAACTTCGTGTAAAATACCACTATCAAAATGAATATTTTGTAATCGCCTGCTTATTGTTCTAAGAGATGGTAAAGGTATTCTTTGCCGTAACAACTCTTCATATCCACTAGTTCCACAAGACAATTTTAGTTTTATAGCTCTCATCATGGTACTGTTAGACCATTTCATAAATTTTGTGGATTTCCTTCGTAATGTCAAAATTTGATCATCATTAAAAATCTTGCGTAATAATTTTTCATCTTCAGAATTAGAACGTTTAGTTTTCCGTTTCAAAGCCCGAACTTGGTTTTTATATTTTATTGTTTTATGAAGTAATTTCCTATGAGATGTCTCATATTGGCGTAATTTTTTATTTAATCGTAGTTTTTCTTCCACTGGTGACAATGATCGTACTGGCGATGAACTTGTTGAAGAAGAAGAAGATCCTTTATTTTCGGTTCTTGCTGTAGACGTGGATGGTTGTGGTTCAAACGTTGCTACATTTTCAGGGGCGGGGAATTGAAGTGTTGGATTTCTTCTTTTAACCGGCGACCTTCTACTCTTCTTCGGCACAGTAAAACTAAATATTGTGGGAACAGCATTATGTTTTAGAATCCTCTTGCCATCTTCTCTCGTCTTTTCCCACATTTCAGGTGCGAAGTGGATCTATAAGTCGAATATTATTAGTAATTTTTTAAAAATAAAACATGAATATACTTTTAATTAAATTTAACTTACTTCACAAAGTCGAGACGAATTAGTTGGTGTCCAACCCTCTCGTTTCACTTTAGCTGCCCATGTTTTTCTCCAATCCGGATCCGTAGGAAAGGCTTTCATAAGAAATCCTTTCTCTGACCGATTGGAGCAACCAAAAGCACAGCAACCAACCATCTATACAAAAAAAGCTTCATTATAATAAAATAACATAACAATTAAAAATAAATCAGATCATTTGCATATTCCATTAAAATTTGTTCTGTGAATTCTACTTGTTCAGTTGTATACAAAATACACAGCCCATTTATTAAAACTATTAACGAATTATTTTGTTGTCAACAATAATTACTAATATGCATGCATCAATTTAACTTACTGATTATGTTTAGTAGCTAATAAAGTTTGAAGTATTCTTTAAATGAAATATAAATGTCAAATCGAAATAATGACAGCAGCAAAGGTTGGTTATGTCTCACAATTTGGTTCCAATTCGATATAATTCATTTAATAAATACTTGAAATTTAATTAATAGAGGTGCAACTGGCTATTATTGTGTATAAAACTTTACATTGTATTTATTTATTACATAAAATTGGCTTATATTACTTACCTTGTTATTAAATAATCTTCGATGCAGTCACTTATCACAAATTGTATCCTTATATGCACTTAAACTACACTAAAACTACCAAGTACATAAAAACTAAGGCGTAGTAATTAACCGTAAATGAAATTAAACAATAATAATTATAAAAATTCAATATAAACTGCCAAACGGACACGAACTCCTATACAACGCAAGCTAAACCATGAACAGAATGGAACAAATATGGCGGTGAATGCTGTAGCCAATGAAAATGAAGACCACCATTGGCATCACTCTCATCATTGTAGGCACTCTACTTCTAACTTATTAGATGTGTTCAAAACCTGGACATCGGCAAAAACTCCGAACTCGAAAATTTTGTCATCACAATACTTGCTTATACTGCAAAGTTCTAAATACTTTTATACCCTTATAAATACTTTCTTATAAATTTCAATAAAATATGTGAGATATTTGCATTACATTACTGTAATGATTTACTTCGAGGAGTAAAAATATTACTGTCCGAATTTCCTTTATATGAAAATTGTTCCAAATCAAGCTCTAAATACTTTATATTCTTAATAAATTATATATAATTTGCGAGATATTTGCCAAAGACTGCTTTTTGATAGAACTAAAAGTTTTACTTCCGGTGTCAATTTTGAAAATACATTATTTTTATTTTTGGTTACTTATTAGTTATTTCCTTATCTTATTATTTAAATACTATTTCTAGCCTACCGAGTTAATTGAAAGTCTAATCAGGTCTCCCGAGGATATTATATGTAAAAGCTAATTCTGGTATTGATATCTTTTACCGCTTGACCGTTATAGTGGTCACACACATAAAGAGAGTTTTCAAAAACTAGTTCTTTAGTTTTTCGGCTTTCCAGCACAAAACTCTCAAGGTCAACATTTTCGTCATCAAAATACTTCTTTATAATACGTATAAGAAATTAAAAGCAAGCGAGGAAGCCAAACTATCGTACAAGAACAATCTACCACCATGTTTTACTTAAAATTTGTATGTTGTAAGATTGTGATAGTTCCTTTTATGTGAAAATATATCTCTATCGAAAAAGCGTACTGCATGGAGAGAAATTAATTAATTGCCGCATTAGCAAGAATATTAAGGTCCTTTTTTGTATATCTGTAATTCTTAAACGCTTGCAATTTGAATTGCCCTTTTTTGTGATGTGCAGCCCGACCAGTGATTTTACGCTTCATTAATGTTGTAACTACCACAAGAGGCATAAAATAAATAATTTGTCCACTAGATAACATTTAAGAATAATAATGATGCTTTATCGGCCTCTCCAAAACGAATAACGCGAAAATTTAGAAATATCTATACTGTATGTATTCCAAAGTAAATAAATACATGTTACGGACAAAACCTAATTTATTTAAAGAGTTGGTTTTTCAAGTTACAAATTGGCGCCCATATATTTTAGCATTATTTCAGATGTTAATAAAGAGAATGTCATATTTTCATGTACCCCGTCCTCAAGTTCTGTGCACCTAATATTCTTATACAATTCATTTAAGACATTATTATAGTGACGGAAACTGAAAAACGATTCTTAAAATTTTTTCCAGATGGTCCATATCTAACGCAGGCAATATTTTATTATCATTATTTTATTATTATGTGATTTTTAAATATAAATTATAAACATTTCTCGATCATCAACGTTGTGTAAATCTGGAGCCAACGACTCGAATATAGAAACATTTAATTATAAAAAGACAGAACATGTATATATTTGTTTCATGTTGAATTAAATTTTGGACGGTCGTGTTTCAAAGCAAGTAGTTATATTTACACTAATTTAAATCAATACGACATGACATCAAATATTAAATAGGAAGAAATATGCACAACCTTTTATTTCTATCTGCCATAAATTTATAATAAGCAGCAATTTCATAATTTTCTTATCCTTCAAGATGATATATACGTTTGTTTATTTTTATTTCTAGTGCTAGTTGAACTAATGAACTAATTTTTCAACCAAATTAATTGAACAACTTTACTTAGAAGCCGGCTATTACTAGTGTTTCATTAAACTTGTATTGACGTATGTATGCGTAAATGTAAGTGCATAAATCTATAACGAAATCAACGTATCAAAGCCATTAATAATGTAGAAGGTACTCTTCGGATATTCATTAGCTGACGAGCAAGTTGCATTGAGATTGACACATTTTTAATGTGCACGCATTAAATTTGATATGCAACTTTTAAAAGCTACACGGACTGCACAAACATTAACGAATGCCAGATTTACGTCACTCGTACAATAATTGTATAAATATATTACAATCATAACATTCTGTCGTGTATTGAGTGAAGAAATATGAAATTCCTTTATTGGGAATGTTTGAGCAAGTACGTAATGTTCAGCGTCCATCAAATCATGTTATATATTTATAATGATCTCTTTACGAAGAAGAAATAATTTAGTTTTATGTTGAGTATTTCATTTATGTTAGTAATGACACAAGAAAGTACGGCAAAGAGATTTATTTCTTGGAATAGGATACATACATATATATACGAGTTATTTTTTTAAATTTTGACATAGGCTAACTTTTTTATTTGAAAAGATAGACCTATGGTTCCTGAAGTAAAGTTTTAGGAATTAGTCCAAATAAGAAAAATGTGTGGAAAAATAAACGCGTTGTTGCCAGATTGGGCGCTATTTCAGAAAAACATATTTTCTCAAATAGCAACGCCGCATTTTTTTAACAATTTCTAATACATCTTGAGATTCTAGACAAAGCAGTGAAGTTTTTGATTAGAGTGGCGGTTTACGAGCTAATAGAGCCTAAACTTTAATACATTTTTCCCTGCTGTCATAACATGACAATAAGTTCTGTGTAATCTTGAATTAAAATGGATCGTATTACACCTCAAGAGAAAATTGAATTAATTTCTTTGTATGTTGGTGGTTTAAGTTTGCGAAAAGCATGCACTGAATTCCATGTTAGACATCCCAACAAACCTCGTCCTAGTCCAGAATTTTTAAGACAAAATTTGGTTTAGTTGAAAGCTACAGGAAGTGTGGGTCCAAGAATTCGACAAAAAAGTAAAAATACTGCGGTACAAGAAAATATTCTTTTGGAAGGTGTTGAAAACCAAAATCGATCTACAAATAAGATTGCGCAAGCAGTGGGCTGCTCTCAGACTACAGTTTGGACAACCTTAAATTCAAATAAATTTCATCCCTACAAAATGATGTGTGTACAGCAACTTCATGACGATGATTGTGATCGGCGACACAACATTTTCAAAATTATATCTTATTTAGCTATCAGGCTTCTTTTTATTTAAACGGTTTGGTGAACCTGTCAAATTACAGATATTGGTCTGATATTAATTCTTGTTGGGCTGAAGATAGGCGAGGGCAGATCAATCCTAAAGTTAATATTTGGTGTGGCATATATAACAACATAGTGGTAGGTCCTGTTTTCATAGAACAGAATTTAACGGGTGCAAGGTACTTGACATTGTTAGGAAATCAATTAGAAAACTTTATTGATGAGATTCCTCTTAACGACAGGAGAATAATGTATTTTCAGCAGGATGGTGCACCACCCCATATTAGTTTAGAAGTTAGAGCCTATCTTGATAAGCTGCTATCTGAGCGTTGGATTGGAAGAAGAGGACCAGTAGAGTGGCCGCCCGGATTCCAGATCTCACTCCTCTAGACCTTTTTTTCTGGGGATATCTGAAGAATAAAGTTTATGTTAACGTTCCTGTGTCAATTGATGAATTAAAACTAGCCATACAACGGGAAATTCAAAACACAACCCCTCAAATGTTACATAATGTTAATAGAAATTTTGTTGAACGTATTTGTTGCTACAGAACCCAACAAGAAAATCAGTACGAATATTTTTTTAAAAAATAAACGTTACGTAATTATTTTTTGTTACTATTGCTATTCTTCTAGTGTTTGAAAATAAATTAAGTTTAGGCACTATCACCTCCCAAGCAGCATGAAAGTGACGGGAACTGATACCGGAACTTGGACTCGGTAACTGTTACGTAACTGCTACTAAATGTTTGACTTAGCAGTAAGATTTACTCCAATTCAGACCTTATTAGTAGCAATCACGTAACTGTTACTAGTAGTAGGTCCTCTATGGTCCCATAACTTCTTGGTAGCTCTTAACTTATTAGTAACCACACGGCTACTAAATAGGATTACTTTAAAGTTATTAGAACTTTAAAGTAGAAAACGATAGTGGCCATAACCATCTCGTATTACTGAAGTGTGACTTTAAAGTTAGCACTCTTTGAATGTAACGCTCAAAGTTTTTGCTACGTTATCGGAACATGTATTAATTACTTCAAAGTTACGAAACTGTTTAGTAATATTTATAGTAATTTCGGCGTTCTTGCTACTCGGAGATGTTACTTACAGGTAATTTTCACTTTCCGTATAAACTCAGAGCGACTACATAGTTGCAGTTACTTTAAAAAAATTGCTACAAGGTAAGTTTCAATTCATCGACTTTAATAACAAAGGCACTCACCAATAAGGATCGCTCGTGCCTGTGAAATGAAACTGCGTTCGAATTCATGGCGTCTGAAAAGAAAATTCGTCGCAACAGAAAGCCTATAGACATTCGTCGACATTTTATCGAAGACTGAGGCTTCAGCTGAACGCTCTTAGTTGTAATGGCGACATTTCTTTACATTATGGCCATAGGAAAAATATAACTATTGCAAAAGGATCAGTGTCATCAGTTCAAACGACTAACAGTGGACAAGCCTGCCAAGCAGAACCAGAAGTAAGTAGATGTGAAGTCGGAAATAATAACTATAACGAAGATAATGTGAAATTTGTTGAAAATTGTGAAGATAAAATCGACAATATTATGGCTATGATGAGTTATTTGTCCCTAAATATGATATTGATGAAGACTATAAAGACGAAATAATAGCATTTTCGTCAAAAATTTCATTCTTGCAACAGCCTAGAGAATGGTCTTTATTGCATAGAGTAACCCACAGTTCAATCAATGATCTACTGCATATGTTAGGGCCGCTTAATTGTTTTTCGATCTGTAAGGCATCTTTAAAGTTGTTAATATTCGATAATTTTAAGATGCACGAATAATTTACCCAACTCCCCTCTGGAGCACTGGCGGAATTGCATCTTAAAGTCTCCCTTCGTGAATGATTTAAGTTGTGCGGCCAGTACAATACTTTGTCGTTGTCCCATTTCCTCATTCTTCTCTTTCGTAGCCACAACTTTGAAAAAATCCATTTTTACAATAATTTACTACCACTAACCGCAATCATATGTGTTAATTTTAGGTTAAGTCCCACGTGTAACTTTGAAGTGGCACCGGGAACCTTGCAGTTGTGTGCTACTTCATGGTAGTCTTAACGAACCTGCACAACTTTAAAGTTACAGCGGAGTGGACCGATTGGTCCCATGTACTACTTTGTAGCAACTATGAAATATTTTTAGTGGCTGCTACTACACGGTTACTTTTGTCAAGTAGTATGTACTTTAAAGACGCATATTTGAGTAACTACTACTTGTAAGTTCTCTTGCGCAAAATTCGCCATATTTATCGAGCAGAATTGCGACGCCATTGCTGTTCATGAACGTTGAATGACGTCACAATACTGATTAAAAATTAATTTTTCTTGATAGCTGTACTAAAAGTACCAAATCAATGAATATTTATTGGTTTTGAATGTTCAGGAATAATTTAAAAAGAGATACACATGCCTAGATGGACAATTTCGAAATTGTACAGTATATCTTTTTAAAAAAACTTTTTAGGTAAACGTATATTTTAAGGGCGCGTTGTCATTTTTCTAAGTACCATCATCATATTTGTCAGAAAACTTGTATTCGCATATAACTTTAATACCCAAGAAATCCTTTAAAATGATCAACGTGTGTTTAATATTTCTAATTATATTATTGTGTGTTACTACTCACACCATCAACGTGTGGTATTACATTCTACCTTCAGTTTACAAGCCAGCATCGACAACGGAATGAGATGAGAATATAGTTGAGGCTTTGCTGAAGGTGTGCGACAGAGAGCGACTGAGAGTCTCAGAAACCTAAGAAGTTCCATTTCAGTGGCTGTCACCACCCTGCAACGTCGCCGTTACGTAGCCGCGACGTCCGGGAAACGTCGCGGAAGCAGTTCCAGGGACGTCGCTAGAACGTAGCTACTACTGAATAATTATTCCCCATTTTGGTCCCAGGCACGTAATAGGACCGTTTTCACCACGTTCCGGCGACTAGTGGCGAAAACTTTAAAGTTCTTGTGATGGTCGCTGTTACGTTCCTACGACTAAAAATGTTGCTTGGGCTCGTAAACCGCCACTCTAATCAAAAACTTGCACTCTTTTTGTTTTGTCTTCAACCTCAAGATGTATTAGAAATTGTTAAAAAAATGCAGTGTTGCCATTTAAGAAAATAAGTTTCTCTGAAATAGCGCCCAATCTGGCAGCAACACGTTAATTTTTTTTGGGTTCTTTTTTTTTTTTTTAAGAACGAATAATTAAAACGATACTTAACGTTTCGACAGAAGAAAAGAATATATATATGTATGTATGTAGACATAAATTTTCCAGTTTTATATATAAACCCGAGTAGACTTCAAAATGCTAATTTATAGCTGTGTAATTATATATATTAATATACGTTTTATTGCTGGATATCATAAATGGTAAAAGGAAATGTGATGTAAAACACCAATGTTCAGTGCTTTTGTGACTCTGCAAGAAATAATAATAATAATAATAATAAATTGCCTTTATTAAAGAAAGTGAACAATTACGTTGATGAAACCTGGCGAAGTCTAGCTACAGCTAGCTATTCATACTCAATCACAGTCCATCAACAAATACAAAAAATAAAAACAGTAATAAAAACTAATGACGAGAAGGCACACCACACTTACATAAACCGTACATTAATACGTATAAACTGCGTTACTGTAATGAATAAAAGTACGACTAAGGGCACTACTAAACTGCGCGCGGGTGCTGAGGCTCTTAATATTTGCCGGTATAGTGTTATGAATTCTAACGGCCGAATAACCAAAAGATCTTTTAAAAAGAGATGTATAATGACGCGGAACAGTGAGTAAATACACATGCTGAGTACATGGATAAAATGCCGTGGAATCAGAAAGCCTCTGAGAGGGATGGGCAGGGACGGCAACTGAAGCAACGAATGGACAAACTTTGCCAAGCGCAATTTCATGCGGTTAACCACCCAATAGATTCAATATTAGTTGAAATGTAATACTTTCTAAGATTGCAGGTAAGTCTACACCAAGAATTTTGAAGCTTTCGAATTCGTATCTTATCCCACGAAACCAGACATGAACCATAAACAAAATCACAATAACTAAACAAAGATAAGACCAAGGATTCACAAAGTTGTCGCATATAACACTCTGAAAGCTCCGTAGGACTCCTTTAGTAAGTAGGAAACATGTTCACTGAAGCGATTTCGAGTATCAACAAGTAGCCTAAGATCTTTCACAACCTCGTCAAAAGGTAAGCGATTACAGTAGAACCCAAGTTATCCGAGGGGGCACCCTCCTCGGTTAACTGAAAACTCGGGTAATCCGGATTTATTTTTTATTCATTCAAAATATAAACACCAATACTTTAAACGTTTATTAACATTTTTAAATAACATTTTTCAGTGTAGTATTTATCATCCGACTATAAAGGAAAAGTTACAGGTCGAAATTAATAAGAGCATGGAATTCCCAGATCCTGAAGTACAAAATGAATTGTGGTTGGTAAATAGTATTAGACGCGATATGAGCCTGTTCGAAAATGAAGGAGTGCGTAAATATCACTTAGAATTACCATATAAATATCTATTGTCTATTCCTCCAACCAGTGTAGAACCTGAGCAAGCGTTTTCAGCTGCTGGTTATGTTGGCAATAAACTACGAAGCAGGCTTGGAAGTCAAACATTGGAAGTGTGCATATTTCTGCGATTGTATTTTCGAAATTCTAAATAGTTTTTTGTATTGTCTTTTTTGTTCCTTATTTTAGTATATTGTGTATTGCGTTGTGCAACTGTTTTAATAAATAATTTTTAATAAATTATTTAAGTTTTTTTCCCCATTTGAGCCCAATTAGAAACCACATAGTCTAATCCCGGAATTCCGGGGTTGTATTCATTACAGTCACATACTTGAGCAGATCTAAACAAGTTTTGACATGTTTCCTATATTCAAGCCCTTGTATATTCATTGTATGGGATTAAAGGACAAACTGACTATAGTGATTGATATTGCAAAATAAATATAATAATTTTATTGGAGTCATATGATATACCACTCGATATGTAACGCAATAATAAACGAAGTCATCAATTATATAGAAAGTTTTGCCTAGCAAGTTGTCTTCTAACACCAGCAAGAAATATTTCGTGGAGTTTCCAGCAGTATATTAGCAAGATATTCGGAGTAATAGTAATAGACTGTAATTATAATGCAATTAGGTGAAATGATATAATTTATTAAGCAAATAGTAAATCCATATCTTAAACAAAAATTTCTCAGTTTAAGGGTTCCAAATAAAATACACTATTGTTCTAAATTTGCAAATTGCATGCAAATGGTGAAGTTAAAAGCTAAAAATTATTCTTTTAAGCTAATTATTTCAAATCGTTTAAAGTATATGCGTTCTTATGCATAACAATGTGAGAAACATAAAAAGATCTAATTTTAATTTTAATATAACTGGTAGTTATAAGTCAATAAAAAAATTTAATTCAGAAAAAGGAGGGCATTACAAGAATACTGATTAATTTTATAGGCATTCCAAATATTAGTTTCTCACAAAGCATATGAATATTGTGAAAGCTAAGCTGCAATATATCAAAAATTTTAAAATGGAAATATTTATTATTTAGTATACAATTCATACTACTAGTTTATATTCGCTAGTTATTCTACAGTCATAAATAATAAATAAATAGATCTGGAAGGTATTATAAAAATCTAAATTAAATACACAGAAATTTAATAATTATTTTTTTTTAGATACGTTGTGCTTTTATTTTATTACATAAAACATTAATTTCTATCCTATTTAATGATATTCCTCATAATTA